>CM032446.1:219238370-219258370 GCA_019049505.1 Pachyrhynchus sulphureomaculatus
CAGATTAAACAATTATTCACACATCAAATGAAAAAACTATAAGGCAGACAGATTTATAATTCAGACTTCATGCATAAAACGAAAAGACGTGGATGGGATTTATTTTACATTAAGAGGGCTAAAAAGTCCAAATGATCGACGACGAATGCATTTAAAAGCTGCTCTTAAATTACTTGCCAGACTTTTTTTGCAGTTGAAAAAGAAATCTTTTGTTCATTACCGATTAGGACGTTAAAATGAGGATGGGATAAAAAAATTAAATCGTATTGTAAGTGATTTCACAGATTTAGAAGGTTTAAAAATTCCAAGATTCTTCTGTAATCTAAAGTAAAAAAAAAAAGAATCTAAAATGTATACAACTACCTAAAAATGTTCTCGTTTTACACGTGTCACTGTTGCAAATGAAATATTTTTTTTAATTTATTATATAATTGAATACAACAATAAAAGCCTAAAGGTTAGTGTCGCAAATCTAGATCTTGATGTCAAAATCAAGAAGAGTTATTACGACTGAACAAAAGCGACTGAATCATCTTTTGGCTATTAGTTTTGATAACGTATCTTAACCATAAACAGCACAAATTTATTTATATATATATGTGTATATATATATATATATATATATATATATATATATATATATATATATATATATATGTATATACATATATGTAATACAGATTTGTTTTCCGAATAACATATTTTAAACAGTCAGAAGAGTATATAAACAGAGAAAAATGTCCTAAATATAATTAGATCTTATTGACATTTATACAGTTATTTAATATTTAGAGAGTTTTCGATGTACATAAAATTTCCTTATTCACTCAAGTTGACTTAAGTGTTGCTATTAGAGAAAAAAAATTTTTAACGGCCTTGAAGGAAAATGCACTTTCTACTTAAAATAAATTTTTAAATAAATTAAATGGCTCATGAAAGAACTACCATTAACTATTTTAAAAAGAACTATATAAAAATACTCGGTTTATTTTAGTCTAATAAATAAATTTAAGACACAAGCACGTATAGTAGATCATTCTCTACAATAAATATAGAAATGATGGTTCGTTCATAAATGATCATTAGATAGAATAAAATGTAAAATATGGAGTAATGTTTTTATGCGTTAAATTTTATCAAATATATATTTTTACCCCATCTAATATATAAAGGCTGAAAAAATGATCCCGACAATTATAGAATCATTACCCACCAAATAGCATTATTTAATTCCTTACCAAGATGTTGACTACTAAATTAAACAAAAAAGATCAAAATAAGCGAAGAACAGCACGAGTTTAGGGGAAATAGATCAACAGTTGATGCTATATTTACCATTAGAATTCAGTAAACTTCTATTTCTGTGCTTAGTTGATCTAAAGAAAGCATTCCATAGGGTACAATTGAGAGACGTGTTACAAATTTTACGAGATTATGACTTTAACAACAACTACATTAATGTGATTGAACAGCATAATAACAACAATAGGACATGTATAAATACACAGCAAGAACTAACTGAAGAAGTACCAATATCATCTGGAATTCGACAAGGCGATAGCCAGTGTCTAACATTTATTTATTTATTTAATTAATGGTCAAAATTATAATGAGTGTCAATGAGGTCAAGAGTTGATACAAAATGGGACGAAAAACTCTATAAAATATTTTGTTTTGCTCATGAAGCAATATTAACAGCAGAAAATGAAGATGGCTTACAGCTACTAATACATCGTTTCAAAACAAGAGCAGGAACTTATAACACGAGAATATCAGTGGAACAAACAGAATCAATGGTTATAGCTACCCACTCCATTAAATGTAAATTGGCTGTCTATAACAAAACAGCAGCACTGAATATGCATTGCACATGCCTGAGAGTGGAGCTCTCGAGCTAAAAAAATCTGAATCGGGCAAATATAGCATCAAAAATATCTGGTTGTTTAAGAGACTCAATATGGAAAAATGCCTACATGCCTTTAGAAAGCAAAGTGCGCATATACAAAACCGTGATAAGACTAGTATTAATGTATGCAGCAGAAGAAACATCTAAAACAAAAACCCTCATTATGGCTACAGGAATAAAAACACTACACACTATCAAAGGAGTAACCCTGACAGACCAGGTATGATGCACAACTCTACGAGAAGAGCTCAATATATATATACACGATGCTCTATATGTACGAAATAATCATTCCACAGCATTTATTAATCAGTGTATCAAAAAAATATTTAAATAGGTTATAGGATATGACAATAAAATGTTTTGTTTCGAAGAAATTACGCCATCTTAAATTTTTTAAAATAGCCCTGTATATTATTTTATTTTTGAGTCCTACCAAAAATTTTAGATATTATTTGTCCAAAATACCATACGTCTTTTTGGAATTATTAATATTTGAAATTACGGAGATTAAATTAAAAACACAAACATTTACTGTCAGGTAACGACTTAAATGCGTCAAAAAAATGATTTATTGACGAAAACGTTTATTCCTGCATTTTATGAAACTGCAATTTGAGCGTAATATGGTACATTTAACAGAAACTGAAAGAATCACTTTGTTAATGATGGTTGGTGCGTGATCTTTTTGACGCAGAATATCCGAATCGTGAACTTATTACCCAATCCGTAGTTAGCAAAACATTAAAACGATTCAATCAGGTCATGTTAAGGATCGTTCTAAATCTGAACCTCCAAAAGTTAAAACAAGCGATGATAAAAAGTTAGATGTTTTATTGGAAATTACAGAAAATCCCCATACAGCCACTCAGCTTTGCCTAGACCACAACATAAGTAAAGGTACCTTAAGTCGTATACTGAATGAAGAAAACTTGCATCCATATGAACCCATTCTATTGCAAGAATTATCTGAAGATGACTATGAGAGACGCGTTGAATTTTGCAAGGTCATGATGGAACGAATCAATAATGATCCTACCCTAATTCATAATATTGTTTTTTTTTTCTAATGAGGCCACATTTTGCCTTAACGGAGGAGTTAACAGGCATAACTTCCGGTACTGGTCTACTGAGAATCCCCACTGGATAATTGACAGTCATTCTCAAAGACCACAAAAGATAAACGTGTGGGCAGCGATTTGTGGACGTCATATCATTTACAGGACAGTGGTATTTACTGTTACTCCAAGAGCAAGTTATTCCAGCTTGTGCAGGTCTTTTTCCCGATGAAAATATTTTGGATACCCCTAAGAGGAATCTATGGTATCAACAGGACAGAGCACCTCCTCACTCTGAAATCAATGTTTGGATGTGATTTTCCTAATCGATGGATAGGCAGAAGAGGTGCTGTAGAATAGCCTGCAAGGAGTCCCGACCTTGCGCCACTCGATTTCTTTTATGGGGTCATTTGAAAACCGAACTTTACCGAGGTCGATCTGAAACTATAGAAAATTATATATATATATATATATATATATATATATATATATATATATATATATATATATATATATAGATATATATATAGATTATATATAATATATATATATATATATATCTATATATATATATATATATATATATATATATATATATATACATATATATATAAATAAATTTGTGCTGTTTATGGTTAAGATACGTTATCAAAACTAATAGCCAAAGATGATTCAGTCGCTTTTGTTCAGTCGTAATAACTCTTCTTGATTTTGACATCAAGATCTAGATTTGCGACACTAACCTTTAGGCTTTTATTGTTGTATTCAATTATATAATAAATTAAAAAAAATATTTCATTTGCAACAGTGACACGTGTAAAACGAGAACATTTTTAGGTAGTTGTATACATTTTAGATTCTTTTTTTTTTTACTTTAGATTACAGAAGAATCGTGGAATTTTTAAACCTTCTAAATCTGTAAAATCACTTACAATACGATTTAATTTTATCCCATCCTCATTTTAACGTCCTAATCGGTAATGAACAAAAGATTTCTTTTTAACTGCAAAAAGTCTGGCAAGTAATTTAAGAGCAGCTTTTAAATGCATTCGTCGTCGACCATTTGGACTTTTTAGCCCTCTTAATGTAAAATAAATCCCATCCACGTCTTTTCGTTTTTAAAGATGCTACTTTTTTATGCATGAAGTCTGAATTATAAATCTGTCTGCCTTATAGTTTTTTTCATTTGATGTGTGAATAATTGTTTAATCTGAAACGTAAGACTAGTAGTTTTGCTTATTTTCAGTATTTATAAGTTTTTGAAGATATTGATTTTATTGTGTGAGGTACTACTATTTTTTTTTATCTTTAACAAGCTAAAATATACAAGAACCTACAGTGGCAGCTTTTGCACTACTTCGTTACATCACAAGAAAGCAAAAGGATTACACAATACTTATCACCAGGTCACCAAATACTATATTTTTGCCCACGATGCGCATTTCGCTAAACATATGTTATTAGCGTCACGAGGAACGATGATTGACTAAATCTAAGAGTTAAAACTAAATTATTTGTACTAAGCTTGTGATTTACTCGAGTGAAACCGACTAATTACTCACGAAGCATTAGTTCTGGTTGAGTAACTCTTACATGACCAATAAGTTAAACTATTTTAGATTTTATTATTTCAATACTTTCGTATGTGTCAAATAATTTACTATCACTTACATTCTTCATTAACCTTAAACTATCTATTTTACTGTATGTTCAAGATCATGTTGGACAATACTTGATTCCTCTGATTTTGATATATATATATATATATATATATATATATATATATATATATATATATATATATATATATATATATATATATATATACATATATATATATATATATGTATATATATACATATATATATATATATATATATATATATATGTATATATATATATAAATATATATATATATATTTATATATATATATATATATTATATATATATATATATATATATTTATATATATATATATATATATATATATATATATATATATATATTATATTATATATATATATATATATAATATATATATATATATATATATATATATATTATATTAATATAATATATATATATATATATATATATATATATATATATATATATATATATATATATATATATATATATATATTTATATATATATATATATATATATATATATATATATATATATATATATATCGTATTTCAACCGCCATGCTGTCCTGTCTTTCAAATCATCCTCGTGTATAACTCTGTCTCTCATTATGTCCATTATTCAGTTAATCTATGTTTGTGCTGATCTTCCATTCTTTCTTCTGTTTGACGGAATACACAGCTTTTTTTGGCCATCTGTTATCGGGAATTCTTTTCACGTGTCCGTACCAATTTAACTGTCCATCTTCTGATTTCTTCATTCTGGACGTATTCTTGTCTAAATGTTCTTCTTTTTAAACAATCTATTTCTACTACGTCTATCTTTTCCTTATATTTTTGTACATCATATCGGCTCTACAATTGCCCTGTAGATTGTCAGTTTTATTTTTACATCTGATATACCATTCGTTAAATAAGCTTAATGTTCTTTAAATCTTGTATCAAAAACAACACGTAATAAATATACATAAGTTGAGGTTAAAAATTTATAATTCCCCCTTTTTTATTCGTGAGCAGAATAAGATGCAATGTAATTCAATGCCATAAAATCCAAAATGTAACAGAGGATTTAATAAGATATTTAATAATGTAGACCTCACGTTAGCCTGTAAGTCATAAGACAACTTAAAAAATATATCTTGGGAGATAAAACTCACGAACGTGATAGAAGTGCATTTTATGAGATAAGTTTGTAAGATTGTAACAAGAAGTGTGTTGAGTAAACAAGAAGGTCAATTCAAAAAAGATATACAGGTACAGTAGACCAGAAAAATCAATATTTGCAACATTAGATAATTGAAGGTTAATAAAGAATGTATGTGATAGATTATTAGACGCATACAAAAGTATTGAAATAATAAAATGTAAAAAAGAACCATGAACTTCTTCCTCAGAGTTCTGTGTTCGAGTTAGTGGACCGGAATTAATGCTTTGTGTTTAATTAGTCCGTTCCACTCGAGTAAAACGCAAGTTTAGTATAAATAATTTGGTTTTTACTCTTAGATTTAGTCATCGCTTCTGATGAAACGGGGAAAGCAAAACACGCGTCGAATGCAAAAATCAAGTATTTGGTGTAGTGGTGATAATTGTTGTGTGGTGTCATTGTGCCAAAGATTCTAAAATCCAAACGTAGAAGAAAAAAGCATGTCTAAACTTTCAAGTCATGATTTGTAAAAGTTCATATGAAAAAAAACTTCTACCAGAAACAGTTTATATCAATATCGTTATCATCTTATGATTTCGTTTGGAAGTGTCACTGCTGCAGACAGCTAGACTTATACAGAGGCAAATATCGTTAGACATTTGCCTGTTATTAAATCTTGTTAAAAAAAAAGAGGAAAATTGAGAAATGGGAAAGTGTCAGGCAGTGATAAGATAACCTCTGAAATGTTTAAATACTCGTACATGGGGAAGAAAGGAAAAAAACAATATTGTTAGAAATAATTAGTAATGCATGGGAAGAAGAAAATTTTCCTACATAATGGGGAATATCGTTTTATTACACCAATCTACAAAAAGAGAGATCACAAGGATTGCAATAATTAGAGAGGAATTACTATACTAAACACAGTTGTCAAAATTTATGAGGGCACCATTAATAATAGGATAAAGAAAGTAACAGAACCACAACTATCGGAATAGCAAAGTACACAAGACTACATATTTACACTGAAGCAGATTATCGAAAAAAGATCAAAACAAAATAAAAATCTACACCTTGCTTTCATAGACTTAGAAAAAGCATTTGACAGTCTGCCGAGAAATAAAGTGTGGAAAAGCCTAGAAACAAGAGAATAAAACAAAACAATAATAAGAATCATAAAGAGAATATACAGCAACAGTGTGCAGTATGTAATAAAAAAACAACATGAAGTCGAAGGGATTTACAACACAGGAAGGGTTGAGGCAGGGAGGAAGCTTGAGCCCAACATTGTTCACTGTATACATGGATGACATAATGAAGAAATGTGAAATAAAAGTGAAAAGAATGACAATTAGATACTGAAAGCTAAAAAGAATAGAAATATCTGAAGCGATTTTTGTTGATATTATTGTGCTAGTGGCGGAAAATGAGAGACAATTACAGGGAAACCTCGATATTTGGAATGAAGCGTTTAAAAAAGAAGGTATGAAAATTAATATAGATAAAACAAAAGTAATGACAATGGAAAACCAACAAACGAACATTTACATAGAAGGGAATAAAATGCAACAAGTGGAACAGTATAAGTATTTGGGAGTGATAATGGATAAAACTGGAATACAAGACAAAGAAACTAATGAAAGAATTGAAAAAACGAATAAACTTTACTATGCAATAAGTAGTAAATTCATTAGGAAGAAAGAAGTGACGAAACAAACAAAAATAAAAGTCTTCAAAGTAATTTATAGGACAATCCTAACATATGGATGTGAACCATGGACCCTAACAGACAGGCAGAAAAACAAGATACAAGCCGTCGAATTGAAATACCTGAGAGCAGTACAAGGAGTTACACGGAAGGACAGAATAAGGAATAGAGAAATAAGGAGAAGGCTGAGAGTACAAGCAATTATTGAATATATATAACAAAGACAACTGGGATGGTGGAGACATATACAGAGAATGAAGGATGATAGACAGATGAAACAAATGTATGAAGCCCGAATACAGGGAAAACAGAAGCGAGGAAGACCTAGACAGACCTGGACTAGGAGTATTGGAGGTATACTTAAGGAGAAGGGAAAATCCTGGAAAGAAGCAGTGAAAATGGCAAAGAATAGAGACAGATGGTAGAAGTTTATATATAGACAACTAATAATCAGAGCAATAAATAAATAATTTTCTGGATTAAATAAAACTACTTACTCATTTGTCAAATATGGATCTTTCCAGACCTTAAGGAGTTTAATTGTCAAGTTTCTAGCCATAGCCAAACGTCTTCTTACTTCCGCTTCACAGCCACAATTGTTAGTTATGATAGATTTAAAATAGTTGAAATAGTCTACAACAGTGAAACCAGCATTTTCATTTATGTGTGACAGATCTTCATTACGACTAACAATCATTACTTTAGTTTTCGCTCTATTAATTGCCAATTCATAGTTTTTACTAGTGATTTCAAGGCGCTCTATAATTGATTCTAGGTCTTGTATTGACGTTGCAAGTATAACAGTATCATCTGCATATCTAAGTAGTATAACAGTATCATCCGCATATTAAAGCTTTTTTCCACCGATTGTCACATCCCCACTCCAGCCATGCAAAATAGACCTCATTATATGTTCACTATATATGTTAAAAAAAGTAAAGGTGACAGAATACAGCTCTAAACAGACTACACATGATAAAATCTGCAAAAATCGTTCAGGCAGTTTTTAAAGATTTAGAACTAAATACCTACCACTCCATTTATAAAACACTCTAGTTTATACTAAAGTTGGGAATGTGGAATCTTTGGCACAATGATACTACTCAGTATATATCACCACTACACCAAACACTTTATTTTTGCACTCGACGCGCGTTTCGCTAACCTTGTTAGCTTCATCAGGAGCGATGATTGACTAAAGCTAAACTACCAATCTACCCTATTTATACTTAGCCTAACCCTTGAGTTACTCAAGCGGAACTAATGACATAAGCAAGGCTATCAGTTCCGGTCAAGTAACCAGTAGAGGGGACTATAAGGAATAGGCCCTCTGTCTTTGTTTACACTACTTTTACATTTTATGATTTCCACACTTTCGTATGCGTTCAACAATCTCCTATCAGATACATTTTTTATTAATCTTAGATTATCTAATGTTAAAGTATGATCAGCTTCAAGAGCATGTTCGGCAATGCTAGACTTTTCTGTTCTGTTGTATTTTAAGTGTGCTAAATGTTCTTTAAATCGTGTTCTAATTGACCTTTTAGTTTGCCCAACATACTTTTTGTCACAATCATTACAACTAATTTCATAAATTCCACTTTTCTCACAATTAGGAATCTTATCTTTGGGATTTCCTAAGATATTCCTCAGATTGTCTGATGACTTATAGACTAAGGTGAGGCCTACCTTACTAAATACCTTATTGAGTCCCCTGCTATATTTCGGATTATATGGTATGGAGACATACTTGGTGTTATTTTTCTTCGCGTGTAAAAAAGGTGGAATTCTGAATATTAAACCTAAACTTATGCCTATTTATTAGCTTATTTACTAAGTCATCGTCATAACCATTAACTCTAGTTATATTTCTAATACGATTCCTTTCTTTATTAAAGTTTACTCTATTCAGAGGGAAAGTGACCAAACGATGAACTAAAAAATGTAATGAGGCTAATTTATGTTGTTTGCAATGAAATGAATCATTAGGAATATATTTATCTGTTACTGTGTCCTTCCTATAGATAGCGAATTCTAATCTATTATTATTTTTTAATAATTAAAATATCTAGAAAAGGCAATTGTCCTTTGTTCTCAACTTCGTAAGTGATTTAATGGAATCATACCGGCTATTTAATTTGGAAACAAAATCATCAATATTTGCTTTCTTTGTATCAAAAATCGCGAAAATATCATCCACATACCTATACCATACCCTTGGGAAATATTCGAATCCTTGACTGGCTTCGATTTCAAACTTACTCATGAATAAATTAGCTATGAAAGGTGACAAGCAATTACCCATAGCTGTTCCTTTTTTCTGAACATAAAATTGATTGTTATATTGGAAATAATTTTGTTCCATACAGAGTTTAGATAATATCAAGTATTCACGGATAATTTCTTCAAAGTCATTCATTTTAAGTAATTCTTCGAGATATTGTAAAGTTTGTGGAATTGGCACACTTGGGAACAAAGAACTAACTCAAAAGAAATTAAGACTTCACCTTCATTAAGAACTAGATTTTTTGTTTTATTAATGAATTCTAACGAATTCTTCACTGCGAAAGTATTTAATGGTAACTTCTCAAGTTCTTTTGATAACCATTTGGATATTAAATATGTGGGTGATCCGACCGATGAAACAATGGGTCGCATTGCTTTTCCAGGTTTGTGAATTTTGGGTAAGCAATACAATTTTGGTATGGTCGGATTACTCACATTTAATTTAAATTTTAGCGAATCGGAGACAAGGTTCTTACATTTTTTTAAAGAATTTTTAACCTCTGATATCATTCTCGGTAATGGATTTCTTATTACTTTTTCATAAGGGCCAGATTCGATAAGATTATCTACGCGTTCAAAGTAATCTTTCTTATCCAATATAACAACCTTATTTCCTTTATCCGCTTTTAAGTAGAAGACATCTTTCTTTTTCAATCCTTTAACTACTTTTATGTTTTTTCGTGAATTAGAGTTTGTGTTGTTAACTATGTTTTTCGATATTTGATTGCGACATGCTTCCCTAACAAATGATTTACTATTTTCTGGAAGTGTACTAATGGAACTTTCAATGTGAGCAACTATTTCTGATAAATTATCTCTAGGAGGGGGTACTGCAAAGTTAAGACCTTTGTTGAAGATGCGAGTTTTATATTGGATAAGAAAGATTACTTTGAACGCGTAGATAATCTTTTCGAATCTGGCCCTTATGAAAAAGTAATAAGAAATCCATTACCGAGAATGATATCAGAGGTTAAAAATTCTTTAAAAAAATGTAAGAACCTTGTCTCCGATTCGTTAAAATTTAAATTAAATGTGAGTAATCCGACCATACCAAAATTGTATTGCTTACCCAAAATTCACAAACCTGGAAAAGCAATGCGACCCATTGTTTCATCGGTCGGATCACCCACATATTTAATATCCAAATGGTTATCAAAAGAACTTGAGAAGTTACCATTAAATACTTTCGCAGTGAAGAATTCGTTAGAATTCATTAATAAAACAAAAAATCTAGTTCTTAATGAAGGTGAAGTCTTAATTTCTTTTGAGTTAGTTCTTTGTTCCCAAGTGTGCCAATTCCACAAACTTTACAATATCTCGAAGAATTACTTAGAATGAATGACTTTGAAGACGAAATTATCCGTGAATACTTGATATTATCTAAACTCTGTATGGAACAAAATTATTTCCAATATAACAATCAATTTTATGTTCAGAAAGAAGGAACAGCTATGGGTAATTGCTTGTCACCTTTCATAGCTAATTTATTCATGAGTAAGTTTGAAATCGAAGCCAGTCAAGGATTCGAATATTTCCCAAGGGTATGGTATAGGTATGTGGATGATATTTTCGCGATTTTTGATACAAAGAAAGCAAATATTGATGATTTTGTTTCCAAATTAAATAGCCGGTATGATTCCATTAAATTCACTTACGAAGTTGAGAACAAAGGACAATTGCCTTTTCTAGATATTTTAGTTATTAAAAATAATAATAGATTAGAATTTGATATCTATAGGAAGGACACAGTAACAGATAGATATATTCCTAATGATTCATTTCATTGCAAACAACATAAATTAGCCTCATTACATTTTTTAGTTCATCGTTTGGTCACTTTCCCTCTGAATAGAGTAAACTTTAATAAAGAAAGGAATCGTATTAGAAATATAACTAGAGTTAATGGTTATGACGATGACTTAGTAAATAAGCTAATAAATAGGCATAAGTTTAGGTTTAATATTCAGAATTCCACCTTTTTTACACGCGAAGAAAATAACACCAAGTATGTCTCCATACCATATAATCCGAAATATAGCAAGGGACTCAATAAGGTATTTAATAAGGTAGGCCTCACCTTAGTCTATAAGTCATCAGACAATCTGAGGAATATCTTAGGAAATCCCAAAGATAAGATTCCTAATTGTGAGAAAAGTGGAATTTATGAAATTAGTTGTAATGATTGTGACAAAAAGTATGTTGGGCAAACTAAAAGGTCAATTAGAACACGATTTAAAGAACATTTAGCACACTTAAAATACAACAGAACAGAAAAGTCTAGCATTGCCGAACATGCTCTTGAAGCTGATCATACTGTAACATTAGATAATCTAAGATTAATAAAAAATGTATCTGATAGGAGATTGTTGAACGCATACGAAAGTATGGAAATCATAAAATGTAAAAGTAGTGTAAACAAAGACAGAGGGCCTATTCCTTATAGTCCCCTCTACTGGTTACTTGACCGGAACTGATAGCCTTGCGTATGTCATTAGTTCCGCTTGAGTAATTCAAGGGTTAGGCTAAGTATAAATAGGGTAGATTTGGTAGTTTAGCTTTAGTCAATCATCGCTCCTGATGGTTAGCGAAACGCGCGTCGAGTGCAAAAATAAAGTGTTTGGTGTAGTGGTGATATATACTCTAGTTTATAATTTAACATAAAAAAAATATTGACAAAAAATAAATATTCTAATTTAAAACGGAATTCCTTTTTCTGTAACATCCTGTATAATATAAAACATCTTTAGATCATCGTTTTCTCACAAATGATATGAAAGCGAGTGTTTCTGACAGCAATTCACTTAAACATAGCACAACAGTTATATAATAGGACCGCTATTTTGCCAGATGACACAATGGTGTTACTATAACAATCACGTAAATTAAATGCAACCAACAAACAAAACTTTTGATCTTGAGCTTAAATAACAAGATGAACATGACGGTCCCTTTACCTGATATCAAATTATTTGGGATGTAAGTTAAGATTGACTATATGCTTAGCACTTAGGTAAAGTTTCGCATTTCCTAAGTAGTTATAAGATAGATATATTGTGTCTCATAGGCTTTCAAATGCTCCATTTTATAAAGTAAATGAAAAAAATAAAGTAAAAGATTTTCTTTAAATTAAATTTGCACTATTTTCAAATAGTATATTTAAGGCAAGCTAAATACTTGAAATAATTTTTTAAGATTTAAGGTGGTTTCAATTTAATTACATTTTTTAGTGTTCCGTACGAAACACTTATAAGATGACTTCGGTGTCTGTCTGTCTGTCAGTTACACGATTTTCTCCGAAACTATACTGACATAGAAAGTTGAAATTTGGTAATAATATAGGAATTGGTGGCCTCATCAGAGCCATGTAGTTTTGAGAGTTAAATTTTGACTTAAGAGGTTAGTTTTGGGGGGTGACATCGGAAGTGAAAAAAAAAATTTTTTTACTAGGTCATCGATGTGGTGTCAAATGAAAGCTTGTGAAAACACGAGTAAAAAAATATATATAATGTAATACTTGCGCGCACTTTTCTTTGTATTATTTTTAAAGAATCGCGAAAAATCGCTGCCTTATTTCGAAAAGTACTTATCAAAAAATTTTGAAAAAAATCTGGAATATTCTTCACGGGGTGAAGATTGAATGAAAATTACCTTTAATAATTTATCTGGTATATAAAAAAACAAAAATTTCAAGTTCATCAGATTTCAGTGAAGATTGGAAACAAACTTTGTTGAAAACTCATTTGGGGTATGTTTTGTGAAATCACTGATCATTTTATACCTCTGTAACAAAATTTTTTATTTTGAAAGCAATCAACGTACGGAACACTAATTGCGCAAGTTCAACTTGCACTTGACCGTTTTTTTTTTACACATGCGGTTCCATTCTGGTTGATATTTCGCCACAGTCTTATTCAGCATGACGAATGCTGGCTGGTCAGTAGCTGACGGTAAATTGAGAGTGTCTAATTTTCAAGCTTTATTTTGGTTTTTGGGTTTCTGTCTGGTAATCATATTGTTCTACGCAGTGTGTAGGCAGTGCATGTGATCTGTTGTTTCTTTGATGTAGGTAAGTGTGATTCTAGATTTACTCTCCGGTGATTTCTGAGGTTTAGTTTATGTGCTGTTTTGTTGTTATATGGATTTTTTGATTATCTGCGTGCTGTATCTGTTGTAAGTATTTTGTAATACTGTGTATTTCCTCTTACCTGATGATGTTATCAATTCTTTTCACTTTCCAAAGAAACAACAGATATCGGACGACTTGTATGAAACTAGAACTATTATATATTATAATAATTAATAACCGGTCAAGTGCAAGTTAAACTTGCGCAATTAGTGTTCCGTACGTTGATTGCTTTTAAAATTAAAAAATTTTGTTACAGAGGTATAAAATGATCAGTGACTTCACAAAATACACCCCAAATGAGTTTTCAACAAAGTTTGTTTCCAATCTTTACTGAAATCTGATGACCTTGAAATTTTTGTTTTTTTTTATATACCATATAAATTATTAAAGGTAATGCACTCGTGATAATTTTCGTTCAATCTATACCCCATGGAGAATATTCCAGAATTTTTTCGAAATTTTTTGATAAGTACTTTTCGAGATAAGGCCCGGGACAGCGATTTTTTTCGCGAATTTTTGAAAATAATACAAAGAAAAGTGCGCGCAAGTATAGTATTATATATATATATATATATATATATATATATATATATATATATATATATATATATATATATATATATATATATATATTTTACTCGTGTTTCACAAGCTTTCATTTGACACCACACTCGATGACCTAGTAAAAAAATTTTTTTTTCACTTCCGACTTCACCCCCCCAAAACTAACCCCTTAAGTCAAAATTTAATTCTCAAAACTACATTGCTCTGATGAGGACATCAATTCCTATATTATTACCAAATTTCACCTTTCTATGGCAAATAGTTTCGGAGAAAAAATTGGGTGTGACAGACAGACAGACAGACATCGAAGTGATCTTATAAGTGTTCCGTACGAAACACTAAAAATGATCCAAAGGGTCATAAAAATTGGAAAAACTGGCATTCTAAACAAAAGGAATGATGCTCTTACCCTTCCAGCCGCAGGTAAAAGCGTAATGAAACGAGACACCACCGCGTCAGTAGCCAATAGTCTACAGAACAACGCCGAGAAAATACATGCTCCCCAACTAGCGTTAACCAATTACCGCTATAATCTATGGTCTCGATAACGTATAAGTAACTCGTACAGTTCAGAATCTCTCAGTTTACCATCAACTGATCAGTAGTTGATAGCATTAATAAAGTCCAATGATACTTTGGCGAAACGTTTGCGACTATCAAGTTAAAATAACACTGATTAAGGGATGGCCTCCGGACCTAAAAGGAAACATATTTTCCCATTCCCTGCTTTTCTTAAGGCCTTAGGCCATTGTGGAGGCATGAAAATAAACCAACTTTTAAACATTTTTTTCGGATTGAAGAAAATTTTTATTCAAAAAATGAATTATATTACATGGTTACATATGTATTTAGGTACAAAAATATATTTTTTGATATAATATATTTTATAAAATGGCGACACAGTGCAGCTTTTTAAAAGACATCTTTTTAAAAACGGGCTCCGGAGTTTGCAGCATATCTTGAGTAAATTTGATCTTGTCACAAAATTTTTGAAAAAATCCCGATTTTCGCGGAAAAAAATGACAGAAATTTGTTAATAACTTTTGCAATTTTTAATATTTCGTAAAAATCCTTCTCTTTCAGAATCGAATACAGTTAAAATTTAGAGTCAGTTGGATAAAAATTGTTTGAGTTATGCTGCAAGCCAATTTCAAAAACATAGTTGAGGTGAACGCGTTTAAAGTTTCAACCACTACTAATAGCTTTTAAAATTGAAAATTGCTATAATAAAATTTTTTACCATTAGTATGCGAAATCGGACTCATGAGGGCGGCAAAATGTATTATTCGATAGCCGAACATATCACCAATAGGCACATCATTGAATTTGTCGGATGACTTTAATTTTTTCGCAGATCTGCTGACTCCCTCCAACTCCGTCTTCGCCTCGTGTCTATTCAGCGGCCGCCTCTTTGAAACCTTGCTCCTCGGACCACGTGGAGCTTTTCGTGCCTTTTTTGCCACAATAAACTCTATATTCATACATAATTCACTTGATTATTTTAAAAATAAAACTGAATTCTAAAAAAAAATTGCAAAATGTCTTTTATACGACATATACTCGTACTTGCAGCGCGTGCGTCGAACGTACTGTAAACCGTGTGGTTTCATCGGTTGTACCACCACTATGGTGAAAAAATAGAATATAGGACAATTACAGGCGCACTATATTATCGCGTTCTAAAAGCAAATCGTAAATATAGGACTCATTTTTGCTCTGATAGTGAAAAATCCGAAGAGCGTGAAATACGTAGTTTCATAAGTTCTGATACTTTCTTGACTTAGAGTGTTTAAACATATTTTTAGAACTCTGTTTTCAGTATCAAACGATTTCTATTAAATTTTTGAGATGCTAAGCAAATAACAAAAAATAATTTTTCCAAAAAATTACAGTGGTCTAAATATAATAATGGTTTGGTAGTTACAATTATTTATCCTGAACTCAATAAAATCTGTATATATGGTATATATATATATATATATATATATATATATATATATATATATATATATATATATATATACATAAATATATATATATATATATATATATATATATATATATCTATATATATATATATATATATATATATATATATATATATATATATATATATATATATATATATATATATATATATATATGCAAGCTGATTTCCGAAAGGGATTCAGCACGTGTGACCACATACTAACAATAAAAACGCTAATAGACAAATCCACTGAGTATAACTTACCGTTATACCGGCCTTTGTTGACTACGATAAGGCATTTGACAGCGTGGAGTGGTGGGCGGTACAGCGAGCACTACAGAAATGTAGAGTAGATTATAGATATGCCGAGATATTACAATCAATATACGAAAAAGCAGAGATGGTGATACAACTACACGAAGAAACCCAAGCAATTCCCATTCAACGGGGCGTCAGACAGGAAGACTCAATGAGCCCTAAGCTGTTCATAACGGTGATGCAAGACCTATTTTCGAAGCTCATTTGGGATGACAAAGGAGTTATGATAGACGGAAAGCGATTGAATCATTTGAAGTACGCTGATGACGTGGTGTTGATAGCAAACAGCTGTGAGGAGTTGCAATCAATGTTGCTGGATGTGAAAAGAGAGTCCGAAAGGATAGAACTGAAGCTAAACAAGGAGAAGACAAAAATCATGACCAACCAGAACGAGAATATGGAAATTATTATCGAGGACTCTGTAATAAAGCGCACCGATGAATGCATTTATCTGGGACAGAGCTTTAGATGCGGGAAGACAAGCCAGTCAGAGGAAATAAAAAGACGCATAAGATCAGCGTGACGGACTTTCGGCAGGCAGAGTGGCATCTTGAAGAACCAGAAAATTGCCTTAAAACTGAGAAGAACAGTGTTCAACCAGTATGTGCTGCCTGTCCTTACATATGCCGCACAAACATGGTCTATAACAAAAGGTCTGAGGGATAAACTAGCTAAGACACAAAGAGCGATGGAAAGAATAATGTTGAACATTAAATTAAAAGACCGAGTGAGAAATTAAGATATCCGTCAGAGAACTAAATTAATAGACGTGAAACAACACGTAAGCTACTGAAGTGGAGATGGGCGGGGCACACTTGAGGCGGACAGACGATATATGGAACAAGCGGATTCAACACTGGAGACTCTGGTTGGGGAAAAGAGACAGGGGTCGCCCGCAGACACGGCGGAGAGACGACATGAAACTAGCAGCAGGACTCTGCTGGGCAAGAGAGGCACAGAACAGAGAACGATGGAGGCACATAGGGGAGGCCTATATCCAACATTGGATGACGGAGGGCTGAAGAAGAAGAAGAAGAAGATTATATATATATATATATATATATATATATATATATATATATATATATATATATATGTAAAGAATGGAATAGCAGTATTTAATTTCGTAGTACACAAGAGGTTTGTACGAATTATTCAAGACATAATACACTAAGTGAATTAAAGCTCATTATGCAAAGACTGACAAGGATCAGTAAAAGCTACGGATTGGAAGTCAACAACAACAAAACAAAAATAATGATCTTTAGTAGAAAGAATGATCATCAACCTCAACATCTACTAGGGTATGAAATGTGTGTGCGTGTCACTCAGAAATACGTATGAGACTCTCAATTGCTCACTCTGCAGTCACAAAATTAGTCAAAATATGGTAAGACTCGAGCATCTCGCGATCGACTAAGTTAAGGCTCGCAAGAACGCTTATATTGCAACATATACATCGGAAATGTGGACGATAAAGAAAGCTGATAGAAACCAGTATATTTTACAAGAATTAAAAGTTACTAAAAGGGTAAACTCGCTTATAAACCAGACATACTTGAGGTATTTCGGCCACCTCAGCAAAAGACATGAGATGAAATCACTGGTCATACAGAGAAGGTTGAAGGCAAGCGCTGCAGGGCTAATTCAATTTCATATTTGGTGGATCAAATGAAACACTTAACCGCGAAGTCACTGCTTGAAGCATCCGAGCATGCACTGACCGAGAACGGTGGCAGATGATAGTTTAATCCATTTATTGAGCACAAGGTTACCATACCCTCTCGAGAGAGAAAAGATTTAGGAGGAGGAGAACTCAATATTAAGACTCGATCTGCATTTCGCTAATCATAAATAAAATATTTGATGTAGTAGTAATAAACTGATGTGTAGTGAATTATTTAAAGAGACTCTTCTCTCAAATTGTGCAGACCTTGAACTGCAAAGACAAAAGTCGTAGTGTTATTTTTCGCGATTGTAATACTTCTTATGGCAAGTAAAGTTAGATAATAAAGGTGAAATAAATATGACGATTTTTATTTTAATTTTCAAATTAATTGATCGAAAACTTTATAAGATTAAAAAAATTATTTACTCAGTAAAACTCAATTTAATTCAAGGAAATTTTATATAAATTTCAGACACAAAACAAAAAATATTTTCGTAATTATAGTTTAAAATTACTTAAATTTTCCTAGTTTTCATTACTACTGGAGCTTAATCACTCGGATAAATGTTTTCGAGAAAAAATCATTAAGTGTTAACTTTATACTTTTATTTTACTCTGACATGGTGAAAATTTAATATTAAAGACGATTTTTTTGTCGAAATGTTCTACAGTCTGTCAAGTAAGAACGTGTCGACTATAATTCATTTTTGGTAGATGCGATTCTAGCGATTCGACAAAAAATCGGAACCTTCGGCTACGACGCATTTTAGTAAAAGTATCAGCCGATTCCGAACTTTCGTCGAAAACACCTGAAATTCAAAATGAGTCACTTGTTTGCGCGTCGGTTCGACGCAGTCTTTCTTTGTTTCCATCCAATGGGGCTTACACAAGTCGGTGTCGTTTGTGAAGAAGTGGGTAAATCATTTTAACGAGACGAAAAATGTCGATGACTTGCCAAAACGTGGCTCGGTACGCAAAGTCACTCCGAAAGTCAAAAAAACGAATCTTGTCTTTGTTTTTACGCAAAAACTAAGAAAATCGGGTTTGAATGTATCCTATGAGACCATTCGAGAACATTTTCGTGCTCATGATGTCAAATTCCTAAGCACGTTGAAGGAACCTTTGCTGGGCGAAAATCATATCGCGAATCGTCTCGCTTTAGCCCACAATAAGATACTAAAGTGGTCCGCACAATCTCCGGATGTCAATCCTATTGAAAACGTTAGTTGGTTAGTTGTAAAGAGAAAGCTCAGAGGAAAGGAAAACTTTGACTCAGTTGTCTTGCGAGATTCGGAAAATTTGCACATTGCACACATGACAGCATACCTCGAAGATGCCAGGCGATTATTGATGCAGGAGGCGACTGGACAACTTACTAAGGTAAATGCGCGTTGTTAGCACACCAAAGAATACATTGATGACAAAAAAATGTTCTCGAAACACATATTTTTCAAGAATATGAGTGGTTACCTTCTTACTCGACAGACTGTATGTTTAAATTGAACACAAGTAGCACAGTCTAAAAGATAGGGTTACGGTTATTATTTCCGTTAATGTTTTTAAATTTGTACTATTGAAATGGGCCATTTAGTGAGTGTTCACAA
>CM032446.1:219265870-219423370 GCA_019049505.1 Pachyrhynchus sulphureomaculatus
TTTTTTGATAAGTACTTTTCGAGATAAGGCGGGTGGACAGCGATTTTTTAAAAATAATACATAGAAAAGTGCGCGCAAGTATTACATCATATATATTTTTTTACTCGTGTTTTCACAACCTTTCATTTGACAAAACACTCGATGACCTAGTAAAAAAAATTTTTTTTTCATTCCAATTTCACCCCCCCAAAACTAACTCCTTAAGTCAAACTTTAACTTTCAAAACTACATGGCTCTGATGAGGCCATCAATTCTTATATAGAGAGTCAGGTCAGGCAAGTAGGGAACATGAGACATCACTTCAGAGTTGTTGTTATGTAGAAACTCCTGAGTGAGGATCGCCCGATGAAGAGGAGCGTTATTAGCTCTTCGCGTAGGATTGAGTGTACATACCTTACGAAAATACTACTTAGAGGTTATGTCACTCACCTCTATACCAAATTTTAATTTTCTATGACAAATAGTTTCAGAGAAAATCGTGTGTGACAGACAGACACCGAAGTGATCTTAAGTCTTCCGTACGGAACACTAACAAGTTTTATTATGTTATTATTATTTTTTTTTATTTGACAAACTGCTTTAATATGAGAAATAACGAAAATTCACAAAATGTGAAATAAATAAAGAAAACTACTTTAAAAAGTCAATGGAAAATCAAACATACCTTCATTTTTTAATGAAGAGCTACTACCACATAGTTGATATTATTCTCCCTATAGAGTTACACATTTATCACCAGATCGACGCCGTAATTCCCTAACCGCTGAAACAAGTTTGTAAGGCTCTCTTTTGCCCACTAACAGCCACTCGACTGGAAAATGACTGTCCCTTATCGGTGTAAAAAGCTAAGAACCATTAAGTGTCAGGTCAGGCAAGTAGGAAACATGAGACACCACTTCAGAGTTGTTGTTATGTAGAAAACTCCTGAGTGAGGATCGCCCGATGAAGAGGAGCGTTATTAGCTCTTCGCGTAGGATTGAGTGTACATACCTTACGAAAATACTACTTAGAGGTTATGTCACTCACCTCTAATTGGCGGTTTTCCATAATTACTTGCTTTGAACTATCACAGACATCGCCGATGTATGTCAGTGGGAGTTGCACCATGCAATTAGAGAAGGCGAATGATTACAAGTTGTTCCTGTATACTGAACGTCGCCATTTTAAGTATTGAAAATACTTTTCACTCTAGAGGCAACAAACTCTGTGCGCTGTATCATGCTACCATCTGTGTGAGGCATTCATAAAAAGTGCCCGCCTATTTCAAGCTCAACTGTACCTTTTAATGAACTCCCAGTCCCGAAAAAATATTAGGAAACGTTAGAACTCACTTCGTACATTAATAATGTGTCCTATAGAATGTTGATGTTAAGCTATAGCAAGTTGTATAATTCTTTTGTTTTAACACATAGTTTATGCCTTTATCCTATATATTATCACAAATTTCTTTGTCTTCTCAAGTCGCCAACCGTTCTTCGATTTTCCAACGAATCAAGGCCGCCGGTCAGTTCCGGGTTTCCAATCAGACGTCAGACGAACAGCTCTTCTCTGAACAGAATCCAACAAATGCAGTGTGTGTTTGGGAGCGGAGTCCCAAACATGGGAGCAGTATTCCATAGTTGGTCGAATTTGAGCTTTGTAAAGAATTAACAGTTGTGGAGTTTTTAAAAGCTTTCTGGTCTGAAATAATATTTCCAACCTTTGAGAAGCTCCCCTTGCTATGCCTGCAACAAATTCATGCCAGGACATATTTGCTCCCAAATTGATGCCTGATGATATACTTTTTAAACTTATACTTACTTAAAAGTAAGTAAAGTAAAACTTACTTAAAAGTAATTAAAACTAAAATATAAAAATAGACTCAACAGGCATACTTCCTCAGAATAATTATATAAATTTGTTACAGTCTATTTATTCAGCACGTGAAAAAGACTGGGTCCCGGTCAGCTGAATATCAGGCAGATAATATTTTCCTGGGTCATTCGATGTTCCTATCTTAAAGACGACAGAATCGCGGGCGGCAAATGAAATGTCGAAAATCAACACTAATTTGACATGGTCTAATTTTAAAATAAAATTTGTATATTCATATATATGTTATACATAAAAGAATACGTATTGTAAACCATCATCATCAGCCCCTCTCCGCCCACTGCTGGACATAGGCCCTCTTTATGTTCCTCTATATTCTCCTCTCCTGCGCCCGCCCCCCATTCGTCAATTGTAAATGATTGCCAAAATAATTCGGTTTGACCTTGATTAAATACCGAAACATCAAGTATTTTCGATTTCCTAATTTAAAGAATAAAACAATATTTTTCTAAAGAATAAAGTGATATTATAACTCTGACGAAAAATCGATAAAAAGGCTCTACTAAGGAAATAGTATAATCCACATAAATAAAATTTCTCATCTCACCAAAGCCATTAAAGCTTCCATTCCATTTTTCCTTGTTTGCTTTAACGCAATTCTGGTATCGCAACGGTCATTTTGGCGCACGTGGATTTTAGTTCGCATTATTAATGTTTGCCTGTTTGTGAGGACGTACAAAATTTTTGTACAGGTGGCACATTTCCCTAAAATTCTATCCTAAAACTTTATTGGAAGTATCTACGAGTATTACTACTTGCAAATAGTCAATAACCTCTTCGAGCATGTATGGGAGATTTTTTATATTTTTGATACTAATTGTTACGGTAAATAGATATAAGATCCTGTCTTTTTACTTTTTCAATGGGGCAATAAACGACCCTCTTAAGGTTTTGTGCATAGCTGCTAGCTATTACGATAAACGTATTTGTATTTTACCTGCTTTGTATACTGCTCTCACTTGCACCTGCAATCATATTGGATCTATTTTTACCTATATATTTACTTCCTGGCAACCCGGTTTGGAGCCCTTTAAGTACTTAATAATATAGGCCTAATGACCACAGGTCCCCATTAAGATTCCAAAGATCCTTTTTATTATTTATATTTTTAGTTTTACTTACAACTGACAACGTAACGGTTTTATTTTAATTATGTAGCGTCCGTGGGAAAATTGCAATAGTGGCTATCGCAAGAGAAAACATTTATCAGTTGAGGCTAAACAAATAGTGAAAAATGTTTACAACAGTTTGGTGAAAAGAAATTTGAATAAACAAAGTGCTTTGCAAGAAACCAGTGAACTAAGAAAAAACTCAATTCCTACGATTAAAGGTATTGTAGGAAAACCATTACTCAGGAACAGGAAAAAAACGGAGAGATTTTCCAATGCATCATATAGACGATTGTGAAAAATACGTCATCAGGAGAATAACCATTTTGCATTGTGGATCTGAAAAGGGCTGGGTTTCAATTTATCTACTATTATCTGCAAAAAACATAAAAGATCCTAGTTTGGGCTATCACGAAGACACGACTGCGTAACTTCCCGTTCCCGAACAGAGTGTTATAGTTATGGACTATGCAAGTTGCTATAGTCGCGTACTAAATAAGGTTCCTAATGTAGCCAACACCAAATCGGAAATACAGGAATATATGTTAGAAAATGACATTTATTTTGACTTTAGTTATAAAAAAGTGATCTTTTGAAAGTTTTGAAAGACTATAAATTGAAAAAGAAATATGCTTGTGATAGTATGGCTGAGAAAATGGGACACACTATATTGCGGCTTCCTCCGTATTATTGTATGTTTAATCCAATGGAACATATTTGGCATCAAGTTAAATCAAAACCAAGGGCACACAATGTTTTTCCTACTTTAAGCGTGTCAGTGGTTGAATTAGTAAAAAGAGTTATAAATGATATACCTTTTGAAAGCTGGAAGAATTCCATTCAGCACGTTGTTAAAGTTGAAGATTCATATATTTATGTAAATAATATAAACCACTGATAATTACCTCAGCTGATGACAGTGATAGTGAAATCGAATTAGGCTTAAAATCTATTTTTATTTATACAATATATCTCCTGTTGTAAACCCCATTCATTCAAACTGTATATTTGTACTTCTTATCCAGTTGTTTTTACATGCCATTATAAATAAACATCTCCAAAAACATTTATAATTTTATTTATTTGCATTATTGAATAAAATTCTTAAGTCCATCTCTGCAACCTATCATAAACAAAAGGTCAGAATTTTTATATTGCCCACTTAAAACGGCAAAAATCAGGATCTTATATTTTGGGACAGGCTATACTACTAACCGGGTCTGGTCGTACCGACGAATGTCTTAAAGGGTTGTCTCAGAGAATAAACGAAAAATAAAGTAATATTTATTGATAAAGTCCAATCTTAGAGCTCTTTGAAAATGACTGAATTTCTGAGAAGATTCGCTTTGTAATTTTACTATGATAGAGGAAAAAATTACAGTCAAGGTACTTTATCAAAAACACAAGCCAAGAGATGGTTTGCTTGCTTTCGTTCTGGAAATTTTGGTGTGTCATGATATCACTAAAACATCCTCATCAAACATTTTTAAACCATATGGAGAAGGCTGGATACAAGAAGAAGCTTGATATTTGGGTGCCACATAATTTAACGGCGAAAAATTTAATTTGCCGAATTTCCATCTGCAACGCATTATTAAAATGGATCGAAATCGATCCATTTTTGAAACGTCTCATTACGGTCGATGAAAGATGAGTCATCTACGAAAATAAGCCATGCAAATAATGGCAAAGCCGGAAATAACGCAAAAGGATATAATGCTTTGTTTGGTGAGATTGGAAGAGAATCATGTATCATGAGGTGCCTTATCAAACTAGTGATTCTGTACCCTACTATCAAAAATTAACCAGATTACAAGGAACAATTCAGAGAAAGAGGCCATATCAATATAAGGTGTTATCGTCCATTAAGCCAAACGACACATGTGTTTGATGAACTGAAAAAAAATTAAGGGAGTTTGACTGGTAAATCTTGCTGTATCCACCATACAGCCGTAACATTACAGCGTTATACTACATTTATCTCGGGGTCTGCAGGACTCTCTTAATAGTGAGAAAATTGACTTTAAAACAGGCTTATATAAATCACTTAGGTCAATTCTTCGCTCAGAAATCCTAGAAGTGTTATACTGGTGACCGGATATTGGCCCTACCAGAACAATGACAAAAGGTAATCAAAAATAACGACACACATATGATGCAATAAACTTCAATTCAGATATAAAAAAAGATTGGTTGAATTTTGACTTAAAAAGTCTCGATAATATATATTGTGACCTCTCACTTCGCCCGCACATTGAGGCGCAATTTTGCAGCCCCTTATAATTTCTGAGAATGGAGTGAGTGGATACTAATATTAAAAGAACTAAAGAAATTAAACATACACTAGCTCAGTTTTTCTTGGTAGAGTAATATGGGTAAGAGATAATTTTTGTACGTCTTTTTGGAAATAGTCTCTATTGTTGTTTAAAATTTTTGGTTGTACAAATTTTGGGCACCATTCATTTTAAAATAAAAAGGATCTAACTTTAGCTAAAAAAATGAAAAAACACTGAAGGGTTATGTAGTTGTTAAGGAAAATTTTAATATGGTACAACCCTTTTGTCCTGAAAGTAAAGGTGTACAGTGAAACACTAGCCTTAAACAAGAAAGAAAATATTTATTAATGATTAATTTAAAAGTTCTAACTTTTGCAGTTCTGTTATTATAAAAAACCTTAGCCTAATAGGTGGTTATTAATGATTAACTTAAAAGTTCTAACTTTTGCAGTTCTGTTATTACAAAAAACTTTGCTACACCCGATATTGAAGATTCGTGAGGTTCACTTCACGAGTTATCAGTTCAATACGATGTTAAATACACTTATCTGCGGGAAAATAGGTCTACTGGTGTATATTCTGGTGACTTACGATTTTCCTACGGGCTTTCAGGCCTTGAATTAAGCACTAAAACCGTTTTCATACTACTCCATCACTAATCTATCAGTACGGCTACATGATGAGAAGAGCCTACGACGGCTACTTGTTAAAGAAACCTACTACGGCTTCATGTTGCAAAAAAAGCCCACTACGGCCTCACGTTGGAAAAAGCCTAGTACTCGACTTGGCTCTATGATGGAAAAAGCCTACTGCGGCTTGATGGAAAAAAAAGCCTACTGCGGCTACTGGTTGGAAAAAGCCACGATCCGTGTCATCCGGACCCTTAAATATTTTTCCTCCTTCCGCAAAAATTACGTCTTCAATATGGCCACCCCGGATACAAATGTCCAGCCAATCGACGCGTAAGAAACGAATTTAATATATTCGGTAGAAAACCAGCAATGCACACTGTAATATAAACGGTTTAGAAATCCGAGTTAACTACACTGCTTAAAAGTTAGTAAACACTGCTCGATATAAAAATGGGAAAGAAAATATAAATTATAAGGCGAAAAACAGTAACATAACATGATCTTAAAATCTAGGAAAAAATGAATGTTACAATATATATATATATATATATATATATATATATATATATATATATATATATATATATATATATATATATATATATATATATATATATATATATATATATATATATATATATATATATATATATATATATATATATATATAATATGCATATATATCTGCTCAGGCGTAAATTTCATTACTGAATGTCGTGTCCATCTCAAGTTTTTGGTCGCTTTAGCAACCAGTTTTTGCCATTTGTCTCTGTCCTCTGCTAGCCTGAGGGCATCGGTCACTCTAAGCCCCATTACTGATTTTACCTGATCGGTTCAGCGGTTATTGCCCAGATCTCTTTTTGTTATGTAACCAAAGTAACAATTCTCTGGTAACAAATGGTGGACAATCTTGTTTCAATATTTAGCTATTCGAAGATGGATTTATTTGATCGTTTAGTTGTCCAAGGGATGCGAAGCATACGTCACCAACACCATATTTTGATGGCGTCTATCTTCTACCTTTCTGCAGCATGAATTGTCCATGACTCGGATCTATAGAGGAAGATGCTGAAGATTAAACTCTGTACTTCTCTTTTTTGTCTGATCTTGCCAGATTTTTGTAAGTCTATTCATTGCTAATTTAGTCATCTGCACTCTTCTTCTTATTTCCTTTGCATATCCTCTTTCATTGGTCAGCCGTGATTCTAGGTATAAAACTCTAGAACCACTTTCAGGGCGGACAGTTCTCCGGTACGAGTCAGTGGTTCAGTTCTGTCAATTACCATAATTTTTGTTTTTGCATTGTTGATGCAAAGACCCACAGATTTACTTTTTTTTCTGTTCTGTTCAGGAGTTCTGACATTTCTTTTTGAGTAGTCGCAACTATCGTGATGTCATCGGCGTATCGCAAGCTACTAATCTTTTTACCTCCTATTAAAATACCACCCTCTCATCCAAGGCCTTTTTCATTATATGCTCCCCATAAATATTAAATACAATAGGCGACAGGATACATTTTCTGTCGGCCTCCTTCCTGCAATTTTAATGTTTTAGATGTAACGCTATTGTTATTTCTACTGGTATATTAAATGATTTTATTTATGGTTGTTAAAATATATTTTACATGACATTAAAACCATAAAATATCAAAAACACAAAGTTTGGAGAAACCATTATTTGTTACATAAAATGTACTTAAATTTTGCTGTCACGGCTGTTCTTTCCTACACCAGTGTTAGCCTAATTGCCAATTAAAGTTAGATTAGGGCAAGAACATTCACATTAGGCCGGTACGAATTTCAAATTAATCAGTTGATAAATGAGTGAAATGAAACAGGTTAGTTATTAAAAGAAAATATATTTTCGTTTTAAAAAGGAAAAACTCACTTTATTAATTTATTTGGAGCAATGTATATTTAAATTACCTATTTTAATTTTAACTTCCGTTTTATTTTAATTTTATTAATTCTTTTTTAATAGGTAGGAATTGCTGTAGGTTGTACTCGGTGAAAACACAGTACTGACATGTTTATTCTAAAGGAATGAGGTTCTTATAATAAGCTGGACTACATACAAATGTGATCCGCTGTGAGGAAAATCAAGCTGGTTACTTCTTTTAAATACTTCCCATTAAAGTATTTATGGAATAAATTCAAGATACTAACGATTCCTCAATGTTGCAAAAATTTATTTTTGGGAAGTGTTCTCAGTCCTCAATCGCGCGAATAGGTCAATTGTGGATAGACTCCAACAAATACAGAGTTTAACAAATAGATGCTTTTACTGCACTCTACCGGCGACTTACTAAGTCATTCAAGCAGAGCGGCCAGCACGGCTGGCAACTTATTTGCAGAAGCGCACCTTTCTCAAGCTTACTGCTCGAAGGCATAGATGGCGCATTGGTATAACAATTAAAAATAACCAATGCGCCATCTATGCCTTCGAGCAGTAAGCTTGAGAAAGAAAGATGCGCTTCTGCAAATAAGTTGCCAGCCGTGCTGGCCGCTCTGCTTAAATGACTTAGTAAGTCGTCGGTAGAGTGCAGTAAAAGCATCTATTTGTTATAGTTTTCCGTTAGTTACTTGGATAAAGGACTAAAAGTGTGTTCTCGTATTTGCTGAACCTAGCCCAGCTGATGAGCCGTGATACGGCGAAACGCGTCCTGGGATGGTTCAGCAAATGCGAAGACCACTTTGGTAACTTCTAAGAATACGATTTTTTCGTTTATTTTTAATTGTTATACCAATGCGCCAAATACAGAGTTTGTTTGGGAGAAGATTCCCAAATATGAGATTATCAGTGGATTGATAATCGAATTGAAATTTTGGATAGATTTAAGAGCTTTCGCTGTAGTACGAAATAATATTTCAAGCTGTTGAGAGGTTCTCCTCACTTTGAATACAACAAAAACAATCCAAGACATATGCCCTCCCAAATTAACGCGTAGCAAGTTTAATAATAATGCGAACGAAATAGAGTGTTCTGACATCACTAAATCGAGTTCTGCAACACTGTCTGGTTTAGAAAAAACTTCTGCCTGGATTTTTGTAGTATTAAATTCTATTTTGTTAATATTACCTCAACATGGAATTTCTCCCTTTTCTTTGTTAAGTTATGTAACTTCTTGTTCTCTTTGGATATTGGCTGTTGAGTTCAAGGTGAAAGAAGAAACAGACGTGCTGTCATCCTCAAAGGATTAGATTTTGGTGTCTTCCAACGGATCGCTAATTTTAAAAAAACTGTTAGCAGGGGACAGTCAAAAGCCTTGCGGGACACTGGCGTAATGGTAAAGGGACCAGAAATAAATTCAAAAACTGCTACTTGTAAGGAACTCTAAGGATACTCGAATGCCATCAATATATTTCTTGGGGTACTTCAATAATATTGAGGACGCTTGCGACCAGTTCTATGTTGTACTGAATTCAGTGTTCCTATTATTCGCCCTAAGAACCTCAAATTTCCTAAATAATTCGATAATACGCAATATCAAAAAAAAGAATCAAGCCTGGAAAAAGTATAGACGAACTAGAAATATTCCTGACCTAGTCGAATTTAAACGCCTTCGTAGAGGCATCAAGATCGAGGTTGGGGTTGCTTATAGAAATTATGTTACTGAGGCGGGAAGGGACGTCTCTCTTAACCTAAATAGATTTTGGTCTTTTCTAAACGAGAAAAGGAGGTCAACTAGTATTCCCATCAACATATATTTTGAAAACGAATTGCATACGGCTCCTCAGGAAAAGTGAATTTTTTTGCTAAGTTCTTCCAATGTTGATTCCTCTGTGTTTCAAAACAACCCTCCTGATAATTACTCACATCTCTCTCATCTCTAATTGTTAACACCCTAGAGGAAAGGGACGTGATCAGTGCCTTAAAGAAACTTAAACCTAAATCGACCGCTGGAACCGATGGTCTACCGGCTTTTTTGGGATTGCTCAGCTCCAAGCCTCTCACGTTTCTCTTCAATCTATGTTTAAAATCATCGTCCTTTCCACAAACCTGGAAGACGTCTAAAATATCTCCGGTATTCAAAAAGGGTGATAAAAGCCTCATTGAAAATTACAGACCTGTAGTAATATTGAACAACTTTTCAAGGGTTTTCGAAATTGTGCTGTATGACATTATATTTAATCATGTTAAATTTTTCATAACTGAAAGCCAACATAAATTATTTCCAGGGCGTTCAACCATTACCAATTTAATTACAATTACTCAGTTTATTTCGGAAAGTATGGACAATGGAGGACAAGTCGACGTAGTTTATATACAAACTTTTCAAAGGCTTTTGACCGGCTTGACCATGGTATTCTGCTTGAAAAACTCTCAAACTGTGGAGTTAATGGCAATTTATTACACCTGCCGAAACCTTATTTAATTGGTCGTCAACTGATAGTAAATTATCGTGGTTTTGAGTCGGTCATTATTAATGCTACCTCTGGTGTTCCTCAGGGGTCTATCCTAGGACCGTTATTATTTAACATATTTATAAATGACATCACCAGTGGCCTTACCTCGTCCTCTTTGCTTTATGCTGACGATCTGAAAATATACCGACGCATACACAAAGAAATGTTTTTCTATGTCATTCACTCGAAAGAAATTACCAGTAAATTTTTTATATAAATTAAACCATAATGATCTTTAAAAATGTTATCGTTTCAAAGATCTTAGTATAACGTTTGATGCTAAACTCAGTTTTGTGGGCCATATAAATGAGATCATTGCTTCTTTTTATAAGTGCATGGATTTCATCATGAGGAATTCTAGAGACCTTTCAAACATTAAAATCCTTATCACTTTATTCAATGCTTTGGTTCGTTCTAAATTGGATAATGTTCAGTTATCTGGTACCCAACATACGAGATCCACAGTAATCACATTAAAAAAATCCAAAGAGGATTTGTGAAGTTCCTTTGGTTTAAATTAGATGGTATTTATCTACCATTGGGTTTTCCTAATGATGTTCTATTGAGAAGATTCCGTATTGTTAGCCTTTCTCGGCGTAGAGAATATGCTATAACCTTGTTTTTATATAAAATCTTGAACAACAGAATCGAATGCCCTTACACCCTCTCAAGTATTTGGTTCCGTGTGCCATCTCAACACGCTCGCCTAAGCATTTCCCTTTTCTACAGGCCTGTTCCAAGAACAAACTTGTTGTACTCGCCGTTATAGGTTATGTGCATGAATTATGAAAGGGTCAAACATATAGTTGATATTTTCTGTTGCAGTGTAACATCTTTACGTAGGTCATGTTTAACTGTGGATTAGGTCTCTCTCTTTTTTTTGTTTTTCTTTAGATTGTAGTGTAGTTATTAGAACTATTAAAATACTAATTTGATAGATACTCATCTACATGGTGTACAAGTATGAAATGCGGATTTTTTTTCTTAAAAAAACATGTTAAATTCGGAAGAATGATAAAAAGTGCTTTATTCAAAGTATGCTCCATTGCTTGTTATACATTTTTCCCATCTTTTGGGCAATTTGTGAATACCACGCCAGTAAAAATCTTCCCCTTTTGCTGCGAACCATTCATCGAGCCATTTTTTCCTGAACCAAAGCGCTGCTCAGCAAGTGCGTAACCCGTCGATGCAAACAAGTGGTAATCGGAAGGAGCCAAGTCTGGTGAGTAAGCCGCATGGGGTAGAACTTCCCAGCTGAGTGCTTCCAACGTGTCGCGAACTGGTTTTGCCGTATGCGATGGAGCATTGTCATGAAGAAAAATGACTTTGTGTTGCCTCTTTCGGTATTCTGGCCTTTTTTTCAAGCAGCGAACGGTTCAAATGGGTCAATTGTTGTTGGTAACGTTTAGTATTAACCGTTTCTCCAGGTTTTAACAGCTCATAAAAGACCACGCCCCTCTCGTCCCACCAAACACAGAGCATCGTCTTTCTGAGGTCGATGTGGATGGTGTGCCTGAGTCTACCCATGATTTTTTGTGCTTGGGATTCTCAAAATAAATCCACTTTTTATCCCCTGTAACTATACGATGCAAAAACGACTTCCTTGTGTACCGAGCGAGCAAAATGTCACACGTGTTTTTGAGCTTTTCCATTTGCCTGTCGTTCAACTCATGTGGTACCCATCTACCTGTCTTCTGAATCTTTCCCATCTCTTGTAGCCGATTGGAAACAGCTTGTTGACTAACGCCCAATTGCTCGGCGAGTTGTTTTTGTGTTTGCGAATTATCTTCGTCCAACAATGCACATCTTCGTATTTTTTTTTGGCGGTTTTCCACGTTCCTTGTGTGTAACAGTGAAGTCACCACTTTTGAAACGCCAAAACCATCGTTCACACGTATCTTGCCATAGAGCATGTTCACCATAAGCTTCTCGAAGTAATCGGTATGATTCAACAGCAGTTTTCTTCAAATGAAAACAAAAAATTAGTGCTGTCCGCGAATGCTCTTTGTTCGGTATAAATTTCGATATATTGAACACAACAACACAAACACTACGCACACACTTTTCCAATTTATCACTCGTGCGCGTCTGACACTTGTTGATGACACAACAAAATGGTGCAGTGTCATATCTTTATAGCACAAACTGCGTTGGTGCACCATCTGTTGTCTGAAATTCGCATTTCATACTCGTACATCTGGTATTTGTCATTGTTATATTTGAATGTTCCTATCCTATAATTGATTAATTCTGTAGGATAGTTGTATTAAATAAATAAATAAATAAATATCTGATTGCGAATATTCACGCTTCACTGGCCTAGAATCATTGAGGAAATAAAAGATAAAAGTGTACACAAATTCTATTGGAAAAATCAATATCAACTACTATTAATTGAACCTAGTCCATATTTCAGTAGTTATTTACTGTCCTGTTATCTGCCAAAGTACTAAGGACACTCCTCGTCATATCACGACTTACCAGCCGAGCTAGGATCGATAGAAAAGGGAACGAAACTCAAAATAATATATAGTATACAGCACTAATGTAAAGAATCAGTAAGATAAAACAATTTGCATCTTCAGCTGTTGTAAGCCTAGTTTTGATGGTATACCCGCCCTTAGTCTGAAATTGTTTATGCCACAGACCCATAGAAGAATCGTTTGGCGAGGAAACTACCACAATTACTAACAACTTCCGTTATGCAGCGCGAATTTTAGGATTTCATCACATAAAATATAAAAATCAATATCAATTACTGATCCCTATTCCGATGTGCTTAACCTATCTGTTCTCTACTACTTGTAGAAGATCTTTTCTTATTTACTTTTGATTTTATTTTGAACTTAAATACTAACACATAATGACATCAAAAATAGATTAAAAGGAATTAGCAAATTACCTTCTGCCTTTTTAAAATAATAACCTAGCTTGTACTTGTCATTTCCAGTAATTGCTTTAACACATTTTTTACTTCGACAATTTTATTTTTCAGATCAATTGAAAATGCTGGCCTGGAAGTTTTAAAAACCAATTCCTTAATGAAATACGCAGATACGTTACATGAATTGTAAGTATAAGACTAGTTTGGAAACAGTTATTGTAATCGTTTAATGAATTGTAGTGGAGTTATCTATTAGAAGCGTAGCCAAAATTGATAATCGATCGAAATTGTTAGACCTATTTTACGAGGCTAGTTTGAAAAGTCCGTGCAAAAATAAAAACTATTATGTGTTTGGGGTAAACCTTTTTTATTTTTCGACATAGTCTCCTTTTAGGCTTATACACTTCGTCCAACGATGTTCTAGTTTGTTGATCCCTTCCGAATAATAGGATTTGTCCAAGTCTGCAAAATATCCATTAGTGTCTGCAATCACCTCCTCGTTTGAATAAAATCTTTGTCCCGCCAGCCATTTCTTCAAATTGGGGAACAAATAGTAGTCGGAGGGAGCCAAGTCTGGATAATAGGGGGGATGTGAAACGAGTGGGAATCCTATTTCCATTAATTTTGCGACCACAACTGCTGAGGTGTGTACTGGTGCGTTGTCGTGATGGAAAAGGACTTTCTTGTGGGCCAATCGCGGGCGTTTTGCTTGCAGCTCGGTTTTCAAACGGTCCAATAACGATGAATAATATTCACCTGTAATAGTTTTACCCTTTTCCAGATAGTCGATGAGGATTATCCCTTGCGAATCCCAAAAGACAGTCGCCATAACCTTTCCGGCCGAAGGAACGGTCTTCGCCTTTTTTGGTGCAGATTCCCCCTTGGTAACCCATTGTTTAGATTGTTGTTTGGTCTCAGGAGTATAGTAATGTATCCATGTTTCATCCACAGTGACGAAACGACGCTTAAAGTCCTCCGGATTCTTCTGGAACAGCTGCAAACCATCCTTGCAACACTTCACACGATTCCGTTTTTGGTCAAGCGTGAGCAATCGCGGCACCCATCTTGCGGATAGCTTTCTCATGTCCAAATGTTTATGCAAAAAATTATGTACCCGTTCAGTCGAGATGCCCACAGCACTAGCAATCTCACGCACCTTAACTCTTCTGTCATCCATCACCATATCATGGATTTGATCAATGATTTCTGGAGTCGTAACCTCCACAGGCCATCCAGAACGTTCAGCGACACTTGTGCTCATATGGCCAGTCCGAAAATTTTGAAACCACTTATAAACTGTTCTAATCGAAGGTGCAGAGTCACTATAATGCTTATCAAGCTTCTCTTTAGTCTCCTGAGGCGTTTTGCCTTTCATAAAGTAATGTTTAATCACCACACGAAATTCTTTTTCGTCCATTTCTTGAAAATCACTCGACTTCCTTGATTCACACGAATGCCAAACACAAAGCAATAGACCAATATGGCTGAAACTTGGTGTGCGTTCATTCAAGAGATGCTACTAACTAAACATGACCTCGATACGCGCCGGCGGTGCCATCTCTCGGACTTTGCACGGACTTTTCAAACCAGCCTGGTATGTACTTATTTTGTTTAGGAAGATCTTATCTCCCTATGTGAAATGAATTCTTTCCTCAGTGGTCGTAGCTTAGAACAATCGACATCATGTTTAAGAGTGACAGTAAAATAATTACTTACACTGACAAATTTTCAGAAATTTTTAAATTGCCATTTTTGGAACATCTAAGCTATGTATTCCTTTTTGTTTATACTTGTTACATAAACTAATGCCTGTCCAGCAAGTTTTGCTGGATTTAATATTTCATACCTACTATTCAAGTCAGTTAGGGTTAGTTCAGGTTAGTTTAGGTTAGTTCAGCTTGGTTCAGGCTAATTCAGGTTAGTTCAGGTAAGTATAAGACTAGTTTTGAAACAGTTATTACGTTTGTAATTTTCGTTTAATAAATTGTAGTGGAGTCAGTTATTAGAAGCATAGCCAAAATTGGTATTCGATCGAAATTCTTCGATCCATTTTATGTATTTATTTACCTCCCTATGTGAAATGAATTCTTTCCTCAGTGGTCGCAGCCTGTTTAAGAGTGACATTAAAATAATGACTTAGGCCAATAAATTTAGCTGATACCTAACATTCAGTAATTTTTAAATTGCCATTTTTAGGAACATCTAAGCTGTGTTTTCTTTTTTGTTTAGACTTACTTCCCGAACTAATGCCTTACCAACAAGTTTTGCTGAATTTAATATTTCACAACTGTCATTACAGTCAATTAATCTCAATTAGATGTTACAGGGGTACGCGACTTCAAGTGTCTACAGCTTTACTATGTTATTGACTTCTCGTAGGAGGTAAATAATCGAGAATAATTCAAAGAAATGTTAAGCTGTCGAGATTAGATGCATCAGAACCATTTACAAACTGGATTTTAAAATTAATGTCAAAAAGCTATTTAAAATTTTAATTCCTCTTGATAAAGATACATGGATCATAATAAATACTGAAGTTCTACCTAGACCAGGGGTCGGCAACCTATGGCACGCGTGTCATCTCTGGCACGCCAAGCAATTTTGGATGGCACGCGTACCTATTCAAAGTTTACACATTAATTCTGTAATCTGTGACATGTTTCGAAATTAAGTAAATAATCGAAGACAGTATTACTTTAACGATACAAACAAAAACGATATATTATATAGGTCACTAAGTATTATTATCAAAAACTACAAAATATATATTTTGTAATTTATAATTTTACTGAATGCATTGGTTTGGCTTTAATTTCGGCAAGTATTAAAGACGGCAAGCCTCAAAATATAAACCTAGGCAAAAACACAAATAAACGTCCTCAATTCAGATCAAAAGAGCCGCTATAAGGCGGTTTTTGTTTGACTTGACTTCAATCGTTCCGACCCGCGCCGAACTTTAGTTTTTGTTAGATTTAACTTCTAGGCGGCCCTTTGATTGCAATGGGCTCGTTTTTGTTCTAAGAAATTTAATAAACGTAATTATTGGAACTTTCTGGAAACATTATTTTTCTAGATATAGCAAGCGTTTGAATCATTTAGTATAGAAGTAACATCCGTTCCAGTCAATAGTCGTCGAAAAGTTTAAAAATTAAAATTACGTTGCGTTATGGCCGCGAAGAAACATAAGGTAGATCATTTCAAACTTCATGGACAACAGATTACGGTTTTGTACAGCAAAGCGATCGGGCCATTTGTGTCCTATGTCGGGAAAGCGTAGTTTTCCGGACATCTAGTGTTCAACGACATTTCCGGATAAAACATGAATCGTCATTTAAAGATAACGCTGATAAAAGGGAGGTAATACAAAGAGCAAGTAAAACAATACGAGAAACAGTCAACATTCTTTAGCAAAGTTTTCCAAGGAAAAAATCAGGTAACTGAATGCAGTTTCAAAAATGCACAATCGTTGGCACAAAAGGGTAGGCCGTTCACTGACGGAGAATTTATGAAGCAAACGTTTTTGAGTACTGGCGAGATTTTATTCGACGACTTGCCCAATAAGGATGCAATATTGGCCAGGATTAGGGATATACCGGCATCAGCGCGGACCATCGAGAGACGAATTACCGAAATGACACAAAATGTCCAAAAACAGCAGAGAGACGCTATCAAACGGAGTTTTGTATTTAGTGTAGCATTGGATGAAAGTGTCGACATTAATGACATTGCCTGTCTGGCAATTGTTGCGCGATACTTCGATGATGGCAGTGTGTATGAAGAGCTGATTTGTCTGCTCCCATTGCAGAGAACTACAAGAGGAGAGGATATATTTTCAGAATTTGTTAAACATTTTGAAAAGCGGAACATTGATTTAAATAAAATTTTTTGCGTAAGGACAGATGGCGCTCCTGCTATGATTGGGAGACATAAAGGATTTGTTTCCCTTCTTATTGAACGCATGGGTCGATCAGTTTTGAATTTTCATTGCATAATTCACCAAGAGAGTTTATGCGCTAAAATCTCCGCTGGAAGTTTAAAATCCGTGATGGATAGGGTGGTTAAAATAGGTAACTACATTGTCGGTCGTTCTGCACTGATCCACAGACAATTTAAGGCGTTTCTGCAGGAATTAGAAAGTGCATATTCAGTTATACCATTGCACAATAATGTGCGCTTGCTCAGCCGTGGTAAAGTGCTCGCTAGATTTGTGCAATGTCTGGGCGAAATTAAATCGTTCTTGTTGGAAAAAAATCAAGTGGATGCTTATCCTGAACTAGAAAATAAGAACTGGATCTGTATGCTAATGTTTCTTACTGATATTATAAACCATCTCAGTGAACTCAACTTAAAGTTACAAGGTTCAGGCAAAACAGTTCTGGATTTATACGAATCCTGAAAATCATTCAAATTAAAAATAGATTTATTTATCAGCGATATTACTTCAAAACACATATAAATATTTTCCAAATTTAAAAACTCATATATCCAGTGTCGACGATGGTGCACTAATAGACGAAATTCTTAAATATATGACTAATTTAAAAGAGAGTTTATCGAGAGGGATCAGGATTTTGATAAATATGGTCCTATGTTCGCTTTTTTAATCAAACCAGATTTAATGGATTTTTCCAGCAGTTGCTTTGACATATCTCTTTTCTCATGGATGGACATTAATCATTTTGATCTTCAATGCATTGAATTTAAAAGCTCCGAGTTATGGAACACGAAATTTATAGAATTAAGAAGGGTATTAGAAGGTGACTGCCAGAACCATTCAAACGAGGTACTCAGTTGTTGGATGAGTTTACCAGAGAAATTTATTTGTCTTAAGAAAGTAGCGTTTGCCATGCTTACAGCTTATCTGTGATTTTAAACCCGTACCGAAGCAGGCTGACAACAGACAACTCGGAAGTATGTGTGTCACTGAAAATAACCAGACATGAACCGGATATAAGAAAACTCTAAAGAATTTCAAGCACAGGGTTCACACAAGGTCCTAGGACTAGTATAATAAAATTATTTGTTAAATGTTAAAATTTTTTTTGTAATTAAACCTTCTAAAAGCAATATTTTAAGTTAATTTAAGTTAATTTTTGTTAATTTTAGTTGTAGTAAGTACCTATGTCAGCACGCAAAATGTTGTATGGATGAAAACTGGCATCCCTTAGTTAAAAGGTTGCCGACCCCTGACCTAGACTATAAATACTGCTGTTGCATTGGTAGCTTTAAAAGAGTGCACTTTCTCTCACTTTATAAGTTTAACTTTCGGCCATCAGCGGTAGTATGCAGTTTAGGAAATCAGATTTATTATGTGGCATTTGTAGAAAATAAGAACTATCCCAAAACGACATGTTATGAATTTTAATGTAATTCACTTTCAAATTATTCATACGTAATATGGCACTACCTACACTCAATACGATCATGGGGCAGGATGGATTATTATTAAGCAGTGCTCTTATGGTGTGCCTGAAATGTGTTATTTCACCATCGTATGTACTTTAGTTTCTATCTAGAAACTAGCTATTTACCTGATTAGGGATCCGAAAACGACCAGAAACATTGATTCTTTGTAAAAAATAACAAACGTTGGTAACTTGAGTTTATTCTAGAAATGCTTTCATGGGAAGTGTTCGATGGCTGTAATCTGCTTGATTCCTCCCAGAGCGGTGCATGCTAAAAATATAACACGTGTTAATGTTAATTAAAATTCTGAGAGCCAAATAATTATTATTTCTTTCTAGATAGTATAGCTTATTTAATATATTATTAGACAAGGTTAGCATCATTCCTAAATAGTACTGAATATTTACACTGATAATTGATTAAATGGCGGATTTAACAACCTTCGTGCTTCATAATGTTCCCATTTTTCAGAAATATGATATTCATTAAACGGAAACTGGATATTCGGTTAGCCAGTTGAACTACGGGAAGAAGTATATGTAATATTCATTCACAGAATCTTAGAGCCGAATGAAATAAAAATATAGGGCGGTTCCAAAATTTTGATGAACATTTCAAGCCATTATAGAAAAAAATTCGCTAGGCGCTTTTTTTTTAAAGCAAAAAAAATATTTTTTAATATTTTTACTAATTTCAAAAAATGAATAAATTCCGCTAAGGTTAGTTTATATGATTTTCATATTAAAACAAACCCGAATTTTTTTTTGTCAGCTTATAATAAATAACCGGTCAAGTGCAAGTTGAAATTGCGCAATTAGTGTTTCGTACGTTGATTGCTTTTAAAATAAAAATTTTTGCTGTAGAGAATATTTCAGAATTTTTTCAAAATTTTTGACAAATACTTGTGTCACCCGTTTAATTCCTCCCAGAGCGGTGCATGTTAGAATATATTTTATATGGAGAACGTCATCCCTTTGGAATAATTTGTCCAGGACTGTGTTTTCCATCGAGTACAATTTACAGCGATTCAAGAACAACGTGAATCGCTTTTTCCGCACACCTGTCGCTCCTGTAGCGCTTTAGGGACCTCCCTGCAGCACGTGTGCTAGACGCATAAAAAAGAGATAAGGGAGGGGACAGCGATATTTCGCAATTTTGTAAAAATTATAAAGGGAATTGTGCGCAAGTATTACACTATACATATTTTTGAACTCATCTTTCTACAAGCTTTCATTTGACACCCTACTCGATGACCTGGTAAAAAATTTATGTTATATAAAAAAAACACGTAAATCGGATAAGTGGTTTTTGAGTACTAAGCGGATTAACGGACAGATAGACAGACAGAGAAACGTTTTATATATATTACAGATTTTTTTTGATAAATATTAAGAATTAAAAAAACACGTAAATCGGATCAGTGATTCTCGAATGATAAGCCCATTAATGGACAGACAGATAGAGAGACGTTGCGTTTTATATATCTTTTATAGATTATTATTATTGTTATTATATAACCTGGTCAGAGAACATATGTATGAATTTAAAAAAAAATAAAAACACGTAAATCGGATAAGTGGTTCTCGAGTGATAAGTGCACTAACGAACAAACAGAGAGACAGAGAGACGTTGCATTTTACATACATGTATTGTAGTCTTTGTTAGATTATATTGTTCCATATTTAACGGTTTAGGCAGCGTATTGCAAGAGAGTGCGCTAGCGGCAAACTTTTCTCCAACTTGATTTATTATTATAGTCGCTGCTTATTTCTTATATTACCAAACGTCATAAAATATATCCTGTAACCTAGCCAGAGAACATATGTATAAATATAAAAAAAAAACACGTAAATCGGATAAGTAGTTCTCGAGGGATAAGCGCCCTAACGGACAGACAAACAGACAGAGAGACGTTGCATTATGGTATATATATATATATATATATATATATATATATATATATTAATTATAGATTATAGATTATTATTATACAAAAAATTCTTCGTTCACACATTTGGTCAATGTGGTTCCATGTTTGGCGGACGGGCCCAAGCTAAGTCAGCACAAACACTATTATCGTTGTGTATTTAGGAATAACCTGACAATGCTACATGTTTTCAAAGTCACTGACTTTTGAATTTTCTGTGTATGTTTGTGTCCTAATTGTCCTAAGTGTGGGGTGAATGTTATTGGTGTAAGGCCTGTGGCTGATATAATGAGGGGGACAATGATGACTTTTTCTTGTTTCCAGAGCCTTTTTATTTCTGTTGCAAGGCCTGTGTATTTGGAGATTTTTTCTGTGTATTTCATTTGGATTTATTATTATTATATAACCTGGAAAGAGAACATATGTATAAATTAAAAAAAAAAAAACACGTAAATCGGATAAGTGGTTTTCGGATGATAAGCGCACTAACGAACAGACAGACAGAGAGACGTTGCATCTGATATATTTTATATTCTTTGCTACATTATATTGTTCTATATTTAATGGTTTAGGCAAAGTATTGCAAGAGAACGCGCTAGTGGCAATTTTTTTTTCCGACTTGATTCACTATTATCATCACTGTTTATTCCTTATGTTACCTAACGTAATAAAATATATCCTATAAGGTAGGGGAACATATACGTGTTTTAAAAAAAAGTACGTAAATTGGATAAGTGAATCTCGAGTGATAAGCGCACTAACGGACAGACAGACAAACAGACAGATAGACAGACAGAGAGACGTTGCACTTTATATAAATTATAGAAGATTATAGATAACCTGGCCAGAGAAAAACGTATGAATTAAAAAAAAAAATGTAAATCGGATAAGTGATTCTCAAGTTATATGGTAAGCGCACTAACGGACAGACAGACAGAGAGACGTTGCATTTTCTATATATATATATATATATATATATATATATATATATATTATATTATATTCTTTAATACATGATATTGTTCCATATTTAATGGTTTTTAGGCAGTGTATTGCGAGAGAACGCGCTAGCGGCAAACTTTTTTCCTATTTGATTCACTATTATCGTCACTGCTTATTCCTTATATTACCTAACGTATTAAAATATATCCTATAACCTGGCGAGAGAACATATGTATGTTTAGAGAAAAGCACGTAAATCGGATAAGTGGTTTTCGAGTGATGAGCGCACTAACGAACAGACAGACAGACAGAGAGACGTTGTATTTTATATATATTACGTTCTTTGCTATATGATATTGTTCCATATTTAATGGTTTAGGCAGTGTATTGCAAGAGAACGCGCTAACGGCAAACTTTTTTTCGACTTCATTCACTATTGTCGTCACTGTTTATTCCTTATATTACCTAACGTAATAAAATATATTCTATAATCTGGCCAGAGAACATATATGCTTACTTTTTGTTCGGTAGCTTTTATTGTATATTGATTTTCATAAAAAAAAAAGAAAATTTAAAATTTTTCTCTGGTTTTTATTTTAACATTTTTTAATCCATTCGCAATCAAATTTATAAATTGTATCGACAAACTATCGATATTTTTGCAATTTTCTTGTAATATTTTTAAATTAGATTGAGTATGGGTTAAACAATATTTATTTATTTTTTTTTTTTTTTTTCATAGAAGTTTTCATCAGATATAATAATTATTAATATAAGGAGGGAAAAACAATTTCGGGTTTGTTTTAATACGAAAATCATATAAATTAGCTTCAGCGGAATTTATTAATTTTTTTTTTAAACTAGTAGAAATGTTAAAAGATGTTTTTTTTTGCTTTAAAAAAAAACGCCGAGCAGATTTTTTCTATAATGGCTTGAAATGTTCCTAATACCCGCTAGAATCATAATTTATCAAAATTCTGGAACCATCCCATATTTTTATTTGATTCGGCTCCGGGACATAGTGCATGTTATGTGACTTTTCGTAGGAGGTAAATCGATAATAATTTAAAGAAATGTTAAGCTATCGAGGTTAGATGCATCAGAAGGAACCATTTACGAACAAGCTGAAATTTAAAATTAGTGTCAAAAAGCTATTTAAAAATTTAATTCCTCTTGATTGTTAAGACATAGATCATAATAAATACTGAAGAATATAAATACTGCTGTTGCAGTTGTTGTTGCTTTATAGGTTTAACTTTCGACCATCAGCGGTAGTATGTAGTTTAGGAAATTAAAGTGTATTAGTTTGGAGTTGATAGCAGAATTCTCTCATTGTAGATACAAATACGTGCATTTTACTGGATTTTGTCACCTGTTTAGAATTATTTTTAAGGGTAACCTGCTTTTAGTGTTTAATAAACAAAATTATCTTAAAAATAAAGTTATAGAAATATTAGATTTATTACCAAAAATTTTTTAATCTATAGATCTATGTATATATACAAATTTACAATTCACGATATATAAGTACTTTAATTACAATCAAAAACGATCGTTATCTTCAAAATCTGAAGACTCGACTTCTCTTAAATTGACAATTAAGGGTTTTATTTCCACAGTTTCTTCGATGTATCCGTTAAGTCTCCACATTTTATTTTCTTCTTCTATAACATGTCGAATGGCATTTTTCCAATTATCCTCTTTGATCTTCTTTATTCCGGCGAGTAATAATTACCTTACGTATTGAAGTTTGAACGTGGTGTTTTCCTTTGCAACGAAATCTTTTATTTGTGCCCAAATTAGCTCTAGGGGATTCAATTCACAATGATATGGAGGTAATCTAAGCACTGTGATATTCCTTTCCTTTGCCATTTGATCGACTGCGTATTTATTGAACTGTGCCTTATTTAGTTTCGCAATTTTGAGAAGGTCCGCTTTTAACATACCATCTTTATGTTTGAGATTTTTGTCTCTTATCCACTGAAGAATATCCGCTTTCTTCATGAATTTGTCGGGAGTCCTTCTAATAATCGAGAATGGTATGGGGCATTGTCTAATACTATAACTGGTTCTGCTAGTATACATTCAATCATTTGTTGGAAGTACTCCTCAAAAACATTGGCCGTCATCTTCTCATGGTAATCTTTAGTTGACTTTGATTCGAATTCCAACAACCCACCGTCGAGAAATCCGTTTTCACTATCAATATGTGCTATAATTAGTCTGCGACCTTTTCCTGAAGGGGGTTGTAATCTAGTTGACCAACCTTCCATAAAAGCTTGTTTGGCACTCTTAATGTTTTTGTCAATTCAGAATTTTTTCACTGTGTGTCCCTTATTAATCCAAGTCTCATCTAAATAAAAAATATTTCTTTCTTCGGCTTGAAATTTTTTGATTGCTCGTAGATATTCTCTTCTCCAACAAATTATTTCTGTTTTATCGATAAGAACAGATTTTCTATTGTGTTTTTTCCAACGAAAATTCAGATTATGAAGGATTTTCCATAATTTCCATTTTTTAAATCTAGTAAGCCCTGGTCTTCTCTGATTTCTTGCAAAACTTTATGTGGTGTAGGTATTTCTTTCTTTAGAGTCTTTATCGATCTCTAAGGATTCCTTTCCTTTGTGATTCTAAGGTTCGTTGCAAGGACCGCGTTTTCTTTCTTTTAGAAATCTATAAATAGTTGCTGATCCAACTCCCGTCACGTTGGCACAGGTTTCCACAATTTCATGGACTTGGCTTGTTGGCTGTTGATGCACTAGGGCATCGTGGTCGTTAAGTATCATTGACTTTTCTCGCAGGAAAAATGCAGATTTACAGACTCCGCGAAGCTTTATAACACGGTAGGTTTCTAGTTCTTAAGAATTGGTAATTGTGCTCGTTTAGGCCTTTGTCATACAAATAAGATTTTTATTTTTCATCATTTACTCATTAAAATAAACTTTGAAATGTGTTGATTTATATACCTTATTGTAAAGCTTATTGTAAAGTTTAGAAGGCATGTAATAAAACATTTTTTAAAAAAAGGTCGTACTGCTGTATAGAGATAGAAAATAAAGGTGATTAAAACTAAAAATGCAAATAATTGGTAGAGAAATTTCGGAAGCTTGTGATTTATGACGTTTTAATGTTTATAACCCATGTTGTGTGCTATCAACTCCAAACAAACTGACAATAGATTTATTATCTGGTATTGGTAAAAAATAAGAACTGTTCCAAAACGACATAAAATTAGTTATGAATTATAAGGTAATTCACTTTTAAATTATTCATACATAATTTGGAACTACTCACACTGAATTCGATCATGAGGCATGATTGATTATTATTAAATAGTATCCTTATGGTGTGTCTGAAATGTGTTATTTCACCATCTAATTTGTTTTCACCAGCTATTTACCTGATTAGGGATCCGGAAATCACCGGAAACATTGATTCTTTGTAAAAAATAAGAAACGTTGGTAGCTTAAGTTTATTCTAGAAATGCTTTTATTGGAAATGTTCGATGTCTGTAATCTGCTTGATTCCTCCCAGAGCGGTGCATGCTAGAAATATGTATCGTCTTAATTAAAATTCTGGGAGCCAAATAATTTTGATCTATTATTTAATACAATATTAGACAAGGTTAGTATTATTTCTGATAATTGATTAAATAGCGGATTTAATGACCTCCGTGCTTCATAATTTTCCCATTTTTTAGAAATATGATATTCATTAAACGGAAACTGAATATTTGATTAGCCACTTGAACTATGAGTATAAATATATATTATAGTCATTTACGGTGTCCTGGAGCCGAATCAAATAAAAATATGGGGCGGTTCCAGGTATTAGAAACCTTTCTAGCCATTATAGATAGCTTGAAATGTTCCTAATACCTGCTAGAACCAAAATTTATAGAAATTTTAGAACCACCCCATATTTTTATTTGATTCGGCTCCAGGATACCGTGCATTATTTCGCAATAGACACCTTTTGGAATTCCCAGCAATTTAAATGGTCTTAAACCAAGGTAGGGAATATTTTGATGCTTAATGAGATCAAAAATGAATGATAATTGGTAATTAACTTTTAAAAAATGTGGTCATAGATTAATATCATCATAATAAGTTTTACTTTCTTTAATTTTGGGTTTCGAAAACAAGAGCATTAACGAACAGTAGTCCATATCTTTACAAGGTTTTTCTTTAAATACATACATATATCAATAACGTTACAACAAATTTGTACATCACTTTAGTGCTGGAAACAACGAAATAAATATGAAGCACGTAAGTAAATATATTTTAGTATGTAAGTTTATATATTTAAAATATGTAAATATAAGATGTTATTAATTTATTTTAAAATACTTCTTTTGCAGGAATGTTTCTAAAAACTTTTTTTTAAATTGTTTGTCGGATTAAATATAATCCTCTTTGTTTAAAAAATTAGATTTGAATTTATAAAAAATTTTAAAAAAAACATATTTTTTTGATGAATTTTCATTTTGTCCAGAATTTTAATTTTTGAAAAGAAAGGAAACTGTAGTAATAACATCTGTATATTTGGGGAACCCTTTTTTAATTTAAAGAGGTCTATTAATATTTATTTATTAGTGAATATAGAGAACTTAAAAAAAAAGAAATATATATATATATATATATATATATATATATATATATATATATATATATATTTATATATATATATATATTATATATATATATATATATATATATATATATATATATATGTATGTGTGTGTAATTTCAATAGATTTATTTAAAAAAATATATTTTTATTATACCATGATAACCCGAAAAAAAAATTAAAAATTTGAACTCAAATTTTTTTTGGCACTTATATAATGGAAGTGTCTATATCATTGGTAGTAGAATTATTTAAAAACACTGTATATTCTGACATTACATTGCATGTGCGAAAATAATTAATTTTTAATTTTAAATTGACAATTAAGGAATTAAAATCTTTCTCAGACAATAAATATAAATTAGTGTACTTTTATAAACTGCTGTATTAATTAAAATAATGTAACCCTCTTTGTTTAAAAAATTAGATTTGAATTTATAAAAAAATTAAAAAAAGATATTTTTTTTGATGAATTCATTTTGTCCAGAATTTTAATTTCGTCCAGAATTTTAATTTTGTCCAGAATTTTAATTTTGAAAAGAAAGGTAGTAGAAATAAAAATTAGGATGTATAGATAGTTATTTTTAACAATGTGAAAAAACAGGCTAAATTAAGGAAAAACTAGCTTGAAGTTCATTATTTAGTACCTTATCAAAAATTATATATATATATATATATATATATATATATATATATATATATATATATATATATATATATATATATATATATATATATATATATATATATATATATATATATATATATATATATATATATATATATATATATATAAATATATATATGTATATACCAGGTGTACAAGTATGAAATGTGGATTTCAGACAACAGATGGTGCACCAATGTAGTTTGTGCTATAAAGATTTGACACTGCGCCATTTTGTTATGTCATGAACAAGTGTCAGACGCGCATGAGTGATAAATTGGAAAAGTGTGTGCGTAGTGTTGTGTTGTTGTGTTCAATATGTCGAAATTTATACCGAACAAAGAGCATTCGCGGACAGCATTAATTTTTTGCTTTTATTTGAAGAAAACTGTTGTTGAATCATACCGATTACTTCGAGAAGTTTATGGTAAACATGCTCCATCGCAAGATACGTGTGAACGATGGTTTCGATGTTTCAAAAGTGGCGACTTCGATGTTGCAGACAAGGAACATGGAAAACCGCCAAAAAAATACGAAGATGTGGAATTGCAAGCATTGTTAGACGAAGATGATTAGCAAACACAAAAACAACTCGCCGAGCAATTGGGAAAGATTCAGAAGATCAGTAGATGGGTATCACATGAGTTGAACGACAGGCAAATAGAAAAGCGCAAAACCACGTGTAACATTTTGCTCGTTCGGTACAAAAGGAAGTCGTTTTTGCATCATATAGTTACAGGGGATGAAAAGTGGATTTATTTTGAGAATCCCAAGCGCAAAAAATCATAGGTAGACCCAGGCGCACCATCTACATCGACCGCAAGACCGAATCGCTTTGGCAGAAAGACGATGCTCTGTGTTTGGTGGGACCAAAGGGTCGTGGTCTATTATGAGCTGTTAAAACCTGGGGAAACGGTTAATACTAAACGTTACCAACAACAATTGACCGATTTGAACCGTTCGCTGCTTGAAAAAAAAGGCCAGAATACTGAAAGAGTCAACACAAAGTCATTTTTCTTCATGACAGTGCTCCATCGCATAGGGCAAAACCAGTTCGCGACACGTTGGAAGCACTCAACTGGGAAGTTCTACCCCATGCGGCTTACTCACCAGACTTGGCTCCTTCCGATTACCACTTGTTTGCATCGATGGGTCACGCACTTGCTGAGCAGTGCTTTGGTTCGTACGAAGTTGTGAAAAAAGTTTTACCGGCGCGGTATTCACAAATTGCCCGAAAGATGAGAAAAATGTATAACAAGCTATGGAGCATACTTTGAATAAAGCACTTTTTATCATGTTTTTTTAGAAAAAAATCAGCATTTCATACTTGTACACCTGGTATATATATATATATATATATATATATATATATATATATATATATATATATATATATATATATATATATATATATACATATATATATATATATATATATATATATATATATATATATATATATATATATATATATATATATATATACAGTCGACCCTGTTTATAGTGAAACTCTATATAGTGAAAAACTTTCTATAGGGAAATTTCGGTCAACATTTGGTCTTTCACTATATAGAGAGAGAGTTGACTGTATATATATATATATATATATATATATATATATATATATATATATATATATATATATATATATATATACGAGTATATATATACATATATGTGTGTGTAATTTCAATAGATTTATTTAAAAAATATATTTTTTATTATACGATGATAACCCGAAAAAAAATTAAAAATTTATGCTCAAATTTTTTTGGCAATTATGTAATGGAAGTGTCTATATCATTGGTAGTAGAATTATTTAAAAACACTTACATTACGTTTCATGCGCAAAATCAATCATTTTTTAATTTTAAATTGACAACTAAGGAATTCAAATCTTTCTCAGAGAATAAATATAAATTAGTGCACTTTTATAAACTGCTGTATCAATTAAAATAATAGTAGCTTCAATTCCTAAACCTACATTAGATAGAATTATTTTATATCAATATTTATTATTAAAACTTGAAAAATTCATTCTTTCAAAACATGCATATATATATATATATATATATATATATATATATATATATATATATATATATGTATGCATGTTGGGGTAAGCAAGACCGCTTACCCCAAGAACACAATACTGCTGTTTAACTAGTCGGTCAAGACTACCCTTCAACTCTATATATATATATATATATATATATATATATATATATATATATATATATATATATATATTTGTGTGTGTATATTTATTCTCAATAGAATTACTTAAAAAAGTACTCCTACCAACATCCATTTAAGCAATGTTTAAATTTTGAAAATTATTTTTGTCTTTGAACAAAGAAGGAATAAATTTATTTTTTATTAAAATCACTATAATAAATTATACTTACACTTGTTTTCTTTTTACGTTTTCAGGTTTTTGCTTTATGTTTTGCTCTTGCTGTTTGCCACGCCGGCTATCTGCCAGCATCTGCATACGTAAAATATGTTGTTCCGAGCACATCTTCTTTACACTATCGCACAATTCATACCCTTGATATTCCTCGTGATTCATACGGAACGCCATTGTTAGCTATTCGTTACGACACGCTCGGTATTCCCACAAAACTACATGATTATTATAGTGTTCCAACAGCACCTCATGATTCATACGGGGTTCCACTAAAACCTCATGAAGACTACGGAGTTCCCACAAAACCCCATGATGAGTACGGAGTTCCAACAACTGATGATATTAGAGCTCCGATAAAACCCCAGGAGGACGATGGAGTTCCAAGACCCCATGATGACTATACAGTCCCAACGAAACCCCATGATGATTATAGAGTTCCACATAACGACAATAGTGTTCCAACTAAACCACATGATTCTTATGGAGTTCCAACGAAACCTCATGATGTTTACGGTGTTCCAAGATTGTAATAATTATATTATTGGATCAATTTGGTAAATTATAAAGAATTTTGTAAATAAAATGACTAAAAATATCTCGATAATTATTACTCTACTTCTGCTTGCAGCACGCTTACTGATTAAAGTAATTAAAGTACAGTTTCCACTTTGTAGCATAGTAAAGCTCTCTAGTTAAGATTATAATAGAAAGTCTACGGACAATATTGATAGTTTTCGTAATTGATTAGTCAAGATATATAAAAAATGGTTACACCCTCTATACAAAAAAAAACTTTTAATAGAAAGCAGAATCCGATTCTATCTATCTCTCTGTCTAATAAGCCTTCTACCAGATAATGTCGTTCTTTTCAGGTCATCCTTTATCTTGTTTAGGACCTTCCTCTGGATCTTTGTCCCAACCATGGCCTCCATTCTTATATTCTTTTATTCCATCACCATTTTTTTTCTCATTGTGTAACCTACCAATCTTCATTTCAAACTTGCTAGCTGTTCTCTTACGTCTATCACTTTGGTCTTCTGTCTTATACTATCGTTTCTCATTCTGTCCTGTAATCTTATATTCAGCATCTGGCGTTCCATTGCTCTCTGTGTTTTACTTAGTTGATTCATCGTACACGAGAATCGGTACTATGCATTGATTGAACACCATCTTTCTTAGTTTCAGATGAGTTATTTTGTTGGTTAATATTTTTCTTTGTTTGCCAAATGCTGTCAGTGCCAGTCTGATTTTTTCTCTTTACTTCTACTGTTTAATTTGCTTTTCCACATTTTTATTTGGCCTAGGTAGATGTATTCTTCTACATATTCAAGCTCTCTAGTCTTAAGCTTTGCTGACGGTTTTCGTTTGTTATAGTCTTCATCTTATCTCTATTCAGCACATTCTCTGATTTGTTTTGTAGTTTAGTAATCATTCCTTGTATGTAATCAAAATTATCTGATATTAGAACTACATCATCAGCATAACCCAGATAATTTAGCTTTTGTCCATTTATACTGACCAGAAGAAGATTATAATTGTTCATATCATTTATTTAAATCGCTGCATCTCTATGCTGCATTTGGGACGATCAATTAAGTCGCCAAATGACTTTTTTGTGCAGATTTCTACTAACGCTTGACCATTTTCAGTAGTTTTTAGAGCTTTCCTTTCATCGGCAAATGAGTCGAGAAAAGCAAAATAAGTCACAGGATGCCTAATCAGGTAAATAAGGTGAGTAAATATCTCATATTATTCGAGCGAATCACGTCCCATCACCAATAATGATCGTTTTAAGGAATTTAACGAGCGGTCACAAGGATGTGCATAAGTGATGCTTGTATTTTCAATTTATGTTTAATCCCATGGACGATTTAGAGCGTTCTCTTATGAAATCATACATTTTTTTACTATTAACTACGCTCAGCCTAGCTTACGAACAACTTGACTTTTCGTCGGAGCTATAGTACGGAATGTGCAAAGCTAAATCGCGAAAATCCAGTATTGTGTTTTATACAAGATTTTTTTTTCATTTGACAAAAATATACACCTATAACAAATATGTAATAATGAATCATATTTAAAAATGAAGCAAACCATTTTATTTTATCCGAATTGCCAGTTAGTATTTACTATAATATTTAGTCGAGAAATTGCACATGCAAAATGACCAACAAAGATCCCATATGAATGCTATATTCCCAGTCTTTCCTCCTACGATTATAGTTTCTGAGCCTATACTCTTCATCAGGTAGGCTTTAGGCAACGGTATCATCGATCGTGAAGATCCGAGTACCGCGGAGAGTCAAGTTGGAATAACTCTCGCTGGCTTATATCATGGTACCTTAAATAAACGAGATACTACTCGTTGGGCAAGATACAGACCCTTGCGCCATCTGTTGAGATTTTCTCACTTCGAAAAACTGCTCAACTATATAAACCTAACATTGTTAGGAAGGATAAACTAAATCGATATTCCGAAATAAAATATCGAAATATGGTTTGTTACTTGATTGGTCACTACAACATAAAGTCGAGAAAATTTGCACATGCAATATGACCAACAAAGATCCCATGAATGCTATATTCCATGCCTTTCCTCCTACGACTATAGTTTCTGAGCCTATACTCTTCATCAGGTAGGCTTTAGGCAACGGTATCGATCGTGAAGATCCGAGTACCGACTTTATGTTGTAGTGTCCATTCAAGTAACAAAACCATATTCCGAAATTTTATTTCGGAATATTGATTTAGTTTACCCTTTCTAACGATGTTAGGTTTATATAGTTGAGCAGTTTTTCGAAGTTCGAAAATCTCAACAGATGGCGCAAGGGTTTGTATCTTGCCCAACGAGTAGTATCTCGTTTATTTAAGGTACCATGATTGCTATAAGCCAGAGAGTCATTTCAACTTGACTCTCCACGGTACTCGGATCTTCACGATCGATACCGTTGCCTAAAGCTCTACCTGATGAAGAGTATTATAGGCTTAGAAACTATGGTCGTGGAGGAAAGGCATGGAAATATAGCATTCATGGGATCTTTGTTGGTCATTTTGTATGTGCAAATTTCTCGACTTTATGTTGTAGTGACCAATCAAGTAACGATATTCCGAAATTTTATTTCGGAATATCGATTGTTTACTATATTTCATCACTAGTTGGGAAATGTTTCTAGTTTCCTAATCAGTTGATAATAAAACTCAAAACAGATAAACCAGTATATTAACACATAAAATATTTTTTTATCCCTTATTCATGCTATTTTTGCTTTATTTCATCTTTAAAAAGATTTTGTTAAGTTTTAAAATACACTTAACATATGAGAAATATTTTGCAACGATTCTTTTGGTAGGTTACTGTCTTAATTTTAATTGAAGCATGTGTAGTGTCTAAAGGGAGGAAATATAAGGACTCAGGTGTTATCGTTATTTGAAGTGTGCTTATGCAGTCATAAAATGAAATAAGAGAAATCTTTATTTAGGACAACGATTTCCCTTATTTAGGGACTTATAAGAGAGGTTGTTAAAAGTTCGTTATTCTTATCGCTATTATGGCAGGGCCTGTTTTTTTTTTCTCCTTAGGTATACGAACCATTAAGAAAATACAGTAAAATTTTAATTGTAATCTTGCAAATAACACTAACAACAGTTAATTAGTTCAGGTTAGTTTAGGTTAGGATTTGGCACTTCAAGAAGAAATTATATTATGTCGAGCTTTATTCAAAATACGCAGTTCTTCGTCCAAACGACTAGCCGACGGTTGCTTTTAAAATATCAATAAACCTTAAAATAAGTTGTTCCATTTAATTTAATTCAAGAAATCAAATTTCGGGGCTTAGTTATCGCTTTCAGAAAACGCCAGCCACATTTACTGCTAATGATGCGGGCGGTATATTTGACTTAAAGCGCGATAAAGGATGTTGCTAAAGGATATTGAGAGGATTCATTCAATAATGAAGTTAAAATTTCAAATAAAATGTTATACCGCCTACTTCAACATCTCGAGCTGTGTTAATTAGTTCAGGAATAAATATTGGTTCCTGTAGTGATTGTACAATTAATTAATGTTAACGTTGTAAATAATAACTAGATGAAAATGTTTGTTTATTCTTATACTTATTGGTTTATTGTTGAATTTTTAGAAGTAATATAGATTGTTTTAATCTTGATTTACTTTTAGCAAGTTGCATCAGTTACTATTTGATACAGTTGAAAAAATCCGTAGAAAATCGTTTGACTGCAGTTTAAAAAAACCGTTTTCTACCCTTTTTAATAACACAGGTATACAAAATAAAAAAAAGTCTGTCTTTTAAGTGAGACACGTATTTTCTTAAGTATTTTTTTTAGTCCAAAGGAATCATTTTTCAGAAAACATATTTAATGTTGCCAGAAAACTATTAAATTTGAAAAAAATACATTTTAATAAATAATGTAAAACTGTATAATCATTAAAATTATGGAATAATTCTATTATTTCGGGCATTTTTAAATGTTTTGAATCTACATTTATCAAAAAAATGTTAGGTTTTAGTGTTTATGTTTAACAAGAAACACGCATAGACCACTTTTAACTAAGCTACGTAGCAAAATGCTGTTTATAAAATAAATATGTGCAACCCCTAAATTAAAAAAATTGTTTTAAATTTTTATTAATATTGAACAAAACTATTATTTCCAGTGTTTTTGAAGTTCTTAATCCTGACTTGAGTTTTATGTTCAGTTTCAACAAAAAACTCCCTTTTAACACTTACAAGGGTGCTACATGGTTGGTAAAATGTTTTTTTAAGTAAATAAATGCAACAGCTAAACAAGAATCTTTTTTCCAACAAAACTATCATTTCACGTTTTTTAAATTTCAAATCCGAATTTGATATCAGTAGTTTTTTGTGTTGAAAAAAAAAACACATCCGTTTACAAAAGGCTGCAAATTGCAGTCTAATGTATCGGGTCTTCCATTAAGGACTTGACAACTTTTTTTTGAAATAAAACGCAACCCATTTGAGACATTTCGAAAATTTCACTATCGGCTTGAAGTACAATCAAAACATTTATGTATGGAATTCGACTTCATTCATATGTCCACCACGGGCACGTTTGCAGCGGTCGATTCGTCGAACCCAAAACGGCCGCTATCTCTCTTTCAATATTGGCTCTGAGCTCCTCTAACGACGCAGGCTTGTTAGCATAGACCAATGATTTAACGTACCCCCATAAAAAAAGAAGTCTAGAGGTGTTAAATCACATGATCTAAGCGGCCATTCGACGGGACCATTTCTCGATATAACATGTTCACCAAATTTAGATTGCAGTAAGTCGATTGTTACACCCGCTGTGTGGCTTGTGGCGCCGTCTTGTTGAAACCACATATCATTAATGTCTAGCACATGCAATTGATCAAAGAAATAACGTTGCAACATGCCTCTGTAGCGATCTCCATTGACTGTAACGTGACGGTTATTTTCATCAACGAAAAAGAACGGCCCAATGACACCACCGGCATGAAAACCGCACCAAACAGTATTTTTTTGTGGATGAAGTGATGTTTCTTCAAGCACATGAGGGTTTTCACCTGACCAATAACGCATATTCTGTTTGTTGACGAAGCCGTTTATCCAAAAATGCGCTTCATCACTAAAGATGATTTTGCGATGAAATTGGTCATCTTCTTCCAACATTTCTAGAGCCCAATTCGAGAACGTACGTCGCTTCATATGATCGAGTGGTTTTTAGTTGTTGAGTTAACTTTAACTTATAAGGGTGCAGGCCAAGATCCTTTCGCAAAATTCGCCATAGTGTGGTCTGAGCGATGCCCAATTTTTGAAAACGCCGTGAAATCGACTGTTTTGGTTCGTTTGAGACGGACGCTTGAACGGCAGCAATATTCTGGCAACTTCGACCAACCCGTTGTCTCACTGGCACGAGAACATCCAGCAGCGAATATGTTAACTCAAATTTTTTCACTAGACTATGAATTGCTTGTCTACTGGGACGAGAATTACGACCAAAAATTGGCGTTAACGCTCTTAAAGTTGCAGTCACCGACTCCAAATTTTGGTAGTAAATTTTAATTATTTGTAAACGTTGTTCGTTCGTGTACTTCACCATGATGAAAATGTTGACTTTACTGAATGTTTTGACGTTGATAGTTCGGTGATTGGCTTAAGGGTGCGTTCACAGTGAAATTTCAAAGTTGTCAAGTCCCAAATGGAAGACCCTTTATATCTCTTGACACTTTTAGAAGTCAATGAGTGAGTGAGTATGGAGGTATGCGAATGAGTGAGTGAGTGACTGACTGAGCGAGCGAGCTAGTAAGTGAGTGTTTTGTTCAATATTAATAAAACTTAAAAGCAATTTTTTAATTTAATGGTTGCACAAATTTATTTTAACCAGCATTTTGCTACGCAGCTTAGCTAAAGGTCATGTATGCGTGTCTTTTGTTAAAAATGAACATTAAAACCTAATATTTTTAAGTTTTTATCATAAATATAGATTCAGAACATTTAAAGATGTCCGAAATAATAATTTTAATCATTATACAGTTTTTACATTTTATTTACTAAAATGTATTTTTTAAAATTTAATAGTTTTCTGGAAAGCTTAAGTGTGTTTTCTGAAAACATCTCATTGTGGATGTCTTTTTTTATGATTTTTTGGATTCAGCATAAAATATATATATTTAAGAAAACACGTGTCTCACTTAAAAGACAGAGAATTTTTTTTGTATACCTGTGTAATTTTCCTTTGCAGCAGTACTCAAATTGTAGGCCAAATATTTTCTAATAAGTTACTATTGACTTTACGACTAATAACTACCTTATTGAAGAGTAATAATCACTAAACTTATTTTTTTATTAGATTACCATCCTTAGCATATTTTACAGCCCTGTCAGAAGCCTTCTTATTACACAACAGTAATGTTATATATTCCGTTACGTGTTTCGAAATATTTTCCTAAGCTTTTTTCAAAACCAATTCACTTGAATTGTGCTGACAATTAATCGATAAACCCATAAAGTTCCAATCAATCAAGACACCAATCCAACAATACCAAACAAGACGATAATGGGATTAACTCTAACAACCACTTGCTGATCGGACATTATTTTTCAATGATGACGGATTACGAGTTGTATTTCTATTTATTTTGGATTTAGTGAACACTAGATTGCCTTTCAGGAAGCTAGATTAATGGCAACTAATTATAGGCGGTGTTTTTTTTAATTAATTGTTATCATTCCGTGGAACATATCACTTTCTATTATTTCCACAGCACGTGGCTTTCAGGGCTCACCTGTTTACTTTACTGTTGTTAGTGTTCCGTACGAAACACTTCTAGGATCACTTTAGTGTCCCATTTTCTTTGAAACTATTTGACATAGAAAGTTGAAATTTGTCAAAATATAGGAACTGATTGTCCAATCAGAGCTGAGTAATTTCGAAAGTTAAATTTTAAGTCGAGGGTTTTTGGCGGTGAAGTCGGAAGTGAAAAAAAAAATTTGAAGGTCATAGAGTGGGGTATCAAATGAAAGCTTGGGAAAATACAGGTTCAAAAATATATGTGATGTAATACTCGTTCAAACTTTTCTTTACAGCATTTTAAAAAAAACACCCAAAAATTGCTGTCCCCCACCCTATCTCTAAGAGTACTTTTTTTTATGAGTCTAGCACACGTGCTGCAGGGAAGTCCATAAAGCGCTCCAGGAGCGGCACGTGTGCGGAAAAAGCGATTCACGCTGTTCTTGAATCGCTGTAAATTGTACTCGGTGGGAAACCCAGCCCTGGGTAAATTATTCCAAAGGGATGATGTACTCCATAGAAAAAACGCGGAGTAACAAAATCAGAAAATTTCGAAAAAATTTTGGAATATTCTCCATAAGGTGTTGATTGATTGATTACCTTTAATAATTTATCTGGTATATATAAAAAAAGGATTTTTTCAAGGTCATCGAGCGGGGTATCAAATAAAGGCTAAAAATTGCTAAAAATCGCAGTCCCCTACCTCTAAAAGTACTAATTAAAAAATTTCGAAATTTTCTCCACAAAGTGTAGATTGAATGCAAATTAGTACAAATACCTTTGATAACGCAGCCCCAGTTCATTGCCATGAACCAAAATACATGGATCTAGTATATTTTTCGACGTTGAATTCGAATCTGTAGTTAAAAAAAGATTTATCGTGTCATTTTTTTTTTGACAACATCCCTTAAAATTGGGTAAAACTATAGTAATAATGTAATGAGTCCTAATGAAGTGTGAAAAATGGTAGATATTTTATACTCTAGAGAAAATAATATGCATTCAAACCACAGCAAGCTATTTTTATTAATTAAACCAAAATCGACCCTTATTGGGGTTGAAAAGTACTCCTAAAATTTAACTAACGCGAGCGAGTTTAAATAACATGTACAAAGGACAAGACAATAAGATCATCTTCCTAATAAGGTTGAAAATCATCCCAAGGAGAGGGGGGAACTACCCCCTGGGATTGTGGACCTTAGAAATTTAGAATTTGAGAAAAAAACCTTTCGTAGGCTTTCGTAGTCTCAGGCAGGGTGAACAAATACAGCCTGTATTATTCTTTTCAAATGCTAGAACTTCTAAGATAAGATGTCATTACATTATTACCATAGTTTTACCTCACATCAAGAGACGTTTATGGCCAAAAAAGAAATGACACGATAATTTTTTTTTTTAACTACGGATTCGAATTCATTGTCGAAAAAATAGACTAGATCCATGTATTTTGGTTCGTGGTAATGAACTTTTTTTTTTTGAGTGGCTGTGTAATTTATCTGGTATATAAAAGCAAAGATCGGAAACAAACTTTGTTATAAACTTATTTGGGGTGTGTTTTTTGAAGTCACTGATCATTTTATACCTTCGTAATAATTTTTTTTATTTTAAAAGGAATCGCCGTACGGAACACTAATTGCGTAAATCCGACTTGCACGTTTTTTTTTTTATTTTGTTAATGATCTGGTAAACTTTTTAACGTTAAACAACAAAGTATATTTAAAAAGTTGTTAAACTGATTTTATATAGAACGTACAAACGACACGATGTCTATCAGGAGCAAGCGAAACCCATTAATTTCAACTTCGTTCTCTCTCTCTCTGAAAAGGTCAGTACAAGTAATCACCAGTTAAACAGTGTAACATATGTTAACTGTTTATTGTTTTTAGTGTTTCAGTGTCTGTCTATTACACTCGATTTTCTCCGAAACTATTTGACATAGAAAATTGAAATTTAGCACAAATATAGAAATATTTTCGATAAAGTGTAGATTGAACGAAAATTGTCAAGAGGGCTTTGTGTTTGGTAATTCACCTGATATAAAAAAAACCTATTTGACTTGACGATATGGTGGAGGATTTTTAATTATCTTTTCAGTACACACACTGGCGACGGATAAATACAGAGACAAAATAATTTTATTTTATTGTTTTATAATTAAACATTTATTTAGAATTAAATATTTGTTTTACACTTTAGCTACTAGATTCTAGACTGAGCTAGATTGATTTATTGGCTATTAGGTAGCTAAGATGCTATAACTGTTATAACACGTAAGCTGAAAAGTTTTTGGTCTAGCTACTTAAAACACATTTTTTTTTGCAAAATTCGACATCATCAACATAGTCTCAAGAGCGATACAATCAGTCCAACGCTTTTCCAATATTTCTATACCTTTCTGGTAGAAGGATTTGTCTTTGCTTTCAAAATAGGCCTCAGTTTCGGCGATAACTTCTTTATTGGAGCCAAATCTCTTTCCCACGAGCATTTTTTTGAGGTTGGCGAATAGATAATAGTCGCTAAGGGCCAAATTTGGAGAATACGGTGGATGAGGAAGCAAAACTTCAATTCATGCAATTTTGCCATCCTAACCATTGACTTGTAACACGGTGCATTGTTTTGATGAAAGAGGACTTCTTCCTTGTTTATTTGGGCCGTTTCTTTGCGATTTCTGCCTTCAAACGCACCAATAACTTTACATAATATTCGCTATTGTTGATTTTTTCCCTTCTCAGCATAGTCGATGAAAATTACGCATGCGCATCCCAAAATACAGCGGCCAAACCTTCCCAGCCGACTGTAGTGCTTTTGGTCGCTTCGGGCGCTGTCCACTCAGCTGACTGTCGATTTGATTCCCGTATGTAGAGGTGGATCCATGTTTCATCCATTGTTACATATCGCATGAAAAAATCCTTTTTATTGCGCTTAAATAGGCCCAAACAGTGCTCAAAATCATCAACATTTTGTTGCTTTTGGTTCACTGTGAGCAAACGCGGTACCTCTTTCGAACAGAGTTTTTTTTATGCCCAAATGTTCATGTAAAATATGACCAACACGTTCTTTTGATACCTTTAGGGTGTCAGCTATCTCACGCAATTTCACTTGACGGTCATCCAAAACAATTCTGTGGATTTTTTTGATGTTTTTCTGGTGTAACCACCTCATTTGGGCGTTCCGCATCATTTGTGTCGGTACTACCGCGTTTAAATTCAGCATACCAGTAAATGATGAGTGATTTTCCAGGAGCAGAGTCCCCATAACAGTTATCAAGTCATTGCTTTGATTGAACGGTATTTTTTTCTTGTCAAAATTAATATACGAAAATCGATTTTTTCATTGTTTTGAAAATATTAAAAGTAGCGTCACTAAAACCACTGTAACTTGTAAACTAATTATCGAAATGTCATGAAATTTTGATACATATCGCTTGAAGGTTGGTATTTCCTAAAAATCATATGGATTTTTTGAAAAGGGCGACATCTATGTGCCAGACTAAAAACTTTTCATCCTACGTGTTACATTATTGACATATACATGTCAGGAACTTTTTGTTTTATTTGTAATTTTCCGAACGCGAAAAAGTGGAGGACAGGATGGAAAAGGTGTAAGAGAGGGAGGCCCTACTTTTAAGTCAAAGATGAAGCCAATGCTCATCATCTTTTTCTACTCTAGTGGTAATACCCACCGAGAATTCGTACTCCTTACTATAGTTACTAAAACGTTCTACCTGCGGGACATACAGCACCAACTGAAGGGGATAAGACGGGTTTGACAGTAGCAGTACCACTCACTTTGTTTCTGTTACCCAACAATATACAGGATACTTCAATTCGTGTTACAACTTTCCGTTCATTCTTATCCATCTTATTCGCCTGATTTGGTACCAGTTGGCTCTTTTCAGTTTTCGTAGGTGAAATTCGCTATGAAAAGGGAACGTTCAAAGGAAAAGAAAATTTATTTAAAAAAATACATCTAGGAAAGTATTCGCTAATTTTGGACAATCATTTCTCATATAAGTGAGCCGGTTTAAATTTTGAGATAGATTTTTCTGACACAAGTTATTTGAAAAATATAATTTAAATTTCGTCTATAATATAGAGAGAATAAACACCTAATTTTTTAATCTTATTACCAGAGGCATTGAACTATGAAGTCTAAGTAATTTACATTAAAATGCTATCAATCCTGTAATACAAAATAACAGTTTAATTGATTGACTGAATTGGTGGATTGTACAAAATTGGTATATTTCCATCCAAATGTCGCTAAAAGTAAACTTTAAACCAATAAAATTAGTACAAAGAAGTACACGATCTTGTAAAATATAAAAAAAGAAAATATTTAAAATAAATGTAATTTATTATTAAATATTTAAAGGAAAATCTTTTATTGTTTTCTAGACAGTTTTTTTAAACAAATGAACAAAAATTGGAAACGTCAATTTACTTTGGTATAGTATAAAAATATATTTAGTGGTGTAGCCAAGTTCAAAGGCCGGACAGGGAAATATGGATGTAAGGGGTGTTTTTTTGAGGAAACAAAGATAATAATAAAGGCTTATAGAGGGGGGAGCCTTAATCGACGAACATGATCTTTTTGTTTTGCCTACCGACAATGGCGTGAAAATCCTAACACCAAAAATCTTAACATCTTTGTTCGTGTCCGGAACAGATGCAAAGAAATTATCGACGAAACCAAGGAGGCACACAATCAACGAATTAGAAACAAACTTCTCGCTTGTCCCAACAATTCCAGGTCCTTTTGGTCAGTCGATGAGACAGTTAGTCAAAATTTCACCAAATCCACTATACCACTACTCACACGGCCAGATAATTCTATTGCAACAACACCTGTTGAGAAAGCGAACTTGTTGGCTGAACTCTGCTTCACATTCTACTGTCGATTTCCAAGGAAAAACACCACCTACTATGCCCATAGTGCAGTTAAGGATGCCCGATATTGTCTTCAGACAGCGTATCATTAAACGTATTTTAATGAAGCTAGATACCAAAAAAGCTTCTGGCGCTGCCGGAATACCTGCTCTTGTTCTCAAAAACTGTGGGAAGGACCTAACACCAGTTTTCTTTAGACTTTTCAATCTATCCTACAGAAAGGGAATACTTCCTTCCTGCTGGAAATGTGCCACAGTTCAGCCGATACCTAAAAAAGGCCAGAAGACCTTGCCAAATAACTACCGACCAGTCGCACTGCTTTCAATAATATCGAAAGTCATGGAAAAGGCTAGGAATCAGCATCTTCTAAAATATCTTGAAGGATTCAACAATATTAGCGATCACTAATATGGCGTTCGCAAACATAGACTAACATGAGATCTTCTGACTTATGTAACACATGTTTGGAACAACACAATTGAACACTTTGGAGAACCTCGAGCGGTTGCTCTTGACATATCCGAGACATTCGACCGTGTTTGGCACGATAGACTGTTGGCTAAGCTACACTCTTCTGCTTTGAATGAAAAGTTCTGTTTGTGGTTCTCATGTTTCCTCAGAGAGCGTTCTTTACGAGTGGCGGTCGACTGATATCTTTCTAACACCTTCACTATCAACGCCGGTGTGCCGTAAAGCTCCATACTCTCTTTCTCATTTACATTAACGATCTACTGGAAAAGACCGGGAATGCAATCTACAACTTTGCAGATGACAGTAGACCTATCTCTTCATTCACTTTGAACGCTCGGACATCGGTTACTGAGATGACATTCGCAGACAGCAGGAAGTCATTCAACTTCACAAAGATCTGGAAGAAATTCTTTCTTGGGGTGACAGTAACCAAGTGGAATTTACCGCTACCAAAACCCAGGCGGCAGTTTTTTCTAAAAAGGTTAACGTTGCTGAGCCCTCTATAGTTATGTCGGGACACTCTGTTCCTCTAACATCATCACTCAATTTGTTGGGCGTTAATGTGGGAGCAAATATGTCCTGGCATAACAATGTTGCAGGCATAGCAAGGAGAGCTTCTCAAAAGTTGGAAATATTATTTCGAACCAGAAAGCTTTACACTCCACAACAACTCTTAATTCTTTACAAAGCTCAAATTCGACCAACTATGGAATACTGCTCCCATGTTTGGGGCTCCGCTCCCAAACATACACTGCATTTGTTGGATTTTATTCAGGGAAGAGCTGTTCGTCTGACTGGAGAACCGGAACTGACCGGCGGTCTTGATTCGCTGGAACATCGAAGAACGATTAGCGACTTCAGCCTATTCTACAAATATTTCCATAGAAAGTATTCGAAGGATGTAGCCCGCTTAATTCCTCCCAGATCGGTGCATGTTAGAAATAGATGTCGTGCTAATACTTCACATCCGTATGAGGTTCAGCTTGTTACTCCTCGTACAATGTTTTTCAAGCAGTCTTTTTTATGGAGAACATCATCCGTTTGGAATAATTTGCCCAGGACTGTGTTTCCCACCGAGTACAATTTACAGCGATTCAAGAACAATGTGAATCCCTTTTTCTGCACACGTGTAGCGATTTAGGGGCTAGACCCATAAAAAAATAAAAAAAATGTACAGCTTACAATACAGTGAACTAAAAATCGATGTTCGGCAGAGAAAGATTTTTTCGCGAAAAAAAAAAAACTCTTTTCTAATTGAACTCTAGAAACTTACATTTAATTTAAAAATCGATGACCCGGGATTTTGTACAAAAGAGAACCTTCAATAAAGAAGTTCCGTTTCAGAGGGGGCGTATTTTCTACATTTATAAGGGAGAAGGCAGCTATCCCACAGATAGTAATAGACAACTGTGTTTTATACCTGCTGTATAATATAGTTACATTATCAAAATAGTAGATTTTTATACATACACGTCAACCAATTTAACTTACAACATGTCTAAAATTGAAACAACTGGGATCTGTAACGTAATTATAGATAACTGACGATACAAGGCCAAGATAATTTAAACTGGAACAAAATCTAGCGGAAATATGATTCTAATTTATGCAAACTGGTAAAGTTTATATACACTGATGACAAAACAATTAGTACCAAAATGATGCGCTTTCAAGTTTCAAACTATTTATTATTTGCATTCGCAGCGGATACTGCAATTTTACAAGAAACAGGATTTAAACTAATCTAATTACCCAAGTGCTAAACAGCATTAAGTTATGCTATTTAGCAGCTTGGAATATTTAGACTAATTAACTTTAAAATAAAACAAGTTTTAGGATACAAGAATGGTTGAATTTAAGTGATTTTAGGTATAATTTATAGATAACAATGAAAGAGGTATTGCTCAAGGTTTTTAAAATGTCTGCGTCTAAATTCAAGACAAATTAAAAACGAATATTTGCCTGTCGAATTGTAATATTCTGCGACAAATACAAGAAAATGCAGAACGGTTTATTTACGTAAGTGAGATATTCGTGACGCAATTGTAACTATTCTAAAAAAAATTTAAATAAAATTAAGTAAATCAGTAAAAATTCAGTTAGAATTAAATAGAGTAAAAGTCGTAACTATGTCAACAGGGCAGTTTATAATTTCCAGTAAATATAAATTGGTCTTGAAATATTTCTTGTTGATGATATGATTATTGATAAACGTTACTGCACAACTGTAATGTATAATTTTTTTTTGTGGGTATACCACCAGCGCTACAGGCATTTCTAGGAAATCCATAGAGGTAGCGATTCACGCTAATCTTTAGTTACAGCAGATTGTACTCGGTAAATCATATAGTGCTTCAAAGTTAGTGTCAAGAAAAATTAGTGATGATGTTAGTGAAATAGAGTATATTGATATAACTATGACTGACTACCTTTTGAGAAATAACTGCTACTTGAATATTTGTAGAGTTAAATTGTATTTGGTTAGTGTTACTCTAAAACGTAATTTTTTTTCCAGATTTCTCTCTAGGGCTATAATTTTCTGCTATCGGATTCTTGATTTTTTCAAGCAGTTCGCTAATATAAAGAAAGCGGGGATTGGGGACAGTATCGAGCCCCGAAATATGCCCATATTGATAGTAATGATGAGGTAACTTGAAAACTATAAACAAACCTTTTCAAACATATCATAAGGGCTCAGCTAACAATAACTCCTGACAAACATTGTAGAATATATGCTAATAATGGATGGTATTTTTCCTTAGAAATTGACGGTAGGTTTTGCAACAATCAGTTTAGCTAACAAGTTAGTTTTTATCAGATCTTATTGCAGAAGAATTTCATGATCGTGTAAGTGGTAGTATAGTTGATTTATTGCAATTTTGACTAGTTACCTTGAGAAGAAATTGTTGGAGAACCCATAGCTCTTGATATGGACAGGACAAAGAAAGCCATATATTTACTAAAAAACGGGCACCAGGCTCGGAAGGTATTGCTGCAAAACTAATAAAGAATGGAACTGAAAAACTATTTAAGATCTTAACAGAAATTTTTAACCGATATTTAAATGGGGAACCAATTCCACAATTCTAGAAAGAAGGCTGGATTATCTCTATACATAAAAGGGGCAACAAAAAGAACTGCAGTAATTATCGAGGTATAACGATGACAAGTACATAAAGATATATAAACGGCCATTTCGAATTTTTAAAGGCTTTTTCCTCGGCCATGCCGTAGTGGCTTTTTCCGCCAGTATGTCGTAGTGGCCTTTCTCTCCAGCACGCCGTCACAGTAAAACACTATACAGTAGCGAAAGTCAAGGACAACCGCATAGGAAAATCAGGTTCGTTTTCAGAAGGTCACGTGGCAATCCGCCATGTTAAAAGTGGACCAGCGCGAGATTTGAAATACAAATAAAGCTGTGAAAAGTTTTATCATTCAAAATCGTAGATATAGAAATGTTTGAAAATTTTTGATTTGTTATTTAATACAGCATGAGTAATATAAAAGTTAATGCAGCATGAAAAATATAAAAAAAAAAAAAAAATAATGGAGCACTTTGTTAGAAACGAAAAGAATACAGGTGAAAAACTTGATAGGAAGGTATTTGATGGAATTCTTCATATTCAACTTCAGTTTTTAATAACCTTATCCAAAAATTCAAAAGTCTATCAAAGTTAAACGACACTGTTTGAGGTTAAAGTTTTATTTACATCATTTTTCAAGGAAATTTGTGATTAAAGATGTTTTTTAAGGACTAAATTAATTTAATTTTAACATACGTAATACCTAATGCTATTTTTCTTGTACTGTAAACATATTGTCATTACTAAGATGTCAACATCTTCTAAAATAAGAGCATTTTTTTCTAAGCAGTGTTGTGTTTGTTTGGTGTGATAGATCTATTGTTAATTAAAAAACACTGTATCTACTTTTTGGGTACTTATTTTTTCTTAAACTACAAAACTATATTGTGTAATTTTGAGAAAGGTTAATATAATATAATAATTAATTATTTATGAATGTATATGTATAGATCTCTATTTTCTGTGTGAATGATTCTTAGAGGTTCTATACCTTTTTGTGTTCTGTTATCTGTATTGCTTTTTGATAACGTAATTAACGCTTGCTTTTATTTACAATGCATTAATATTTAGATCAAAGAGTCAATACAGTAATTTCCTAATTATGTTTACATACAATACTTAGTTATGACCAAGCTGACTTGTCAATTACAACTATGTTGGGAATGTGGAATCTTTGGCACAATGACACTACTCAGTATATATCACCACTACACCAAACACTTTATTTTTGCACTCAACGCGCGTTTGGCTAACCATATTAGCTTAATTAGGAGAAATGATTGAAGCATATATACTGAGTATTGTCAATTACAGTTTAAAAGGAAAATAACTTTATTTATTTTATAGTATAGGTATACAACAATAGAAATAAGTTCTTTATAGGAGGAATATTAATAACAGGTAACTAAATTTTCAAAATTTTAATAGTAACCATAATTACCAACAAAATGGACTTCGATTAAGTGTACTGTCTATTTAACGAACTTATTTTCAGAATATTTTACCCTCTGGCACACATTGTCTGACAAAATCATATTACAAAAATTTCTTTGGAATCACATTAAAATTTTTCTTATTTTAATAGCATTTTTGATTCAATAATCGATTTATATCAGTTATTTCAATAATCCCATTCCCCAGTAGTTTTGTGATCTCAACACGACACTTAATATTTAAACTTTCAAACCCAGCTTATACGAAAATAAAATATACTGTCTAAAATTTGAAAATAATAAATATGTTGTTATAGGTTCTGTATTCCTTACATATATTCACAGTTTTGAAAGATTGGCATGAAAAAGGAGCAATGTAATTTATAGAGAAAAATAGAAAAAAAAGTCACTTTCAGAGTATTAATTGTACTTGCAATTAAACAGTGATAAATTTATCGGGTTTATTATTAGAAAAGGTGTGCCAAACAATTAATTCAGATGAAGCTATTGAAAAACTAGAAGCCTCTTGAGAGTTTTTCACTACCAAACAGATCGCTATACCTATATATATTTTTGGGCGTTGAAAACCGAATCTGAGGTCAGAATTGAGCAATCACGTCAGGATTTTTAAATAACCAGCCGAACTAAGTTAAGAAATAAATTTCAAGCTTTAATGACCAAATCACTCTACCAATACGAACGTTTTATTAAATCAATCAAGGTTCCCTGGAAGGCCGCCTCTTGAGCAAATATGCCTAAACAAAATGTACATTAGTAGTGATAATATTGTTTCATGCATATGTATTTTTTCAAAAATGCATTTAAGATACTGAAAAGTTGTCTTGTGAAAGCAAGCAATAGAGGTTTAATAAAATAATCAACAACTCCAACAACTTTAATCGCATACCATGATTTCTATGAAATCATTGTTTCAACTAAAAACAGAGGAACTGCAAAAAAAATCATTAATGCAGCAACTTAAACTTTGACGGATAATATTGTTGATGATTACATGTGATGCAAATAAAGCATAATTAAATTTAGTTATGATTTAGAATAATAGTTTAAGCGCGCCCTGATTGAGTTAGAAATTTCTTATTTGCAAATTTTAGAGCTTAAAAAAGTGTGACTCGAGTAAATAATTTGCGAAAATAATTATATGGAATATTGCAATTCTCAACGGCACAACAATAACGTCCTTTCCCCATGATTATATAAATTGTTTTCTCAACCTTTTCGATTCTCTTCACTTACAAACGTTTTTAATTCTCTTTTTCTACTCTCTCTTCCTTCTGTCTTTATATTCATATAAACTGCAGTCACATCAAGAAACGATGGACAATACATTTCCAAAGACATATTCAGAGATCGGATGTAAAACACTGAGCGGCCATTTTGGAAAAGGACCCGTCGACGCACGCGCCGTCAAAATCTCGTCACCAAATTGGAGCTCAGTTTCGCTACTGTAGTATGTTTACTGTGACGCCGTAGTGGCTTTTTATTTTTCCGCGTGATGCAGTAGTGAGTAACGCGTTTTTATCACCAAGTGGGTGTCGTTTCTAGCTCTCAAGTTTAAGGCCTTCTTCCGTTCTTAAAATATCATCCTAAGGCATTTCGGGTCAAAAAGTGATTAGCTACCCAAAAAAGAATAGGAGAGCAGTGGCTGAGACATTATTTTTGATGAGAATCTCACCAGGAGAGGCCAAGCAGCTTATGGAAAACCCACAATGAGGAACCAATCAGTAAGTCGGTAGTACATCAGTTTAAAATATCTCAATTCCTATCTACAAGTGTGTTTCCAACGACTACTCAACACGTGTAATCCCCGGAGCTAATTTTATAAACCTTATAGATCGTGTTTTTTTAAAAGCCTTTTTGGTTTTTTTACTTAGGATCAGTAATTCATAGAACTCTAGTTTAAATATGAACACTCTCATAGCCTAAAGGGTTTTTATTTAGTTAATGTAATTTTAAGAATGTAATATCTGCAAGGATTTTTATTTTGTTAATATACTTTTCCCTGTGTTAATGCAGCCTTTTACTGAACTACCCGCTCTTTCTTTCTGGACGCACAGGTTGTAATATATTTAATCTCATTTTAACAACTAAGTAATTCTTCATTATTTTTTCATTTTTTGAGGTGAAATTAGATTCCTTTTATTAATATCCACTCAGGTCGTGAAGCTGAATCATTCTCAATCAGGTGTGGCTTAACTCAGCTTATTGACGAACCAACACGGATCCCTGATCGAAACGGGGAGTTCGCCAGTCTTCTTGATCTGTTTTTAACCACCAATCCGGAGATTTACACGGTCACCGTAAATCCGCCGTTAGGTTCTTCCGACCATAAACTGCTTTCGACATCGAGTATCCTGCCAATGAGTGACAGAGAGGCGCCTAATCCGTGAAAGATTTGGCACTACAAATTTGCTAAATGGGAAGATCTCATGGAATATTTTCGAACTTTCCCTTGGATAGACACATGTTTTCGATCTGACAACCCATCTGACTGCATCAGGGAGGTCTCCGATGTTATTTTGGCTGATATGGAAGCTTTTTCGAAGAAATGCCCCTCCAACGGCAAGCCTTGGTTTGACCGAAAATGCAAAGAAGCTGTTGCTTCTAAACATATTGCCTACCGACAATGGCGTGAAAATACCACACCATAAATCGTAACACCTTTGTTCGTGCCCGGAATAGATGTAAAGGAATTATCTACGAAACCAAGGAGGCACACAATCAACGAATTAGAAACAAACTTCTCGCTTGTCCCAACAGTTCCAGGTCCTTTTGGACAGTCGCTAAGGCAGTTAGTCAAAATTTCACCAAATCCAGCATACCACTACTCACACGGCCAGATAATTTCATTGCAACCACAGCTGTTGAGAGAGCGAACTTGTTGGCTGAACTCTTTGCTTCATATTCTACTGTCGATTTCCAAGGAAAAACACAACCCACTATTCCCATATTGCAGTCAAAGATGTCCGATGTTGTCTTCAGACAGCGTATCATAAAGCGTATTTTAATAAGGCTAGACACCAAAAAGGCTTCTGACGCTGACGGAATACCTGGCATAGTTCTCAAAAACTGTGCAAGGGGACTAATACCAGTTTTCTGTAGACTTTTTAACCTATCCTACAGAAAGGGAATATTTCCGTCCTGCTGGAAATGTGCCACGGTTCAGCCGATAACTAAAAAAGGCAAGAAGACCTTGCCAAATAACTACCGACCAGTCGCACTGCTTTCAATAATATCGAAAGTCATGGAAAAGTTTATCAATCAGCATCTTCTAAAATATCTTGAACGATTCAATATTATTAGCGATCACCAATATAGTTTTCGTAAACATATATCAACAGATCTTCTGACTTATGTAACACATGTTTGGAACAACGCAATTGAACAGTTTGGAGAATCTCGAGTGGTTGCTCTTGACATATCCTAGGCATTCGACCTTGTCTGGCACGATGGACTGTTAGCTAAGCTACGCTCTTGTGGTATGTCTGAAAGGTTATGTCTGTGGCTCTCACTTTTCTTCAGAGAGCGTTCTTTACAAGTGGCGGTCGACGGATTTCTTTCTAACACTTTCACTATCAACGCCGGTGTGCCCCAGTGCTCCATACTGTCTCCTACTCTCTCTCTCTCTCTCATTTATATTAACGATCTGCTGGAAAAGACCGGGAATCCAATCTACAGCTTTGCAGATGACAGTACGCTTATCTCTTCATTCACCTTGAACACTAGGACATGGGCTGCTCAGGCGAATATCTGCAGACAGCAGGAGATAGTTCAACTTCACAAAGACCTGGAAGAAATTCTATCTTAGGGTGACAGTAACCAAGTGGAATTTAACGCTACAAAAACCCAGGCGGCGGTTTTTTCTAAAAAAGTTAACGTTTCTGAACCCGACATAGTTATGTCGGGGCACTCCATTCATCTAGCATCGTCGCTCAATTTGTTGGGCGTTAATTTGGGAGTAAATATGTCCTAGCAGGAACATGTTGCAGGCATAGCAAGGAGAGCTTCTCAAAAGTTGGGAATATTATTTCGAACCAGAAAGCTTTACACCTCACAACAACTGTTAATTCTTCACAAAGCTCAAATTCGACCAACTATAGAATACTGCTCCCATGTTTGGGGCTCCGCTCCCAAACATACACTGCATTTGTTGGATTCTGTTCAGAGAAGAGCTGTCAGTCTGATTGGAGACCTGGAACTGACCGACCGCCTTGATTCGCTGGAACATCGAAGAATGGTTGGCGATTTGAGTCTGTTCTACAAGTATTTCATGGAAAGTGTTCGAAGGATGTAGCCAGCTTAATCCATGTTAGAAATGCACGTCGCGCTGGTGTTTCACATCCGTATGAGGTTCAGCTTGTTACTCCGCGTACAATGCTTTTCAAGCAGTCTTTTATATGGAAAACATCATCCCTTTGGAATAATTTGCCCAGCGCTGTGTTTCCCACCGATTACAATTTACAGCGATTCAAGAACAACGTGAATCGCTTTTTCCGCACACATGCCGCTCCTGGAACGCTTTAGGGACTTCCCTGCAGCACGTGTGCTAGACCCATAAAAAAAAAAAACTCAATCCATTCTCAAAATTAAGATATACATAAAGGGAAAATAACGGCTTCTATTTATTAAATAAAATATTTATTAAAAATGAAGAAAGTTGAGGCTATAAAAATAGCGACGCAAAAAGAAACGTTATGAAATGACCCCGCAACGTGAGGCTCTATAATACAAACAATGAATTATTTTAATTACTTAGTGTATATCACCATTACACCAAACACTTTATTTTTGCTCTCGACGCACGTTTCACTAACTACGCTAGCTTCATCAGGAGCGATCATTGACGCTTCAATCATCGCTCCTGATGAAGTTGACGTGGTTAACGAAACGCGCGTCGAGTGCAAAAATAAAGTGGTGTAGTGGTGATATATACTGAGTAGTCTCATTGTGCCAAAAATTCACAACATACTTTATATTTTAATGCATGCATATATTTTAATAATCAACTATTATATAATATTATCAAAAGATGTCTTTCTTTTCTACTATTTATTCTATTTCTAACAGCTAATTTGAATATTCGAATCACGATTATTCGAAAGCTGCATTTTTATTTTTCAATTTCAAATGGATGGTTAAGTTAATAAGGAAATATGTATTTTAGATATTAGTCGGAAAAAGCAATTTAAATTATTTCAAGGATAATTTAAGAACAAGGAAAAGAATAAAATGAGCGACAATTAGAAAGAGTGCCATATTTTTATAATTATTCAAATTATATAATTTAATTATAATTTAAACATAAATTAAATGTAAAATTTTCTTGAAGAGCGGAAAATTCAAATTCGAGTCAAACAAAGAATTGGGTATATTTTAATATTATTTTTGTAGTACTAATTATACATAACCGGTGAATTTATATCCTGTGAATATTTTTGAAACCACAAAGTTACTTTACTTAATAGTTATTTAAAGGACTTAAAAAATCTTAAAAAAATAACTTCTCTAGTACCTCTTAAACTTCGAATTTGAAAAAAAAACCTTCATACTACCTTTTTCTTAATTTTTCGAGGTTATTTTTAAGTAAGTGCCAACCTAGTTTTCACTTTTATCGTTCACCTCCCTGCCTGAGTAAGGGTTTTACCCTTTTTCATATCCTAAGGATATCAGCGAGCATATCGTAATACCCGTCAACGTTGTCCAAGTGCCGAAACATACATTTCTGTATTTCACAGCACCTTTTAGACAATGCGGTAGTGTTGCCTCGGACGTTATTGCATTTCTGGGAACAACTACTACCTATGTACGTAGCCAGGCCAAATATACTTAAATAATTTAATAAATAAGTATACCGACCTACGGGATTGAACCCTCGACCTTCTACACAGTAAGCCAGGTACTACACCACTGAGCCACGGGTCGCCACATTTAAGAGAAAGTGTCCAAAAATTAACACTCGAAAAAAGATACATTTTCCAACAGGACAATGATCCGAACCATACCTCAAACTTAATGCGAGAATAGATGATCCGTAATGTGCGACAACAGCCTCATACACCTCCGCAATCACCCGATCACAACTCCATCGAGCATTTATGTGAGGAACTTAAATGGCGCGTTCGCAAACATAACGTTTCAAATAGAGAAGAATTAAAAAACAAACCACTGAATGAATTGGAGAACATGCCAACAGAAGTTACTAGAAAGCTGGTTGCAAGCATGACAGGAGATTATCAAGTCCAACGGCGGTCTCACTAAATATTAGTTTAAACGAACCTGTTATTTTCCGTTAACCTCCGTCAAACTATTATTGGTAATTGTTAAGTGTATGGAGACTTTTTTGACACTAATCCTGTCTACATCCCTACAACAATGATGCAACTTCCGAACAAAATGCTCCGTAGTTGCTTCCAACACCAATCCTCCCTGGTCAAGCTTCAAACATCAATCCAAATATGTACTCTCATAGTTCCAACTAACTAGTCAAACATAACAGAAAAATAGTATAGAAAGCAACTGGTGTATGGGGAATATGTATATATATATATATATATATATATATATATATATATATATATATATATATATACATATATATATATATATATATATATATATATATATATATATATATATATATATATATATATATATATAGGGGGAGATCAGAAGTCTTCTTCTCCCTTCTGAATCTATAATATAAGACTCTTTAGAAACAGGCGTTGTTTTGTGATGACTTCGGTGTCTGTCTGTCACCCCCGATTTTCTCCGAAACTGTTTGTCATAGAAAGTTGAAATTTGGTAATAATATAGGAACTGATGGACTCATCAGAGCCCGCGTAGTTTTGAAAGTCAAATTTTGACTTAAGGGGGTGAAATCGGAAGTGAAAAAAAAATTTTTTTACTAGGTCCTCGAGCGTGGTCTCAAATGACAGCTTGTGAAAACACGAGTAAAATATATATATATATATATATATATATATATATATATATATATATATAATATTATTTTTTAAAAAAAACGCGAAAAATCGCTGTCCCCCACCTTATCTCGAAAAGTACGGATCAAAAAATTTTGAAGAAATTCTGGAATATTCTCCACGGGGTGTGTATATATATATATATATATATATATATATATATATATATATATATATATATATATATATATATATATATATATATATATATATATATATATATATATATATATATATATATATAGGGGGAGATCAGAAGTCTTCTTCTCCCTTCTGAATCTATAATATAAGACTCTTTAGAAACAGGCGTTGTTTTGTGATGACTTCGGTGTCTGTCTGTCACCCCCGATTTTCTCCGAAACTGTTTGTCATAGAAAGTTGAAATTTGGTAATAATATAGGAACTGATGGACTCATCAGAGCCGCGTAGTTTTGAAAGTCAAATTTTGACTTAAGGGGTTAATTTTGGGGGGTGAAATCGGAAGTGAAAAAAAATTTTTTACTAGGTCCTCGAGCGTGGTCTCAAATGACAGCTTGTGAAAACACGAGTAAAATATATATATATATATATATATATATATATATATATATATAATATTATTTTAAAAAAACGCGAAAAATCGCTGTCCCCCACCTTAGCTCGAAAAGTACGGATCAAAAAATTTTGAAGAAATTCTGGAATATTCTCCACGGGGTGTAGATTGAACGAAAATTATCACGAGTGCATTACCTTTAATAATTTATTTAGTATATAAAAAAACAAAAATTTCAAGGTCATCAGTATTCAGTAAAGATTGGAAACAAATTTTGTTGAAAACTCCTTTGGGGTGTGTTTTGTGAAGTCACTGATCATCACACCACCGTAACAATTTGTTTTTATTTTAAAAGCGATCAACTTACGGAACACTAATTGCGCAAGTTCAACTTGCACTTGACCGGTTTTTTATAAAAAGTGTTCATCCCATGGTCATCGATTTTTGAATTGAGTATTTAGTTTTTAGGGTTCCTGCTTATGAAGGGTTCTTTTCTTATGAAAAATTTCGCCCCCACCAGTCATCGATTTTAAAAAGGGGTTTTTAGAGTTCTACTGTTATTTTCCGTTAACCTTCGTCAAACTATTATTGGTAATTGTTAAGTGTATGGAGACTTTTTTGACACTAATCCTGTCTACATCCCTACAACAATGATGCAACTTCCGAACAAAATGCTCCGTAGTTGCTTCCAACACCAATCCTCCCTGGTCAAGCTTCAAACATCAATCCAAATATGTACTCTCATAGTTCCAACTAACTAGTCAAACATAACAGAAAAATAGTATAGAAAGCAACTGGTGTATGGGGAATATATATATATATATATATATATATATATATATATATATATATATATATATATATATATATACATATATATATATATATATATATATATATATATATATATATATATATATATATATATATATATATAGGGGGAGATCAGAAGTCTTCTTCTCCCTTCTGAATCTATAATATAAGACTCTTTAGAAACAGGCGTTGTTTTGTGATGACTTCGGTGTCTGTCTGTCACCCCCGATTTTCTCCGAAACTGTTTGTCCTAGAAAGTTGAAATTTGGTAATAATATAGGAACTGATGGACTCATCAGAGCCGCGTAGTTTTGAAAGTCAAATTTTGACTTAAGGGGGGTGAAATCGGAAGTGAAAAAAAATTTTTTTTACTAGGTCCTCGAGCGTGGTCTCAAATGACAGCTTGTGAAAACACGAGTAAAATATATATATATATATATATATATATATATATAATATTATTTTAAAAAAACGCGAAAAATCGCTGTCCCCCACCTTATCTCGAAAAGTACGGATCAAAAAATTTTGAAGAAATTCTGGAATATTCTCCACGGGGTGTGTATATATATATATATATATATATATATATATATATATATATATATATATATATATATATATATACATATATATATATATATATATATATATATATATATATATATATATATATATATATAGGGGGAGATCAGAAGTCTTCTTCTCCCTTCTGAATCTATAATATAAAACTCTTTAGAAACAGGCGTTGTTTTGTGATGACTTCGGTGTCTGTCTGTCACCCCCGATTTTCTCCGAAACTGTTTGTCATAGAAAGTTGAAATTTGGTAATAATATAGGAACTGATGGACTCATCAGAGCCGCGTAGTTTTGAAAGTCAAATTTTGACTTAAGGGGTTAATTTTGGGGGGTGAAATCGGAAGTAAAAAAAATTTTTTTACTAGGTCCTCGAGCGTGGTCTCAAATGACAGCTTGTGAAAACACGAGTAATATATATATATATATATATATATATATATATATATTATTTTAAAAAAACGCGAAAAATCGCTGTCCCCCACCTTAGCTCGAAAAGTACGGATCAAAAAATTTTGAAGAAATTCTGGAATATTCTCCACGGGGTGTAGATTGAACGAAAATTATCACGAGTGCATTACCTTTAATAATTTATTTAGTATATAAAAAAACAAAAATTTCAAGGTCATCAGTATTCAGTAAAGATTGGAAACAAATTTTGTTGAAAACTCCTTTGGGGTGTGTTTTGTGAAGTCACTGATCATCACACCACCGTAACAATTTGTTTTTATTTTAAAAGCGATCAACTTACGGAACACTAATTGCGCAAGTTCAACTTGCACTTGACCGGTTTTTTATATAAAAAGTGTTCATCCCATGGTCATCGATTTTTGAATTGAGTATTTAGTTTTTAGGGTTCCTGCTTATGAAGGGTTCTTTTCTTATGAAAAATTTCGCCCCCACCAGTCATCGATTTTAAAATGGGGTTTTTTTTAGAGTTCTACTGTAGGAAAGAAATTCGTTTTATGAAAAATATATTTTCCATGGTCATCGAGTTTTAAATTTAGTGTAACTTTTTAAAATTCCCCTCCGGTCATCGCAGTTTGCTATATTGGGAAAGATCGAAATTTTTAGAGCGCCAGTACTGCCCTTTGGTTGGCGTTTGCCCTTTGTTCGTCAATTGGTGGCCTCCACGTAGGCGGAGCTCCTTGTGAAAGCAACTACGGCTTTAATATTCTTCTTTTTTTCCTTTTAGAAACGCCCCTTATCATTTGCTTTCACCCCTTAAATTAGGTTTCGTCACTCGTAATATTGACTAAGACTTTTCAGGTTATAAAAAGTTTCATATCAGATAACAGTGAAAAACGGGACAAGATATTAGGAAATAAGAATTACTACATATAACTGAATCTATGAAATCAGGAAAAACAACAGAACCCAGCTGAAATTCGAAAACTTCTAGAAGAGGAGCATGTATACGATGGTCCAAATTGGACACTTTTAAAGGTAAACCCCTTTATCTAAAGGAGATAGACGAAAACTGATGTCGGTGTCTGAGGCTCAATTTTTATGATAAACTCAATGGTGAAAACCGCTTATCGATATCTAATACCGTTTCAGATATACAATCTGCATTTTGGAAAAATGTTTGTAATTCTTTTTCTATTGAAAATTTTTTGATTTCTGTAAAAAATTCTCAAAGCACTTTTTCACGCGGATTTCAACAGTGTAAGTTACATTTTTTTACAACTAATATTTTAATAGTTTTTAACGCAAAAACGTATTTTTTAAATGGAATACCCTATATATTTTTCCTTATACGAATAGAGCTTTAAATTACCATTCTAAAATATAGCACACTTTATATTTTGCTTAAATCTACTTTAAAATATAAAGGTTTTTAATTTTTATGCGAGTTTTAAATGCACATTTTGTGAAGTAGGCTTTGGACAGAGCGGCAATATCAATTGTTTGCCGATAGCAGTCAAATTGTAAAAAAAATCCCAGAAGTAACTCTAAGAGTCACAACTACAACGAAATTTATTAAATGCTATAGTACTTTAAACTATGTAGCAAATAAAACAAAACAATAATAAAACAATTTATTCCGAGTAGAGCAAACTAAAACAAAACAATTTTCTATAAGAGATGTTGAAAATGTCGACCAGTTTCATTTACATATAGGCGGCACCTTTTCTGCACACTTCTTACTGAGTTGATTAGTTCAAGAGGAGTGAGAGCTGCAAAACATTGTATCACTGCAACTTCTAATTCATGCCTGGTGTTTGTCGGTAATTTAAAAATTAGGTCTTTCAATCAAGTAGATTTAAGCAAAATATAAAGTCTGCTATATTTTTAGCTCTATTCGGATAAGGAAAAATATACAGGGTAGCCCATTTAAAAAATATATTTTTGCGTTAATAACTATTAAAATATTAGTTGTAAAAAATGTAACTTACACTGTTGAAATCCACGTGAAAAAGTGCTTTGAGAATGTTTTTACAGAAATCAAAAATTTTCAACAGAAAAAGAATTACAAACATTTTTCCAAAATGCAGATTTTTGAAAAACACCCTGTATATCTGAAACGGTACTAGATATCGATATGCGGTTTTCACCATTGAGTTTACCATAAAAATTGAGCCTAGATACTGACATCAGTTTTCGTCTATCTCCTTTAGATAAAGGGGTTTACCTTTAAAAGTCTTCAATTTGGACCACCCTGTACACTCCTTTGTCAATATATTCAATGCTGGTTATTTGCGTTTGTAATAAAAATATACTATCATGTTTGCAATTTGAAAATAAAAGAACACAGGAATGATATTTATAACAACCAAAATTTGACCGGATTATTTGTTTTCTATTGGAATTGTTAATGTCACTAAATTTTAGTTGCTATGTACCTGGACATTATTGTCTACAGTTTTTCTCTTAAATACAATCTCCCATAGACTAGTAGTTTTTCCAAAAGAATGACTACCTCGTTACATGTCCAAGCTACTGCCAGAGACTGAATGAAATCTTCTTAAAAAGATACACTCTCGAATAAACAGTAAACTAGAATAAGACAGGGAAGCATTGTTCGCGTTCAGTGTTCTCCTGCAAAGCTATTTAGATAAAAATTGATATATATGTTTGTTTTATCGATTATAACAAATCATTCGACAACGTTCGCCACGACAAGCTGGGAAAATTGTTAAAGGACAAGAAACTAGATTATAAAGATATCCGAATAATAACCGGTATATATTATAATACCATCAAAAACATAAAATGTAAAAAAAAGTCTCGCAACGCAGTCCTTTCACCACAAAAAGTTGTGAGATCTCATGTAAAACCAAGTCAGTTATTTTAGTTAGTATCTATGGAAGCACCTGTTCAACAACTTTGTCATAAATTGTTATCTAATTAGTTACCTACCAACATTTATAGTGACCGTATCAGTATTAAATATCTTTACTTCTATAATAAATATAATGACTTGGCAATCGCACGGCAATATAATCACATAAGAATAATCTACTATTTCGATTGCTAAGTAAGTCTAAACAGTGCACTTAAGAATAAAGTATAATCACATAAGAATAATCTACTAGTTAAAATACTTTATTCTTAAGTGCACTGTTTAGACTTACTTAGCAATCGAAACTAGTAGATTATTCTTATATGATTATGTTGCCGTGCGATTGCCAAGTCAGTTATTAGATAACAATTTATGACAAAGTTTTTGAATAGGTGCTTTCATAGACACTAACTAAAATAACTGACTTGGTTTTACATGAGATCTCACAACTTTTTGTGGTGGAAGGACTGCGTTGCGAGACTTGGCATTTCTTTTTGTAGGTAGTCATCTTTTTTTTTCTTTTCGGGTAATATTTCTTGTACGTCTGATTTTCTTAAAGCCCACTCCCTGTCTCTATTGGTTTTTCTCAAAGGCTATGATGTAACAATTTTTAACAAGTCTGGACGATAAGTGTTTCTAAGTCGATTATATTCAACGATTGCGGACTCCTAAGCTTTTGATACTACCGAAGTCGACATGAATTAGATGTAATTCGCCCAGACTTGTCACTCTCGAAAGTGCCACGTATGCTTGACTGCATGTGAACACTGAAGGACCGATGGCCATCAGTGCACTGTTTAGACTTAGCCCCTGACTTTTGTGTATGGTAATAGCATAGGCTATACATATCGGAAACTGTTCGCGATGAACATAAACTCTATTAATAATTTCAAATTTAGTTTTGACTGTAAAGTAAGTTTAGTTAGTTTTGACTGCAAAGATGTTCATTATTAAATGTAATATGTATTTTTTTTAAATTTTATTTGTATTTTCAGGATCAACCTTTATTCCTTGTATTATACCGATAGAACCGTTGACTAAGCCAAGACTCACGTCAATATTTCATCTTAACATGACTTTTGCTCTTATTTTAATAACTATTTTTCTTCTAGCCCTGCTGTCGTGGAAGCATCATCTTCATACTTTTTTATAATTAAAATATACTCAAAGTACTTCACTTTTTTAATTACACGAAGTAGGTAAGTATTATTCAACGAATATATTTGATAAATGAAAAATATTATTAAATCTAATATATTAATTAATAAATAATACAAATTATTCATAATTATAGATTTTTTAGTGATTAATTAACTTTATACGACGTATTATTTACCGGGACTCACGGTGCATTATTCTATGTATGGCTGAGCGCTGCGCACTCTCCGCGCTCTATCTCAAGCGTGAAGCGTATAAAAAAATGTTTAGAACAAAATTTATAGAGAATTTTATGCTCTACAATTTTCATAATACGAGATGCAAATATCACTGAAATCATAGGAAGCGAGATATTTGCAAAAAAACCGATTTTTATGACCTTGAATATTTTAACACGCGGATACGAGATTTTATGAGACTTTTGAGACAACTTTTAGAATGCCAAAATAAAGGTTTATACAAGTTTTTACAGTTTTTCCTTCCTTTATAGGCTAAACACTAACTAAATTCAAAATTTGAAGTTTATGTGTCTGCTAGAAGTATCTTAGAATTTTGATGATCGGTGAGTGTGTCAGTGACAAAATTGAAGAACTTCGTCTGGCTTCTAGCTTTATCCACAACGAAGTTACATGGGGGTCGAAAGTTCCGTGAGTGGCTTCGAGAAAAGTATTGTACGGCTCTCATACGAGTTGAAGAACAGTCTTTGGCTTAGATTGAAATAGGCATACGACCAGGACTTGTATTGTCACCAACCTTATTTAAGCTTTATTCTCAAGAAATGCCGAAGAAAGGTAAAAGGCAGACCATTAAACAGCTTCATCAAGCACATATCCAAGGAAATGAATACTTTGTATTTGGTATTCCACCGGAGGTTGACTCGCTGGAGTTATACAAGCCGACAAAGTGGTGAGCAGATTACCAACACTTTACCGCAGGCAGCACGATTGTTACGTTTCTTTGGTACAATTCATGGTATCTTACCATTATCGGTCGTAAGTACCAGCATAAGTACTAAAAAATTCTGTTCTCTGGTTTGCCGATCCTAGTCTGACTGATGATACAGCGCAACGGTTCTCGGGATGGATGGACGAATAAGAGAACAGTGGGTAGACTGCTGAAATATGGACCCTCGTCTATTTTCAGTTGTTTTACATTGAGCGATATATACCGGAGATGGGCCTCTCGAAAAATCACGCTACTTGCGATAAAGTCTTGGCAATCTATTAGCCAATCTGTCGGCTTGTATAAGTGCAGCGAGTCAGCCTCCGATGGAGTATTAAATACGAGGTATGCGTTTTCTTTGGTACAATTCGTTATATCTTACCACTAACGACCGTGAGTACCGGCATAAGTACTAGAAAATTCTGTTATGTAATGGACAAATTTACCCATTCATATTGTTGATAAACGTTTTGACCTTTTCCCGATAATTTACTAACATATGTATTTTGAGCGTCCGTAAAAATGACTGCTTATTTCTGACAACAGGAAACTTTTAGGGAAGATAGTACAATGACAAGTAGATGCTTATACTGCACTCTGTCGGTGACTTATAAAGTCTTTTCAAGCAGAGCGGCACAGCACGGCTGGCACGTATTGCAGAAATGCACCTTTCTCGAGCGAGTCTTTCGATTGGTCTTTAGTTGTTATACCAATGCTGCCATCTATGCCTTCGAGCGGTAAGCTCGAGAAAGGTGCGTTTCTGCAATAAGTGCCAGCCGTGCTGTGCCGCTCTGCTTGAAAAGACTTTGTAAGTCACCGACAGAGTGCAGTATAAGCATCTACTTGTCATAGTTTTCCGTTAGTACCTGGATAAGGACTAAAAATGTGTTCTCGTATTTGCTGAACTTAGCCCAGCTGATGAGCCGTGATACGGAGAAACGCGACTTGGGATGGTTGAGCAACTTTTGGTGACTTCTAAAAATGATTTGTCTTTAGTTGTTATACTAATGCTGCCAAGATAGTACAATATGATTATACTCAAGCACCAGGATTTGCTGGTGGTAATACACAGAAATTATGCCAACAACATCACAAGCTATGAGGGAATATCGAACAGAATTGCCTACATCATCATCCAACTCTCAACAAGGAAGATCATGAAAATCATACAGGTATATGTGCCCAAGAGTGAACACGAGGAAGATGAAGTAGAGGAATTCTACGAAGACATAGCGAGTTGTATTAGATCAAACTCAGCGAATTATATTTGAATAATGGGAGATTTTAATTCAAAAATAGCTAAACAACAGAATTGAGAAACAACCATAGGAAGTTTGGACTCGGAGATAGAAACGAATGAGGCAACCTTCTAATCAATTTTACGGAAGAACATAACTTTTATATAATGCGACACTAGAAAATGGACGTAGAGAAGTGCTAACTCTGAAACAAAAAATGAAATAGACTTTGTCATTTCCAGCCACAGTAATATAATACAGGATATCACAGTGCTGCATAGGTGTACTATAGGGAGCGACCGTAGACTTGTGCGGGCTTGAGTATTCATTCAAAGTATTTAACAATAGATCGAAACGAGTTGACACCATTAAATTATCAAGAAAGAGGATAGAGTATCAGCTAAAAACAACGGAGCTATTACAAGGGATTAAAGATACTACAATCATCGAAACAATAGATACAAAAGTTGAAGAAGCAACATCCATAATTATAATAAGAGGACAAAATAACACGAAACAACTCATGGAAAGAAAAAGAAATATGAATAGAGATGAGCACAAAATAGAGTGGACGGAGCTTAACAAGTTAATCAGGAAAGAGATCAGAAAATACATAAGAACGCACAAGCATAAAGTGATTGGAAACCATTGTAGGGAATAAAGGCCCGAAAGTAAGAAGCAAGAAACTGAATATGAGAAGAAAAGGAATTACTAAGTTGCAAAATAGTGAGGGACAAGTAATAACGACTAGGGACAAAGTAAACTCAGAAATAAACACCTACTATAACGAACTCTACAGGTCTAAAACAACACCCAATGAATAACAAAGAAAAGGGACTGAAAAGAAAATACAAAATATAGGTACTGTGGAGGAGGTCAATAATGCATTCAAGGAAGTTAAGCGTAACAAAGCAGCAGGCTCTCATGATATTTTATCGGAAATGCTATTGGAGACCGAAGAGGACTTAAAACAAGAATTGGTCAAACTATTCAACATGTGTCCAGAAACTGGCAAAATACCAACATTGTGGCATACATCAGAAGTAATACTTCTACGCAAAAAGGCAGATATCAGAAAGTTGGACAATTACCGCCCTTACTTACTCTCTCATATTTATAAACTTTTGACTAAAATCATCTCCAATAGATTAAAAAATAAGTTAGATTCCTACCAGCCCTACGAACAGGCTGGTTTTAGATACGGCTATAGTACATGCGACCACGAACAGACAATGAGGAATATCCTACAGAATAGCAATGCATACAATTTCGAACTTTACATAGCCTTCATAGACTGTGAGAAAGGCTTTTAATTCTGTCGAAAAGTGAGCAATCATCAACGGCTTGAACAATTGTAGAATTGATTCTAGATGCACTACCCTACTCAAAGATATATATGAAAATGCAAAGATTTACATAAAACCCCTCACAAAACAACTCGCACATCTCACTCAACCCAGAGCCAACAAATACAACACTAGTACAGAACAAATACGTAGAAAGAGGCGTAAGACAGCTATTTATTACAGCTCTAGAAGACGTATTCCGCCCATTAGATTGGACAAAGAAGGGTCTAAAGATAGATGGTGTGTATTTGAGTCATTTAAGGTTCGCCGACGATATTGTAGTCATCAGTAGTAATCCACATAAATTACAAGAAATGATAAATAAGTTAAATTACCACTCAAAGGCAATTGGTCTTAAGATGAATAAAAGTAAGACAAAAATATTATATATATATATATATATATATATATATATATATATATATATATATATATATATATATATATATATATATATATATCAATCGGTTTTATAACGTCTTCCGTCTTCCGATTCCTAATTTCCACTCCTCCCGGTTTCTCCCATCCCTCTTCCTCCAGATCTCTCTCTAGTACTTCCTTGTTGATTCCTGCTTTCCAGCTTTGGCGTGGTCTTCCTCGCTTTGTTTTTCAATGAGGGTTCCAATTTAAAATCTTTTTAGGTAGTCGGTCTTGTGACATTCTCTGTACATGTCCGTACCATACCAACTGTTGGGTTCTGATTTCGTCCACTATATCGCGCTTTATTTCTAAAGCTCGTCTTATCGTGTCATTTGGTATGCGGTCTTTTCTGGATTTTCCGGCTGCTCGTCTCCAGAAATCCATTTCTGTAGCTTTTAGTATTTTTTCTGTTCTTTCCTTCAATGGCCACACCTGGGAGCTGTAAGTTATTATACTTTTCACTATTGAGTTGTAAATTCTCTTCTTATTTTCAATGGTTATGTTTTTGTCCCATAGTATACTATTAAGCATTGCAATCGCTTTTCTTCCTTGGATATTCCTCTCCAATATTGCTTCTTCCAGTGTTCCGTCCCTAGATATTCTCGTTCCCAAATACTTATAACTGGCACAGTGTTTGATGGTGTATCCTGTGGCCAGTTTCAAGTCCTGCTGTTGTCCTCCGACGCACATGTACTCGGTCTTTTTAATATTGACTTCTAGGCCCCATTTTTCGTATTCCTCCATAAGTTTTCATGTCATGTATTCCATATCATCGATGTCCTGAGCGACTACTACCTGGTCGTCTGCGAATGACAGCGTGTCATCCAGTGGTAATCCCATACTGCTGTATTTCCTTTTCCAGTTCTTCAGTGCACTCTCCAAATAGATTTTAAATAGCGTTGGGGATATACAGCAGCCCTGTTTGAGACCCTTTGTGACCTGGAACCCTGTTGTTATACCATATTTGGTTTTCACACTACTTCTTGCGTCTTGGTATAAGGATTTTACGGCTTTAATTATTTCGGTGCTTACATTACTCTGTTGTAATGTTTCCCACAATCTCATTAGGGGCACGCTGTCGTAGGCCTTTGTTAAATCAACAAACAAGACATGGACTTCCTGATCAAATGCGGTTTTCTTTTCTAGGATTTGTGTCAGTGAGAAGAGATGGTCTATTGTGGATCTTCCTGCTCTAAAGCCTGCCTGTTCTTCAACTTCTAAACGTAGACAAAAATATTAACCAACATTAATAACAACATAGTTGTAAATTTGGAAGGAACAGCTCCTCGAGATTGTTAAGGATTATGTGTATCGGGGAGATTACGACGAGAGACAGTGTCTCGGATGAAATTTCAAGAAGAATCAGGCTTGGATGGTGCGCATTCGGAAAATTAAGTTATATATTCAAAGATAAAGCCATCCCAAATCAGTTAAAGACGAAAGTTTACGATCAGTGCATCCTACTCGTAATTACATATGGCGTTGGACACTGAATAAAGCCGATATACAAAAACTAGCTCGGACTCAGAGAGCACACGAAAGACAGATGATCGGGATAAAACTTAAAGATAGTAAAAGAAATAAGTGGATACGTGAACAAACGAAATTAAAGGATATTATAGAGCACGTAGCAGAAAGAAAGTGGCGATGGGCTGGACATGAAGCACGCACGACCGATGATCGATGGACCAAGCGAACATTAGAATGTAGACCACGAGCACAGAAAAGGAGCGTCGGACGTCCCAAAACAAGATGGCGGAATGATATATAGAGGGTTGCGGGCATTGGATGGATGACAACAGCTACAAACAGATTGAGATGGAAATTCAGGGGAAAGGCCTACATCCAGCATTGGATAGAATTATGGTTATAGTGATAGTGACCAGGGTTTGCTGGCAGGTTTTTGTAAAGAGTGAGCTCTTTTTTGTAGCTAGTATTACATACTTACTTAGCTCATAATATGAAGGTATTAAATTGGTGCCAAATTTTAGAGTTTAATTAGCTGTATTTAAATATATAAGGTTGCCGAAATCTTGATTTGTTACTTAGGTAACCCTGGAAATAACTTTTTCTTTTTGTTGTATATAAATGAACAATTCGATCATGAATAGATTAGATTATATTTTGTATTGCTAAAGAATTACGGCGACTCGCTTGTTTTCCTTTTTACTAAGCTCTTTTAAGATACGTTTGATACGGAAGTCCTTCCAGAAAGAAAAACTTCAATATTTTTTCTCATATCTTCCAGGCAACAAGTAAATTGACAATTTAGAATTATAGAGATATTTAAATATTATCTGTATTGTCAATATATTCAGCTCAACCATTATAGATGAAATTTTCTTTACGTTGGTCATAGAAATTATAGCTATATCTACAGAAAGATAAACAAGTAGAACGAGATGTCGCCACAAAACCAAGCCAGCTGGCTACTGCCGGATCGTTAAAATGTACCTCGTCGAGTTTCTTAGAGATGGCGCGCAAGTTGAAGTTGCATTATATATAACAATATATGGGCGAAATCTCTGAGAAACTTGAATAGGCACATTTTAACGATCTGGTGGTAGCCAGTCGGCGTCATTCTGGGGCGACATTTTGTTAAATGCGTTTATCTTTCTGTAGCGATATCTATATTTTCTGTGCCACACATTATATGACGTATACAAATCAACATGACTTTCACAAAGGGAGGTCCACGGCCACAAATCTTGTTATCTATCATAATTTCCGAACATAATTTAAAATGAGGATTAAATTAATGGCATATACACAAACATAGCTAAAACTTGTGACAGTCTTCTAAATCAAATAACTTAAAAAACTAAAAGAGAAAGAAAAGCAGCTTGAATGTGATTTTCCAGGAAACTACGTAATATTTCTTCATATAAGGAAGCTCCTACACATGTTGTAGAAATTAGTGATGCTTCAATTCGTATTATTAATCTTAGTTACGATGTGCCTTAAGAATCTCAATAATTTCTATTTTATTTATGCCATTTATTAATTATTACTTCTTAAGTTTTTCTTAATTGTAAGATCATATGCTGTTACTGAAAATGACGTATCTGATTGTCGGTAGAACACAAAAATGCTTAAGTTGTGCATAAGACTTTCGCGTCGTTACACCGCTTTTGAACACTCACTAGTGGCGTTAATGATGATCGGGAGCAAACTCAGGATATTTGTATTATTTGTTTTTTTTTGGGTTATAACAAATGAGATTGCACCAGATCAGTAGTTTGAAAAGATCATAAATGGTTCCTTTAGCCACGCCACTTGTTGTTTTTTCTGAAGCTGCAACTTCAAAACTTAATGTATAAAATATGTCCTGTCCTTTATGGATCTTATTTATAATATTTTATTTACTAACTTTTTAATGATGAACTTTTTTATTTTCAGAAATATGGAAAACTTAGAAAAGTTTTATCACATCGAAACCGGAGTTTTTCGCAGTTTGAAGCAACTTCAAACACTGTAAGTAATATTTTCCTAGCTAGAAGTTTAAGATAACAATTTAATCCCTAAAACTTTTTAAGTACATATCTACTATGGAAAAAGTTTCTGCAATGTAACAATTTTTTTACATTAGAGAACAAACACACAAATTACTAAAAAGTTTTTAAAATATATACATCACACTCTCCAAAAAGAAACAAAACTATTATGAGAATGAGAAATGTTATTTTCTATAAAAAAAATTAAACACGTCATTGTTTTCACCCAGTAAACATCTCGGAAACAAGTTGGAAATATGACATGGAGAAAGCCTGATTCAATGGTCAGGTGGTATTTTTTTTTCGTATTTGAGCAAGTTATCTTGCATGGTGAAGTAACTAGTAGCAAAGTTGTAGGTATAGACGCTTTGGCACTTTTCTATGTATTTTCTTACTTAAATAAAGCAAAATCATTATGTAAACGAGCAAATTTGATTTTCTAACAATAGTTTTAATCAATTTTTTGTCACAATCATTAATTTTAAATTCGACGTTTATTAACAGAGTGTATTTTAACTTGACCACAAAACTCATAGAATAAAACGTGGCCGCAAAATGAAGACGGCAGGCTATGGTGGGATCATTGAAATATTCTTCGTTGAGTTTTCAGAGCCGATATTTATCCCTATTATCTGTAATATATATATATATATATATATATATATATATATATATATATATATATATATATATATATATATATATAATTCAACGTCTGTCTGTCTGTCTGTTTGTCCGTTAGTGCGCTTATCATTCGAAAACCACTTATCCGATTTACGTGCTATTTTTTTTAAAAAATACATATCTTCTCTGGCTAGGTCATAGGCTATATTTTATTTCGTTAGGTAACATAAGGAATAACCAGTGACGATAACAGTAAATCAAGTCGGAAAAAAGTTTACGCTAGCGCGTTCTCTTGCAATCCACGGCCTAAACCATTAAATATGGAACAATATCATGAAGAAAAGATTATAATATATATAATATACAACGTCTCTCTGTTTGTCTGTCCGGTAGTGCGCTTATGACATGAGTACAACTTATCCGAATTACATGTTTTTTTTTTTTTAATTCATACATTTATTCTTAGACCAGGTTATCTATAATCTTCTATCATATATATAAAATGCAACGTCTCTCTGTCTCTCTCTCTCTGTTTGTCCGTTAGTGCGCTTATCACTCGAGAACCACTTATCCGAATTACGTTTTTTTTTTTTATTTCATACATTTGTTCTCTATCCAGGTTATCTGTAATTTTCTATAATATATATAAAATGCAACGTCTCTCTATCTATCTGTCTGTCCGTTAATGCGCCTATCACTTATCCGATTTACGTGCTTTTTTTTTAAACATACATATGTTCCCTGGCCAGGGTATAGAATATATTTTATTACGTTACGTAACATAGGATATATTTTATTATGTTAAGTAACATAATAAGCAGTGACGATAATAGTGAATCAAGTTGGAACCAAGTTTTCCGCTAGCGCGTTCTCTTGCAATACACTGCCTAAACCATTAAATTTGGAACAATATCATGCAGCAAAGAATATAACATATATATATATATATATATATATATATATATATATATATATATATATATATATAGAATGCAATATCTCTTTGTCTGTATGTTCGTTAGGGCGCTTATCACTCGAAAACCACTTATCCGATTTACGTGTTTTTTTTTTATTCATACATATATTCTCTTTTCAGGTTATATAATAGTAATAATAATCTAAAATCTATAATATGTATAACATGCAACGTCTCCACTTACCAATTTACGTGTCTTTTTAGATTTATAGATTTGTTCTCTAGCCAGGTTATAGATATATTTTATTACGTTAGGTATTATAAGAAATGAGCAGTGACGTTAATAGTGAATCGGCAATATAAGAAATAAGCAGTGACGATAATAGTGAATCAAGTCGGAAAAAAATTTGTTAGTGCATTCTCTTGCAATACGCTGCCTAAACTGTTAAATATGGAACAATATCATGTAACAAATAATACAATATATATATAAAACGCAACGTCTCTCTGTCTATCCGTCCGTTAGTGCGCTTATCATTGGAGAACCACTTATCCGATGTACGTGTTTCTTTTTTTAAATCTTAACTTAATATTTATCAAAAAAAAAAATCTATAATATATATAAATCACAACGTCTCTCTGTCTGTCTGTCTGTCCGCGTGCGCTCAAGAACCACTTATCCGATTTATACTTCTTTTTTATAAAATACATATGTTCTATGTTACGTTAGGTAACATAAGGAATAAGCAGTAACGATAATAGTGAATTAAGTGTGTTAGCCAGTTGTTTTTGCGGCGACGTTTTGTTCTACCTGTTTGTCTTTCTGTAACGACAGTTATATTTTCTATGACTTGGGTGCCCTGTTCGTGTCGTTAACGGTTACATGATAAAAAATATCCTTATTGTTACAACTGGTACTGCAAGTGAAAAACCAATGGAGAACTTGGACATTGAAATAACTGTTAATATTAGATTATTGCTTAAAATATCTATATCAGTAATACAAATAGAAATTTGTCTCTGAAACAGACTACTCCTACGAAGGCCGCCTTTTAAGTTTTTACAAACGACCACTAGATGGCACTATTGAGATTTGACATTACTATTGCTATAAAATTTGATATTTGTGATTACTAAAATAGTGGCAGCTCAGAAATTAGTCGAGTAGTTTGTTCGCAGTGACCGTTCAAAAAAAAAAATAGTTTTGTAAACAAATGAAAATTTCACGTTAATGTTGCCGTTGGATGATTTTTTACGATTTTAGTAAAGACCTAACTCAACGACGCCTCGAATCGCTTGGTTCAACTTTTGGTAATGAATCATCATAAGAAAAGACAATTGTTTTGCAGAATTTCGTCATGGTCGTGCTTCCGTCAGCGATGAATTTCATGAAGGTCGACCAAAATTGGTGGCTGTTCCAAAAAACATCGATGCTGTGCGCAACATGATTGAAGAGGATCGGCTTGTGACTATCGAAGACTGCAGTACATTCGATTTTGCATGAACATTTAGCTGTGATAAAGATCTGTTTCCGATGGATTCCGCATAATTTGACCAAAAATTTTTTTTTCATTGTTTTTGTAAAAACTTAAAAGGTAGCCCTCGTATATTCATTCTCTTAACGCATGAATCATAACGAATCGTTAATCATTCTGAATGACGCAAGATTTACTTTTATATTTGAAAAAGAATGTAAGGAGGCAAACTTAAGTACAATATAGAAAATGCAACTATGCTAATAAAACAAAGCAAAGAACATTTCCCAATAAAATATCTTGACATGTAAAAACACTTATAAGATCACTTCGGTGTCTGTCTGTCTGTCTGTCACACCCGATTTTCTCCGAAACTATTTGACATAGAAAGGTGAAATTCGGTAATAATATGGCCTCATCAGAGCCATGTAGCTTTGAGAATTAAATTTTGACTTAAGGGGTTAGTTTTGTGGGGTGAAGTCGGAAGTGAAAAAAAAAAATTTTTTTACTAGGTCATCGAGTGTGGTGTCAAATGAAAGCTTCTGAAAACATGAGTAAAATATATATATATAATATTATACTTGCGCGCACTTTTCTTTGTATTATTTTTAAAAATTCGCGAAAAATCGCTGTCCCGGGCCTTATCTCGAAAAGTACTTATCAAAAAATTTCGAAAAAATTTTGGAATATTCTCCACGGGGTGTAGATTGAACGAAAATTATCATGAGTGCATTACCTTTAATAATTTATATGGTATATAAAAAAAAACAAAAATTTCAAGGTCATCAGATTTCAGTAAAGATTGGAAACAAACTCTGTTGAAAACTCATTTGGGGTATATTTTGTGAAGTCACTGATTATTTTATACCTCTGTGACAAAATTTTTTTATTTTAAAAGCAATCAACGAACGGAACACTAATTGCGTTGTTGTTCAACTTGCACTTGACCGGTATTATATATAATATAGTTTTAACAATCTCATTGAATTTAACCTTTATTTGCCTACAAATCGGAAATCGTACAGCAACCAACGTTCAACGACGAAATCTTACATTTTTCCTGCATGTTAATAGTCGAAAATTGTCGAACGGAACGAGTTATTCCGAACTTTATCGCTTACTTTCTTAAATTGGGATATAAGCGAACGATTACTAACTACTCGATATTAATTACTGGTAATTTCAGCCATTAAATTGAAGCACATCAGTCATTAGTCAGATTTGAATTCCGGCTGACAAATCACTCGAGTATTGGAATAATCATTTGATTGTTTAAATTATTTCAGCACACTACTTGAATAATTAAATGAATTGGTTTTTACCAAAACTAGTTTCAACTCATTTCTGTTTCATTTCACCTGCATCTTCCCCATTGTATAAATAAAGTACTATGGAGCTGCAGGTTTTGTGACTTTGGCTAGATGGTTTTTCAACTTGGAATCTGTTAAATTGTAGTGGCTTTCAACGTCTCACTTATGGTTGCACGATGTATCATCAGGGAGTTACACACTTCAAGATCACAATACACTTCCAGTGTTGTAATCTGAGAGTGGGGACAGGAACCATTCTGTCTCAGAAAATATTAATTGTTTTGTGAGCTTTACCGTTTTTAATGCGTCTTAAATGAAATAAAGTGCAAAGCGTATTTCTTGTGACTTATGCTTAATTTAAGGTAACAGTTTAAGAATAAAATTTTAATTTTAATTAAATATCATTAAATTAGATTTCTTACGTACTTAAGTGCACACTCTGTATAACTCACTAGTATAAAAATTTTATTTATCAAATTTTAATGTTATATAAACTGAGTTATTATTCTTATAAACTTCTTGCAACATTGTCGATTGAATATTAGAGGGCATTTCTGGAATTTATTACTTTGATAAAAGCCGTGACAGCTTAAAGTTTGATCATATTTAATACTTTTACATCGGCTATATGAAGTTTAATAGGTCTGGTTTTAAAGGTCTGAAATTAAATGAAACAATGCAGTAAATACTGATAGCAGTTCATTTTATTAGTTCCATAAATTGTTATCTTTATACGTTTATATACATATATTTTTTTTTATGGGTCTAGCACATGTGTTACAGGGAAGTCTCTAAAGCGCTCCAAGAGCGGCATGTGTGCGGAATATATATATATATATATATATATATATATATATATATATATATGTATATATATATATATATATATATATATATATATATATATATATATATATATATATATTTTAATTTCTTGGGCTTTATGGATCTTTTGTTTTAAGGATAGATAAATTACATCACGTTCTAGTTAGAGGTTTATTGAAAACGTTTCGCCTAATTTGTAGGCTTCTTCAGTTCATCTAAAAATTGAAATTTACACATTACATTTTCCTCTCTTCTTCTATGATTTTAAATTTCGATTTTACAGGATTGTTTTGGATGTTCAATAGGATGCACAAATTTTTTAATTATGAATATATAAAATTCTTAAACTTACAATACAATGTAGAAGGTGAAATAATAAAAATACACACAAAAATATATATAAAAACTTACATGTGTGGGTTGAAAAGAAGGCACACTTAACATTCTTTAAAAGGTATTACTAAGACGGTCACATTTTGTAAAATAACTTTAGACATGTATAGGGTACGAAAGTCATTCTTTGGTTTGTTTATGTGTTTTTATTTATTGTCTGCTATTGAGTTATTATGAGAAGAGTCCGAAATAAATATGAATCAGACCCCCAACATCGCTTTTTTCATATTGTTTTTCTTTATTAATACAAATCATTTCATGGATTGATCTTTTAAAATAATTTGATTCTTTTTTTAGGATTCTTGTATTTTTAAAATCAAAAGAGTGTTTGGTTTGTTGAATGTGTTTTGATAGAGCTGTTGGGTTATTCTTATCATACTTATGGCCATTCAGTCTAGTTTCCAGATGTTGTTTAGTCATGCCGATATAGCAGCCGTTGCAGTTTTCACAAGGAATGGAATATATCAGGTTTGATTGTTTCAGTAGTGATGTTTTGGATTTTAGGGGGGTAAAAAGGTGTTTTAATGAGTTATGCGTTTTGTGGCAAACAGTTAAATTATGTTTTTTGAGGACTGCCTTAATTTTTTTCTGAAAGTCCTTGAATATATGGCATGAATATGTATGTTGTAATTGTTCTTTGTTTTGGTTGTTTATCTAGAGTATTATATAATTTGTGAATCCTGGTTTTTAAAACTTTGTTAATTATATTAATTGGATAACTGTTGTTGGTTAAGATAGTTTTTATTTGTTCTATTATATCTGCTCTATATTTAGGACTTGTTAGTTTTAAGCCTCTGTCAATTAAATTTATAACGTTATTTTTCTTAAAATTTAAAGGATGGTGTGAATAGTAGTTTAGATATTTTCCAGAACTTGTTGGTTTTGTGTACCATGGAGGAAAGTGTTATTGACAGCTTAAGCAACAAACCTATTTTCTTCAAAAGATACGTAGACGATTGCATTCTAGCACAGTTAAAGCCTTCAACCAATTCAACAAAAAATTACAATTCACCATCGAAACAGAACAAAACAATGCCATAAACTTCCTAGATCTAACTCTAATAAGAGAAAAAAACAAAATAAATAGCAAATGGTACACAAAACCAACAAGTTCCGAGAAATATCTAAACGACCATTCACACCATCCTTTAAATTTTAAGAAAAATAACGTTATAAATTTAATTGACAGAGGCTTAAAACTAACAAGTCCTAAATATAGAGCAGAAATAATAGAAAAAAATAAAAACTATCTTAACCAACAACAATTATCCGATTAATCTAATTAACAAAGTTTTAAAAACCAGAATTTACAAATTATATAATACTCTAGATAAACAACCAAAACAAAGAACAACTACAATATACATATTCATGCCATATATTCAAGGATTTTCAGAAAAAATTAAGGCAGTCCTCAAAAAACATAATTTAACTGTTTGCCACAAAACGCATAACTCATTAAAACACCTTTTTACCCCCTAAAATCCAAAACACCACTACTGAAACAATCAAACCTGATATATTCCATTTCTTATCAAAACTGCAATGGCTGCTATATCGGCATCACTAAACAACATCTAGAAACTAGACTGAATGGCCATAAGTATGATAAGAATAACCCAACAGCTCTATCAAAATACATTCAACAAACCAAACACTCTTTCCACACCACTAATCCGTTTATGACCTAGACATATTTAAGGGATTGTAATTGCAGAAGTAAATTCCACACCGAGTACTTTCAGGTAGAGGATGAGGATTGATAAATGGGTGGTGGTACGCACCGGCTTGTTCAATTAAATCATTACTAAAGCCTTCTACATATCAGTTTAGTACATATTATTAATTTGTGATTATTCCTTGGTTGTGTGTTGCTAATATGGAAGCAAAGTTAATAAAAAAGTAATCGAGGAAAGGACATGTTATGTGTGAATTACTACACTTACTTTCGACAAAAGGTGCTAAAATCTGGAGAAACATTTTGGAGATGTTCAAAAAAATATTGCAAATCAAAAGTCTTCACCGTTGGGCCCGAGAATTTAGTTACCAGAAGTGAAGGACTCCATACACACGAAGCCGACACCAAGAAGCTGAATCGGCAAATAATTAGTAATTCCTGCAAGAGAAAGGTCGGAGAGCATATGAGTGAAGGGCCATCTAAAATTATCCGACAAGAACTACAAAAACACGCTGCCTGAAAGAGAAAAAGATGTCGAATATATTAGAAAAAACATTTATAACCATAGACGAAAATTTTTGCCAGGACGTAATCCAAGAAGTGCTGAGGAGGTGTATAGTGTTTTAGAGACATTTGAAATCAAAACTAGCAAGGGTGAGAATTTTCTATATATCAATGAACTCGAAAGTGGCATTATTGTTTTTTCTTGCACTAACAATGTCAATATGTTGTGTAAAATATCCAATATATATATGGACGGCACCTTTTCATACAGCGCTAAATATTTTACACAGTTATTTACAGTGCATGGTTTTGCAAATGGTCATTACATTTCATTATTATTTTGCTTATTGCGTGATAAAGAGAGCTGAAACATACAAAAACCTCTTCACATTATTAAAATGTAAGATTTATTCAACAGATACACTGTATTTCAATCCAGAGAAAATTACTATTGACTTCGAAAAATCTATTCATAAGGCAGTACCTGAAGTTTGACCAAATGCTAAAGTGTTAGGATGTAGATTTCATTTACACCAATCTTGGTTTCGCAAGATACAGAATCTAGGTCTAGCTAAAGAATATTGCGACAAAAATTATCTGTAAGATTTAAGCACCCTTATAAGGTTAGTGTGGAATTTACCTGTTGTATTAAGGGCGCAGGTAGTCTTGGTGTGAAATTTACCAACGTCGCTCTTTTGATTTTAAAAATACAAGAATCCTAAAAAAGAATCAAATTATTTTAAAAGATCAATCCATGAAATGATTTGTATTAATAAAGAGAAAAAACAATATAAATGACAAAAGTGATGTTAGGGGTCTGAGTCATATTTATTTCGGACTCTTCTCATAATAACTCAATAGCAGTTAATAAATAAAAAACACATAAACAAACCAAAGAATGACTTTCGTTCCCTATACATGTCTAAAATTATTTTACAAAATGTGACCGTCTTAGTAATACCTTTTAAAGAATGTTAAGTGTGCCTTCGTTTCAACCCACACATGTAAGTTTTTATATATATTTTTGTGTGTATTTTTATTATTTCACCTTCTACATTGTAAGTTTAAGAATTTTATATATTCATAATTAAAAAATTTGTGCATCCTATTGAACATCCAAAACAATCCTGTAAAATCAAAATTTAAAATCATAGAAGAAGGGAGGAAAATCTAATGTGTAAATTTCAATTTTTAGATGAACTGAAGAACCCTACAAATTAGGCGAAACGTTTTCAATAAACCTCTAACTAGAACGTGATGTAATTTCTCCATCCTTAAAACAAAAGAACCATAAAGCCCAAGAAATTAATATATATATATATATATATATATATATATATACATACATATATATATGTATATATATATATATATATATATATATATATATATATATATATATATATATATATATATATGTACATATCATCCATCAGCTGTCCTCATCCACTGCTGGATATGAGCCTCCTCTAGCGACTTCCACTGATCTCTATCCTAAGCGGTGTTAACTCAGTTTCCTGCCACACTCTTTTGATATCATCACTTCATCTTGTTAGTGGTCTACCTCTGTTCCTTTTGTCTTGTATAGGTCTCCATTCTATTAGTCTTCTACCCCATTGGTTTTCATCCCTTCGGGCCTGACCATCCCCATTTAACTTGTGTAATTTTTTGGATAATATCTATTACTTTTGTTTGTTGTCTGATAGTTATGTTTGTTATTCTAGCATTCCTTGTGATACCCAGCATAGCTCTCTCCATTGCCCGTTGCGATATTCTCAGTTTGATTGCTGACTTTTCTGATAATGTAAGTGTCTCGGCGCCGTATGGGATTACCGGCAGAACTGTTGTTCATAAACTTTCTTTTTTAAGTACATTGGCAACCCACACGACGGTGTATCTCGCGGGTTTGATTGTCTTTGCTAATTTGTAATTCATGACCCAAGTGCTTGTAATTTTGGCCGTGCTCCACCTCGCATTAATTAAATTTCATATTACTGTTCGTAACTAGATTAGAGATAAAAGGTTTTTCTGAAAGTTAATATTTAGACCAATATTTGCTGATGTTATTTAAATATTTGTTGGGCATCACCTAGATTGTCGGCGATTATGACAATATCATCAGCAAATTGCAAGTGATTTTAGATATTCGCCATCGATGTTTATGCCTTTTTCATCCCAATTAAGTTCCTTAAAAACATATTCTAACACCACCTAAAAACTTTAGGACAGAACATATCACCTCGTCTGATTCCACGTTTCACTCGGTATTTACTTGTGAATTCATGGAGTCTTACACTTGCTGTTGCGTTATTATTATTATAAATGAATTTGATTAACTGAGTATATCTGTAGTCTATTCTCATTTGCTGCAGGGCACACAGTATCGCCGGCAACTCCACGGTGTCAAAAGCTTTTTTAAAATCCACAAATACTAATTCGAGTAGTTTGTTTTATTTTATAGATTTCTCTATAAGGATTTTGATGGTCTGTAAATGATCATCAGCTCCATATCCACTTCTAAAGCCAGCCTGTATGCGACTGATAAAAATCTAGTTTTCGCTTTAGCCGTTTTGTTATGATTTTGGTGAATATATATATATATATATATATATATATATATATATATATATATATATACGAGTATATATATATATATATATATATATATATATATATACGAGTATATATATATATATATATATATATATATATATATATATATTATATATATATATACGAGTATATATATATATATATATATATATATATATATATATATATATATATACATATATTATATATATATATATATATATATATATATATATATATATATATATATATATATATATATATATATAGCATCATACCTAAGGCTGTTTATTAATTAAACAGGGCCAAGAATCAGTCCCTAAGGTATATCATATGCGACAGAATTGCTTATTGTTAAGTCGAACAGATTGAGGTCTTTTACACATGATTAGCTAGAAGTGGGAAAACTTTTCTCCCAAAGCTCAGAAATTATTTGAAAAAAGCAAATGATAATTCAGTCTCTCAACGATATTGAAACAGTCAAGAACCAGAGCAGAGAACTCTCTTGAGTATGATGTATCATGAATTCACAACCTCCAAAACTATATTCACTAGTCAAATTACACAAAGATAATTAACCTATTAGACTAGTAGTATTCTTTGTCACAGCTCCTACAATTCAACTTTCTAATCAACTTATACAAGTTTTAGAAAAATATTGCAATTTTGAAGGAATTTTTACTAATAAAAATTCTTACGAATTAGTTAACAAAATAAGAGACGTAAAATTACGAAAAAATGCCAAGTTAATATTATTTGACGAAAATGTCAATTTTATAATTATATGAGATATTTTAGACACATCTTCAGTTTGCTTGGATCAGAATTATTTGGAATTTAACATCTCTTTCTATATTTCTAAGGAAGCTTTGATAATAGGAAACCCTTTAGGTTCCCTACGGAAATGTTTATGAATAATTTAGAAGTCTTAATTCAGCAACATTCTATATCAAAAAATTTCTTGTATTGGTAAAGATATGTGGACGACATTTTACCTTGTTTTCTAGGAACAGACAGACAACTAAATTAATGTCCCGATGTTATCAATAGTTTATATAAAAATATTAACTTCACCATAGAAATTGAACAAAACAGGTCAATTAATTTTCTTGACTAGCACATATAGATTCACTCATCCACAATAGTTTTAACTATTCCTTTTCACATAAGATATCTGTTTTTAACTTCTTCATATACCTATGTCTACAGAAAATTATCAAAAAGAATTAAACATTATTAAGCAAATAGCTTTCAATAACGGATATGAGCTAGATATGATTGACAAAATTATTAACAAAAAACCTTATAAAAAGTTATCAATCTAACATACCCAGTTATGAAAGAAATACTCAGCACAAATTCAAAAATCTTACCTATACAGGTAATATAACCAAAAAATCCCCAAAAAATTGTTGAATAAAGGTTTAAAAATATCCTTTAAAACTAATTATACTTAAATTAATTAAGAATATCAAAAGGAAAAATAATAAAAACCAGGTCAGAGGTCTACAAACTTTAATGCGGCTCATGTCCATAAATTTATACTGACCAAACTGAAAAAAATTTCTAAAAATCTACTAAACAACAAAAAGTGTTACCTTAAAGATATATTGGATTCAAATTATGCTCCTTTTATTATTATATAACTGAAATTTATATTTTTAATGATAATTTTGGAAATTTTACACTTAGAAAATGAATTTTATAAATTAAATCATTTTAGAAACAATGAAAATATAGGTATTTTATATATTTTATACATTTGATTTGTTAGTTACCGATCGTCTTAAAAATGTACCGAGTTCCAAAACAATTGTCATAAGATACAACATATAGAGGATATTTAGAACTAATATAAGTGTTTATTTCAATTATTATGAATTTCCATCAAGTAATGGCTACTTCTATCAAGCGGCAGGAAAATTATTTTTAATGTTTTTTAAATTGTATAATTGTGGTGTCCTTTACTTTGTGACAATACATTATAAATTTCTAAATTGAAATGAAACGAATTACTTAGTTATTTGTCACTTATTTTTTATTTATCTGCTATTGCAGTTTCGTAGGTTTTCTACATTATCAAGCTTAATACTACCTATACTATATTTAAAAAAAAATGAACTAGATTAATCTTCTCCAAATGAAGAATATTCTATATATCTAATTCTTCGGATTAGACTGAGTCAAAGTGACATTTCACCTATGGTTCGATAAATATATATTCATTTTACCAATTTCGATTATGAATAATCCCTAAAAAGATCTCTTGGAATCGAATATAAAACGTAGAAATGTCAAATCCCTGGCATTTTTGTGCTAGTTAAAAGGTGGTCCAATGCCTTCATTCGTAAAAGCTTTAGATTCAAAACATAATACTGTTGGTGGTTATTTACTTTTTAAAGTTGGTTACAAAAGACAAGCAGATCTTTTTTAACAGACACAATAACTAATTAGAGCTCTATGTAATATTTGCTCGTCGCTTAATTGCAAGACAGTTTTTCAGCATAGCATTATTGGCATTGTTTCATCCAAACCTAGACTGGTTTTTAGTGCAAAGCTATAGAAAAACCATTAAAAAATAATACTCTGAATATAGTGATCAAAGTTCGTAAGTACCCTATCTAGCACAAAAATGCCAGGGATTTGACATTCCTACGTTTCATCTTCGATTCCAAGAGATCTTTCTAGGGATTATTAATAATCGAAATTGGTAAAATGGATATATATTTATCGAACCATAGGTGAAATGTTACTTTAACTCAGTCTAAACCGAAGAGTTAGATATATAGAATATTCTTCATTCGGAGAAAATTATTCCATGTTCATTTTTAATGTTCCGTACGCAACACTTATAAGATAACTTCGGTGTCTGTCTGTCTGTCTGTCACACCCGATTTTCTCCAAAACTATTTGACATAGAAAGTTGAAATTTGGTAATAATATAGGAATTGATGACCTCATCAGAGGCATGTAGTTTTGAAAGTTAAATTTTGACTTAAGGGGTTAGTTTTGGGGCATGAAATCGGAAGTGAAAAAAAATTTTTTTACTAGGTCATCGAGTGTGGTGTCAAATGAAAGCTTGTGAAAACACTAGTAAAATATATATATATATATATATATATATATATATATATATATATATATATATATATATATATATATATATATATATATATATATATATATATATATATATATATATATATATATATATATATATAATGTAATACTTGCGCGCACTTTTCTTTGTATTATTTTTAAAAAATCAAAAAATTTTGAAAAAAATTCTGGAATATTCTTCACGGGGTGTAGATTGAACGAAAATTATCACGAGTGTATTACCTTTCATAATTTATCTGGTATATAAAAAAAAACCAAAATTTCAAGGTCATCAGATTTCAGTAGATTGGAAACAAACTTTGTTGAAAACTCATTTGGGTTGTGTTTTGTGATGTCACTGATCATTTATACCCTTGTAACAAATTTTTTTATTTCAAAAGCAATCAACGTACGGAACACTAATTGTGCAAGTTCGATTTGCATTTGACCGGTTTTTCTTTTTAAATATAGTATTAGTAGTATTACGCTTGATAATGTAGAAAACCTACGAAACTGCAGTTTTAGCTTATGCAACATACTTACGAACTTTGGTCACTATATCCAAAGTATTACTTTTTAATGTTTTTTTTTTATAGCTTTGCACTAAAAACTAGAGAACCACTGAGTATAGGTTTGGATGAAACAAAGCCAATAATGCTATGCTGAAAAACTGTCTTGCAATTAAGCGGCGAGCAAATATTATAACATATAGGGCTCTAATTAGTTATTGTGTCTGTTTATTAAAAAAGATCTGCTTTTCTTTTGTAACCAACTTTAAAAAGTAAATAACCACCAACAGAACTCTATTTTGAATCTAAAGCTTTTGCGAATGTAGGTAATTGGACGAGATTTTTTTCGAAACAGTAATCTTCATACGTAATTAGATGTAGTTCGGAATGGCAAATCCTAATTGGCAAATTAAAATTTTAATCTTTTACAATTTCTAACGATTATTGATATATTTAAGGCCATAAATTACTAATAGCTGATAGTTTTGAAAATATTTGGATATGAAATATAATATGAAATAAAACCCGAAAAATAAACTTTTTTCAGTATTTAAGCTCTGGAAAGTATAGGCATTTTCATTTAATTAGTAGCCGTTATTTTACTGTGTTTGCTTAACTGGTAGGCACACTTTCTCTTCTCTTGTAATTAAACCTTAATTAATGGAATCTATTGTTAATTATATTATAGTAATTAGAGAGATTTTGCAATGTTTATTTTTCATGTGCCTTTTCCTCAAGCATACGCAATATTAACCGAAGAAATTGTAAGAATGGGTTAGTATTCATCTTTTATAAACCTAGGGATTTTTTTTCATTCATTTCATGGTTAAGCACACCAGATATTAGTATTTGATGGGTCAAAGTCTAAATTAAAGTTATGTGAAACTAGCATGTTTCTATCACTTCCTTCAATATTTCCAAGGTAATTCGAATGTGCGACAAATAAAATTTCTTTTGAAATTAGCACTACACACCCTGTAATGCCATTGTGCAAAATCCCGACATAATCTGTACACTAATTAACTGTTGTCAGTGTTGTGTCAGATTATCACTTCAATTTTACTGTATTTCCTTAGTGGTTTGTATGCCTAAGTAGGAAAAAAAAAAAGCGATAAGAATAATGAACTTCAAAACCTCTCTTATAAGTTCCTAAATAAGGGAAATTGTTATCCTTTATGAAGGTTTCTCTTATTTTGTTTTAATACTGCGAAAGCTCCCAATGATGGGCACATGCTTCCAATAACGATAACAGCTGAGTCTCTTGTATCTAATTATTTTCCTTAACTACTGCGCAAGCTCCAGACGGTGGGCGCATGCTTCAAATAAAGATAAAGACAGAGGCCTACCAAAATAAGCGTTGCAAGATCTCTCTATTATTTCCTTTAATAATGATTGCTATACTGCAGTGGTTAATTAAATAATATTATTATAATATATTTTTAGTCACTCATCCAATTTGTTGCCTTAAAAGTTGACCCTTTGTAATGGCGATATCTACTAAACTTTAGACCAAGTTTCCCTCTAAAACATTTCAGAAAGCGATTTAAGTTGTAATATATGAAGTATTTGGGGTCTTAGGCTAACCTTTGTAGACAGTATTTGCCACAGAAACTTATATTAATTCGAAATATGTTATCTAATTACCTGGGAAAATAATAACCTACCCAGACAGTGTATTTTGAAATTAAAGTGTAATGTTTTTAAGACATGTTCTACATTAAAGATAAAGTATAAAGAACCGGAAGCCAAAAGAATCTATTTTAAAATTAGTATGGTCGTCATGAAAATATATACTCAGAGTTAATTATCTATAATTTATTTTAGTTATTAATATCAAATATATTCCTAAAAATTCTAAATTATGGATTGATCATAATAAATAATATATTATCAATAGCAAAACAAAATTAAATTAATAAGATTTCTCCCGTGCTATACACTAACTATTCGATTATAATTATATGGAGGTATCCTACATAGAAGTAAAATGCGACTAGTATGGTGAGATTTTTAAGGCCTCTACAACTACGAAATATTTTGACATTATCGCGTGATTGACGTCACTTGCTAAATGCTGTTGTTTGTTTGTTTCCTAAGAACTAAGTTATTTATTTGGCATTTCGTAACCTTGAAAACAGTAAAAGAAAACTTGTAAAAGAAGGAATTTAGCTTGTTTTTATTTTATGTTCTCTGTACATCTCCATAAAAATTTCAGATTTTAATTTCAATATTTATTTGACAGACTATTATACGTTGATAAAAATGTTAATTAAAAATTCTGAAATAATTATCATAACTTACTTTAATAAAATAAATATTTTTTGTTTGTTAACATTTTTCACCTAAGGTACTATGAATTGTTTTAACTCAATCATTGAAAATCTATATTTTTTATTTATTGACCTTAATAACTTAAAAACTTGAAGTTAAGGAAAAAATGTTTCAAATAAAAATATTTGTTTTTTTTTTCATTATATAAGAACCCGTAAAAAAATGGGTTTTCATTTAAAAAAGTTGAGTTGGCCCTGAAATGACCTTGATGCTGTCTACTAGATCTAAAATTGATTCTGCCATTTTATTTCCTCTTCAAAGTTGAACAACTTTTGTTCAAAACATTTTTTTATAAAAGTCGAAGTTTTATCCACCCGGTATATATATATATATATATATATATATATATATATATATGTATATATATATATATATTTGTATTGGTCAGTTTACCATATCAACTCACAAATGTAGTACTTAACACTGACCTAAGAAGTTTTCATTGAATGTATAAATAAATAAATTCAAAATTGAAATTCTTTTGTTAATAAATCTATTAGTTCCTTTTAGGTTAATGTCTACTGTGTGGAAAATTGTAACTTTAATTATATCGATGCTCTTGGAGTACTCATGTACTTGTTTGTAACTCTATTCTCCATAATAAATAAATAACTCAAACGACAATGGAATCTGACCTCTGCCTGTTGTTTACACTCGTTAGTTTTTCAACTAATCAACTTTACCAGTCGCGATCCTTTTGAACCCTACGGAGTCGAAAGGGATTAAGCTCACCGCAGTTCGGTGCCCCTAAACAAAAAAAGCTAAAATAATTCATGATAATTATTCTGGTTTTATCTAAAACTCAATTAGAAACAATAATACTGCCAAGCGATAATTTTCTAAATATCCATTGTACAGAAAATATTAGAAATAATATAAAATATTACTTAAAAACTAAGACTGATCATAACACGACTCACTATTACCATAGTATATTCAAATATGTCTAATAATGTGTTCAAGCAGCGTGTCCTAAAACGTATTTTAATGAAGCTAGACACCAAAAAAGCTTCTGGCGCTGATGGAATACATGCCATAGTACTCAAAAAATGGGCTCCAGTTTTCATCCTATTCTACAGAAGGAGAATATTTCTTTGCAGCTGAAAATGCGCTACAGTTCAGCCGTTACCTAAAAAAGACAAGAAGACCTAGCCAAAAACCTACCGATCAGTCTAATATCGATAGTTATAGAAAAGGCTATCAAATTATTTTTTTTAGCAATCATCGCTAAGACTTTCATAGGCAAAGATCAACAGATATTTTAACTTATGTAACACATATTTGTGACAATGCAATTAACCATTTTGGAAAATCTCGACAGGTTGCACTTGATATATCCAAGGCATTCAACCGTGTAAGTTACGCTCTTATGGTATGTCTGAAGTGTTTTGTGTATGGCTCTCGGGTTTCCTCAGCGAGCGTTCTTGATGAGTGGCAGTCAACGGATTTCTTTGTTATTACACTGTCAACGCCCGTGTGGCTCAAGGCTCCATACTGCCTCCTACTTTCTTTCTCATTTATATTAACGATCTGCAGGAAAGGACCAGAAATCTAATCTACAACTTTGCAGATGACAGTATGCTTATTTTTTCATTTCTTTGAATGCTCGAACATCAGCTTTTCATGATATCCGCAGATAGCAGGAATTTAATTTAACAGAGACCTGGAAGAAATTCTATCTTGGAGCGATAGTAACCAAATAGAATTTAACGCTACAAAAACCCAGGTGACAGTTTTTTCAAAAAACGTCAGTCAACGTTGCAGAACCTGCCATATGTCGATACCCTCCATTTCTCCAGTATCGTCACCCAAGGTGCTGGGCGTTATGTCTTGTCATAAAGATGCTGTATTCATGGCAAAGAGAGCTTCTCAAAAATTGCAAATACTATTTCGAACTAGAAGCTTTACATTCCACAGTTAGCAGTTAATTCCCTACAAAGCTCATCGTCGTCCAGCGATGGAACATTAATACCATGTTTGGAGCTCTGCTCCCAAACATACACTGCATTTGTTGGATTCTATACAAAGAGAGCTGTTCGCCTGATTGGACATCCAGAACTCACTAGAAACCCTTATATATTAGAACATAAAAGAACGGTTGGCGACTTGAATCTATTCTTTAAGTATTTTCATGGAAAGTGCTCAATGGATGCTGGTGTATGCTATGAATACACGTTGCGCTAATATATCACAACCGAATGAGGTTCAGCTTGTTACTCAATACTTTTTATATGAAGAACATCCTCCCTTCGAAATAATTTGCCCAGGACTGTGTTTCCCACCGAGTACAACTTACAGCTGTTCAAGATCAACAGGAATGGCTTTTTCCGCACACGTGTCGCTACTGTAGCGTTTTAGGGATTTCCCTGCAGCACAAAAATGAAATCAATACATTTGCTCATCTAAAGAACTAAGGTCAAAATCTACCATGTTTTGATTTCAATACATGAGCTTCATGTCATCGAAATATTCGGGCAATTGTGTAAACATTTGTTGCGCAGTTTCTCTGTCCATCCCTGATCACGACCGGCCTTAGTCAATGACTCTCGGCGAAAGTTATTTTACCATCAGATTATTTGGTAAAAGTTTTCTTAACACCCTATTAATTAATGAAAATTATTCAAAAGGGTAATGAAATATAGTGATATACCATTCTTTTCAGCTTATTGTCCGTTTGGTGTTCCAACATCACCCTTCAATTGAGCCGGTACTAAAACAGATTCACAAGATTTTTCAAATTTTAACAATTTATAACAGACGTCATAATAATTCAGCAATCGTGCCCTCACGTGATATCAACGGAGTTTATAATAACTTCTAGATGATTTTTTGTCTCCTTGTGAAATAAGCTGTTCTTACTGTTCTTTTATTTTAACTTATCTTACTGATATATGATATAACACTAAATCAGTATACATCCCTATAAAATGTCTAGTGTGAAATATTTGTACTCGTACCTGTTAAATTAAATTATTGTTCTATTAACAAAGGGAGAGAAAGTTATACAGTATGGTTCCAAGACAAAAGATAGAGTTTATCTCTGTTTTAATCAGTTCAGTGGCCTTAAAAAGTTAAAAAAAAATATATATAAAATATATATATAAAATTAATGAATGAATACATTGAATAAATTTATTACTATTAATTTAAATAAAAAATGCTAATAACCTGAGGTTAGGTTATTAATGAAAGTAAATATTTGAATTTGCATGAATTGTTGGATGTGTTTTTCTATTGTGTTTTTATTTATTAAATTAAGTTTTTAGACAATTTCATAGTTACTTTCTCCTCATTATAATATGTTAGCTTCCAAGCAAAGCACATTTTTAAAAATAGAAATTACATCAGACAGTATTGTCTACCTTTTAAGAAATTCTCTTCGTTAACCCTCTTGATTTGCATTTTGCATAAGATAGAAAGCCAATTTTAATTAAGGGTTATATATATAATGTAAATTAAGCTTTATAATGCTAATAGACAAACATTTGTTTTCCATTTTTAATTTTTAAATGCAGGCACATTGTCATAAAGTAATTAGCATCTAAAATTCAAGTTAAATTACTTTTTGAGGAAAGTATTGTATTCGTTTTAAAATCATTCTTCTAAGATCCTACATTTTTTTACATTTCAGTATCCCTAGATCATAGGTTCCCAACGGGAGGAAATTAATATAATAAAATACTTTACAAAAACCTACTGTTTCATGAACAAATATTTTATCTAGCTATCTAAAATTTTTATCTTATTGTTATCGCGTAAATTTAACATTATGTATGTATACGTATACCTAATTTGGTTTAGTGTTGTCGGTGGCAAGTCTTTGAAAGTTAATAAGCAAAGATGCAATTACGACAAAGATATAGGAGCTTGTAATGACTTGTTTACAGAGCAAGTGCACCGGCACCGCAAACAAGCAAAGGTATACAAGTTGACGCTTGCACGAAATCAAATCTATAAAAGGCAAGGATAGCTTTAGGAACGTCTTATTATTTTGGGTGCTTCGCCAATCATCCATATTCGTGAGCGAGAGTAATAAAAGTCATTAAAGCCATCATTTTTATAACTATCTATAAATCTGTTGAAAAGTTAATTTATTTAAACCGTGACAAATTTTGTATTTCAAAATGTCTGAATCTAAAAAGAAATGCCGGCAGTAGTAGAGTATTTAAAATATGGATTTACGCACTCTCCTACAAACCAATCATTACGTTTTTGTCAAATGAAGCTTTCTAGGTTACAAGAGCATTTGAATAAAATGCATGCTGATAACAAGGACAAAATTATATAAAAAAAACAACACTATGTTTTAATTTCCAATATATTTAAAACAACTTGACAATGGCTTCTTTAGAAGTGAATTAGAGAGAAAAATGTTTGGTAATAATACTGGTTATATAGTGCTTAAAACTATCTTTAATTACATAAGATTATGTTAATCGTTTTATTATGTTATTTAGTGACAAAGTAATTTTAAAGATGCAAATCTGTGGTAGTATTTCAGAGAACTAATAAAGATTAAGTAAGGGTGAATGGTTTAAGCCTACCTGTTTGTTTAATAATAGACTGGAGTTTGTCCGTTTGTTAATTTCAAGGCATTCAAGCATATTTAATTTTTTAGATTTATTTTCTACATGCAGGATTTTGAATGTATCATCAAAATTATGAGGTTCGTTTATTATATGGGTTGCGTCATGTGAATTGTTCTTGTTTTTTTTAAATAACTATGTTTATGTTCTTTAATACGAGTTTCGAAAGATGTACCGGTTTGTCCTACGTAGGTTTTAGTATAAGATCCACAACTTAATAAATAAACTCCTGATTTTATGGATTTAATAGATTTGGTTTTGTTATTAAAAATTATATTCCCTAAAGTGTTACTGGTTTTAAATGCTATTTTATTGTTCTTTTTTGTTAAATGTTTTGAAATTGTTCTAGTTATTTTCCCTGTGTTCGTGAGTGTGTTAAATTTTAATTTTTTGTCATTAATGGTGGGATAAATTAGAGAAAGTGCTTGTTTAAACGATATTTTATTCAAGATATTATCTATAATGCTAGGGTCATAGCCATTATTAATTGCTATTTGTTTGCTTTGTTAAAATTAGTTTTAGTCATAGGAATATGTAACAGTCTATGTATGAAAGAGTTAAAAGCTGTCATTTTATGATTATAAGGATGAGATAAACTATTATGTATAACTGTGTCAGTAGGTGAAGGCCTGTGAAAAATCGAGAAATCGTGTTTATTGTCCACTTTTAATATAACATACATATGTCTAAGAAATTTATAGAATTATTCGATTCTAATTCTAAGGTGAATTTAATGTTACGATGCAAATTATTTAGGAAGTTAAGGAAGATTGTTAGTTGTCTATCTGTTCCCGTGAAACAGGAAATGACACCATCAACATATCTATGCCAGTAAACAATATTTTTGCTTACCGCGAAAATTCTAGAATTATCTCATTTGATCTACAAAACTTATTTCCTAGTATCCCACCATATGAAGTCATAGAATTAGTAGATAGACTCTTAATCAAGAATAAAGTAAACGAAATTATTAAATGGGATATTTTAGATTTAGTTACGACGTGCTTGGATCAAAACTGTTTTTAATTCAACGATAACTTTTATACATCTAAAGAAGGTCTAATAATGGGTAATCCTTTAAGCCCTTTACTAGCGGAAGTAAAAATATTCTTACAGGCATAGATATGTTGATAATATCATTTCCTGAACAGATAGACAACTAACAATCTTTCTTAGCTTACTAAATAATTGGCATCCTAACATTAAATTCACCTTAGAATTAGAATCGAATAACTCTATAAATTTCTTATACATATATATATCAAAAGTGAACAATAAACACGATTTCTCGATTTTTCACAGGTCTTCACATATTGACACAATTATACGCAATAGTTTATCTCACCCTTATACTCACAAAATGGCAGCGTTTAACTTTTTTATATATAGACTGTTACATATTCCTATGACTACAACTAATCAAACAAATAGCAATTAATAATGGATATTATCCTAGCATTACAGATAATATCTTGAATAAAAAATCGTTTATACAAGCAATCTCTCTAATTTATCACGCCATTAATGATAAAAAAGGAAAATTTGACACACTCACGTACACAGGGAAAATAACTAGAATAATTTCAAAACATTTAACAAAAAAGAACAATAAAATAGCATTTAAAACCATTAATACCCTAGGGAATATAAGTTTGAGTAACAAAACCAAATCTAATAAATCCATATAATCAGGAGTTTATTTATTAAATTGTGGATCTTGTACTAAAACCTACGTAGGAAAAACTGGTAAATCTTTTGAAACTTGCCTTAAAGAACATAAAAATAGTTATTTAAAAAAACAATAACAATTCACATTACGCAACTCATATAATAAACGAATCCCATAATTTTGATCGATCATAATCAAAATCCTGCATGTAAAAAATAAATCTAAAAAATTAAATATGCTTAAATGTCTTGAAATTAACAAACGGAAAAACTCCCATCTATTATTAAATGAACAGGTAGACTTAAACCATTCACTCTTACTTAATCTTTGTTAGTTCTCTGAAATAGTACCACAGATTTGCATCTTTAAAATCACTTGATCAGTAAAACGATTAATATAAACTTATGTAATTAAGGATAGTTTTATGCACCATATAACCAGTATTATTACCAAACATGTTTCTTTCTTATTCACTTCTGAAGAAGCCATTGTATGGTGAAACAATTGTCAAGTCATTTTAAATATATTGGAAATTAAAAAATAGTGATGTTTTATATATAATTTTATTATGAATTTCCAACAAGTATCGGCTAACACAATCAAAGAAAAATGACAAAGATTTATCATATTTTCAAGGACTGGAAAAGGAATATTTAAAACCGCCGTCTTCTAAACAAACAAGAAGATGATGGACTGCGAGCCTCATATAATATTTCATTGTTAATCGCAAAAGCGGGAAAATCGCACACAATTGGCGAGGAATTAAGCTTGCCGGAAGTCAAAGAGGTAACAAAAACTATACTTCATCATAAGACACCGACAGATATCATCAAAAAAATTCCTTTGAGTAATAAGTCGGTGCAAAGAAGAATATATTAAATGGCTAAAGGCGTTGAAATATCATTATGCGATTACTTAAAGACTTGCAAATTTTCCATGCAACTAGATGAATCAACTCTACCAAGTAACGAAGTACTACTTTTATCATACGTCCGATTCATAAAAAAAGAAATAATTCGACAAGAGTTATGATTTGCTAAAAATGTGGAAACCGATACAAAGGGAGAATCGCTATTTAATACATGAACAACTTTTTTCAAGGGAAAGAAAATTCCTATTCGTAATATTTTGTCAGCTGCTACTGATGGTGCCCCAGCAATGACGGGGAGTGATAAGGTTTTCATAGCGTATTTGAAATAAGCAGTACCAAGTGTACTCGCTGTACATTGTGTTATTTATCGGCAGCATTTGATTGCAAAAAATCTGAATGAACGCTTGCATATGTCGCTTCATTACATTATTAGAGCAGTCGATAAGATTAAAAGCAGTGAAAATGAAGAAGATTACAATCGCTTGCTGCTGCACATAAAAGTTCGCTGGCTCTCAACAGGTACTGAATCGTTTTTTTCAATCTATTTGACTCAGTACTGGACTTCCTTGAAAACAGACGAGAAACTGCACGAAAACGCGATTGTATCCAAAAATGACATCGCTTATTTGACAGACCTGTTGAAAATATTTGTTTATTATAATTATACAGCTGATTTTGTAAGAAAACTTTTTCTTAAACGAAATCTAGGTAGATGTTAATACAGCCATTTTCTCACCTTATAATACCAGCAGTTTCTGCAAAACAAGGAGATTTACTAACTTGCTGCTAACACTTGGACGTTCTTCATGCTAATTTTACGGAGCGATTCCACGATATTTTAAACATAAATATACCGAGTTGGGTTTTAGATCCTTTCGCAAATGCAGATACAGCAAAATCATCAAATTTAGAAGAGGAACTTATAGAACTTACAACTAACGAAGAACGAAAAGTAAAATTCAGAAATGGATACCAAGAGTCCTGGTTTCAAAAATCAATAACACTTCTCTACCCTGGGTTGTGGGCAAGAGTACATAAATGTTTAATTGCTTTTCCTTCATCGTAATTGGCTTAGCGTGCGTTCAGAGCAGTAGCTAATTTACTGCCTAAGAAAAGGAACATACTGCACATCACTGAACGTGGCAATTTGCGACTGATGTTAATGAAATTGGAACCCGACATAAATAAATTGGTAAAACTCCACCAGGCTCAACCATCTCATTAATTTTTTTATTTCTTTTTGTTTATTTTTAAATTTTTAATAAACAATTTTTTACTAGATTTGATGGTCGTGTTAATTAATTTTTATTTTGTGATTCTTAATAGTTAATTATACTCAACATTAGAATATTGTTGCATATTATCTATAACTATTTTATTTGTCTACCTATTTATTAAGAAAACTATTATGAAAAGGGGGGGATGTTGGAATTTTTTTTTTCTTGTAAAGGCGGCGGTGATCCAGAAAAGGTTGGGAACCTCTACCCTAGATCAAAAAAATATCATACCTTTGGACCAATCTCGCTTGGGAGGATTAAATACCATAATTTGACTTTCTCCTTATTACAGTTGCGAAACTGTACTAATTTTAAGCATAATTAGTTGTAATCGAACAGACAGAGATAAAGAAGAGGCTGAATGGGAAATATAAAGTGTGTAATGGTTAGGATGTTTAGAGCTGAAGGTAAGTTTTTTATTATTTATAGACAAAGAGCTGTGATTAAATGAATGAACATTAGAAGTTGAAAAAAAGGGACAAGTAAAATAATGAAATATATTGTATGTCTGAAGAAACATGAGCATTTTTAAATAGAATATGTGTTATAGCTATCAGAAGCATAGAATTTTTGCTCATATTTGATTTGTTATACGCTAGAAATTGGTTAATAGGCTTTCGAAAGATTTCACACAAAGACATATACTTGATCAAGCCACATAATATAATTTTAAAATTGTACACCCTATTTTTTACTCAGTATATATCACCACTACACCGAACACTTTATTTTTACACTCGACGCGCGTTTCGCGACCGTATTAGCTCCATTAGGAGCAATGATTTACTAAAGTTAAACTACAAATCTACCCTATTTATACTTAAACTAATAACTGAATTACTCAGGTGGAACTAATTGCATCGGGAAGGCCTTCAGTTAAGTAACAAGTATGATCAGCTTCAAGGGCATATTCGGCAATGTTTGACTTTTTTGTTCTACTGTTTTTTTAAATGTGCTAAATGTTCTTTAAATCGAGTTTTAATTGACCTTTTATTTTGCCCAACATACTTTTCGTCGCAATCATAACTAACTAATTTCATAAATTCTACTTTTTTCACAATTAGGAATCTTGTCTTTGGGATTCCCTAAAATATTCCTCAAATTCTCTAATATCTTATAGACTAAGATAAGGCCTACCGTATGAAATACCTTATCGAGTCCCCTGCTATATTTCGGATTATATGATATGGAGACATACTTGATTTTACATGCTTCGCGTGTAAAAAAGGTGGAATTCTGAATATTTAACCTGAAGGTATGTTTATTGATTAACTTGTTTATTAAGTCATTGTCATAACCATTAACTCTAGTTATATTCCTAATACGATTTCTTTCCTTACTGAAGTTTATTCTATTCAGAGAAAAAGTGACCAAACGATGAACTAAAAAAATATAATGCTGCTAATTTATATTGTTTACAATGAAATTAATTATTAGGAATATATCTATCTGTCACCGTGTCATTTCTATAGATATCAAATTCGAATCTATTATTATTTTTGATAATTCAAATATCTAGAAATGGCAGTTGTCCTTTGTTCTCAATTTCATAAGTAGATTTAACGGAATCATATCGGGTATTTAATTTGAAAACAAAATAATCTATATTTGCTTCCTTTGTATCAAAAATCGTGGAAACATCATACACATACCTATACCATACCCTTAGGAAATAGTCAAATTCTTGACTGGACATTTTTAGGTATTTTAACAGATATGTAGATATATTTTTAATGATTGCAAATAACATAAATTAGCCAGCCAGAATTCCATCTTTTTTACACGCGAATCAAATAAGACCAAGTATGTCTTCATACCATATAATTACCTCACCCTAGTGTGTAAGTCATCAGACAATTTGAGGAATATCTTAGGAAATCCTAAAGACAAGATTTTTAATTGTGAAAAAAAGTGGAACTAATGAAATTATTTGTAATGATTACGACAAAAACTATGTTGGGCAACTAAACGGTCAATTAAAACACGTTTAAAGAACATTTAGCACATTTAAAATAAAGTAGAATAGAAAAGTCTAGCATTGCTGAACCTGCCCTTGAAGCTAATCACACTGTAATATTAGATAATCGAAGATTAATTAAAAATGTATCGGATAGGAGATTGTTGAAAGTTTGGAAATTGCAAAATATAAAACTAGTTTAAATAAAGACAGAGGGCCTGTTCCTTATATTCCCCCCCTACTGATTACTTGACCCGAGCTGAGGGCCTCGCCTATGCTATTAGTTCCACCTGAATAATTCAGGTATCAGGTGTTAGCTTTAGTCAATCATCGCTCCTGATAAAGCTAACATGGTTGGCGAAATGCGCGTCAAGTGCAAAATTAAAGTGCTTTGTTTAGTGGTGATATATACTGAGTAGTGTCACTGTGCCAAAGATTCCATATTCCCAACACACCCTATTTTTTGAATATTTAGACTATTCTATAGTGCAAGGAATATGTGTGGATTTTTCTCAAAGTTCATAGGTGTCTGTTCTGTTTTTTTATGGGTCTAGCACACGTGCTGCAGGGAAGTCCCTAAAGCGCTACAGGAGGACACATGTGCGGAAAAAGCGATTCACGTTGTTCTTGAATCGCTGTAAATTGTACTCGGTGGGAAATACAGTCCTGGGCAAATTATTCCAAAGGGATGATGTTCTCCATATAATAGACTGCTGGAAAAGCGTTGTACGTGGAATAACAAAATCAGAAAATTTCGAAAAAACTCTGGAATATTCTCCATAAGGTGTTGATTGATTGAAAATTATCAATGTACGTGTATTTCTAACATGCACCGCTCTGGGAGGAATTAAGCGGACTACAACCTTCGAACACTTTCCATGAAAATACTTGTAGAATAGGCTCAAGTCGCCAACCGTTCTTCGATGTTCCAGCGAATCAAGGCCGCCGGCTAGTTTCGGGTCTCCAATCAGACGAACAGCTCTTCACTGAATAGAATCCAATGTATGTTTGGGAGCGGAGCCCCAAATATGGGAGCAGTATTCCATAGTTGGTCGAATTTGTAAAGAATTAACAGTTGTTGTGGAGTGTAAAGCTTTCTAGTTCGAAATAATATTCCCAACTTTTGAGAAGCTCTCCTTGCTATGTCTGCGACATGTTCATGCCAGGACATATTTGCTCCCAAATTAACGCCCAACAAATTGAGTGACGATGTTAGAGGAATGAAGTGCCACGACATAACCATGTTGGGTTCAGCAACATTAACTTTTTTAGAAAAAACTACCGCCTGGGTTTTTGTAGCGTTAAATTCCACTTGGTTACTGTCACCGCAAGATAGAATTTCTTCCAAGTCTTTGTTAAGTTGAACGACTTCCCGCTGTCTGCGGATATTGGTCTGAGTAGCCGATGTCCGAGTGTTCAAAGTGAATGAAGAGATAAACGTACTGTCATCTGAAAAGCTGTAGATTGGATTTCCGGTCTTTTCCAGCAGATCGTTAATGTAAAGGAGAAAGATAGTAGGAGATAGTATGGAGCCTTGGGACACAGCGGCGTTGATTGTGAAAGTGTTAGAAAGAAACCTGTCGACTGCCACTCGTAAAGAACGCTCTCGAAGGAAACATGAGAGCCACAAACAGAACTTTTCAGAAACACCATAAGAGCGTAGCTTAGCCAACAGTCCATCGTGCTAAACACGGTGGAATGCCTTGGATATGTCAAGAGCAACCACTCGAGATTCTCCAAAGTGTTCAATTACGTTGTTCCAAACATGTGTTACATAAGTCAGAAGATCTCCTGTTGATCTATGTTTACTAAAGCCATATTGATGATCGCTAATAATGTTGAATCCTTTAAGATATTTTAGAAGATGCTGATTGATAGCCTTTTCCATGACTTTCGATATTATTGAAAGCAGTGCGACTGGTCGGTAGTTATTTGGCAAGGTCTTCTTGCCTTTTTTGGGTATCGGCTGAACTGTGGCACATTTCCAGCAGGAAGAAAATATTCCCTTTCCGTAGGATAGGTTGAACAGTCTATAGAAGACTGGTGTTAGTTCCTTCGCACAGTTTTTGAGAACTATGGAGGTATTCCGTCAGCGCCAGAAGCTTTTTTGGTATCTAGCTTCATTAAAATACATTTAATGATACGCTGTCTGAAGACAATATCCGGCATCCTTGACTGCACTATGGGAATAGTAGGTGGTGTTTTTCCTTGGAAATTGACAGTAGAATGTGAAGCAAAAAGTTCAGCCAACAAGTTCGCTTTTTCAACGGGTGTCGTTGCAATAGAATTATCTGGCCGTGTGAGTGGTGGAGGACCTGGAATTGTTGGGACAAGCGACAAGTTTGTTTCTAATTCATTGATTGTGTGCCTTCTTGGGTTGGTCGATAATTTCTTTGCATCTGTTCCGTGCACTAACAAAGGTGTTACGATTTATGGTGTTAGAATTTACACGCCATTGTTAGTAACCAAGATGTTTAGAAGCAACAGCTTCTTTGCATTTTCTGCCAAGTCAAGGCTTGCCGTTGGAAGGGCATTTTTTCGAAAAAGGAACGTAAGCTTCCATGGCAGTCAAAATAACATCGGAAACCTTCCTGGCGTCGTCAAATCGAAAACAAACGTCTAACCAAGGAAAAGTGCTGTTAATGCGATTATTCAGAAAATTTATTTTATATTCATTATTTATTTCCATAGTATATTTTATGGTTCGTTAAAAAACTTTCAGACTCTGTAAAGAGAAATTTAATACATTAAAAAATCTAAACTAATCAACCAATATATCACTGACATACCTAGTCTTAGAAATTATTTTCTTAACAAGATTATATCCCTCGAAAAATTAGGTTGTTTTGGTTCTTCAAGTCTTAATGTTCTTTAGTTGTTAATTTCGTCTGAGTTGGTTCAAAGCTTTCTAGAATTTTTGCTGCATCTTGGTGTACTTCATTATTTCGGCATTTAATGAGAATAAGGTTGATTTGACTGTAGTACTTATTTCTTTTACTGGGACTGTCTTTGGTGATATGGCATAGTTAAAGATCTGGCTTCAGTCGCTCTGCAATAAAAAATTATAAACTTTTGTGGAGCCACATAGAAACCCTAGCTGATTTTGGGAAACAGTGAAGCAGTACAAACTCGAAATGCTTAGGAACAAATTACGTAGTGTTCAATAGAAGTCGACAGGATATACATACTACAAAGTAGCCAGCACCAGCTAAATAGCCCATAACCTGTAAAAGCAACACCTATCCGCCAAAGAGCAGAGCGTCTTAAGCACAAGCTTAAACGAAGCCATAGCTGCAAAGACAGCACCGACAAAAGAAATAATTGCCACAATCGAATCAACCTTATCCCCATTAAGCAAAGAAATAGTCAAGAAAGTACGCCAAGAAGTAGTAAAATTTCGAAGGAACTTCAAACCGCCTAAGCCAATCTGACAACTAAAGTGCAGTAAGTTTTGATTAAAATAGAATTCTCTCCATACGACCAGTAGATAAATTATTCAGTCGTAATGGTCACAGAACTAAAGTAAAAGATCGAATAAACGACTGTGATTAGAAAATTTCGTGCATAGCTAAATTAGATCTTTTATTTAAACTGTTTTATATTTTTTTAGATATACTCCAAGTTAAATTACTTATACCTGTATCTTGAATTTTTTTTTATTAACTTCTAATTTTTCTTAACTTTTCATTTTATTATTTTCATTATATGGAAAGTATCTTTATCTGTAAATAATAAAAAAACTAACCTGATTTTCCGACTTTCAACACCCTGACAACGACGTACTTCACAAAAACAAAACGATTCTCTTGCCTCTAACTTTTTCTTCATATCTGTCTATCTAACAACTAATACGCTTACAGTTAGATCACTTTCGGAATTAAACAAAGATAAAGTCAAATTATTCTCTTTAACTCGCCTCACATCTTTCTATCATCTTTCTCTAAAGCGATATTGGGTCAAACTTATATGCTTTTTTCCAATGCTTCTTCTTCTCCAAGTACCATATCTGGTACGGACGTAAGCGACCGTTTCGCATTTACTTGTGGTTGGTGCCTTTTTTTAAGTGTTTCCACAGACAAAGTTTAATACCGGTTCCGAACGACCAAAGTGAGAGGGCTTTACTGGGCATGATACTACGGGTGGTTTGTCATTGCCTTCCCGAGAGAGGTGACCGTCATATTGTAACTTTTTATTTTATTTTATTATTGCCCGAGCCGAGATACAAACTCGAGTTGCTGACATAGAAAGCAGACACCTTAACCACTACGCTATAGCCCCCTCTGTTTCCCAGTCCGCATACTCCTAAAACGTCAAAAATTTTCGAAATCTGCAATAAGTAATTTAACCTAAATTTTACCTAATAAAACTATTTTATGAAGAAGTGGAAAATAAGTCTTTGCCTGTTAACACTTCAAAGCTGATGTTCCATTATATATAGAAACCTTCATTAAAATTACCTTTCTGTTCTATGCAAAATGCAAACCTAAAGGGTTAACGGAGTGAATTTCCTAAAAGGTAGACAAGGCTGTCTGATGCAATTTATGTTTTTATAAACGTTCTCTGCTTGAAAGCTTACCCATTATAACGAGGGGTAAGGAAATATCAAATTATCTGAAAATTTAGTTTAAAATGTAAATTTTGGGGTTAAATTAGTGTCTGTCAAAAGTAATTTCTTCCTGCGTAAAATGTGTTCTACATATTAAAAAAAAAATTGTAACAATTAATAAATAAAAGTATAACAATCCTGAACTAAAAAACGAATAAATTGCCATTACACTCTTGTAGTAATGCTGAAATGCCTGATAAACGGAGCCACCCCAGAACCCAAAAATAGAATTGACGAAAAAAAATTTCAAGGGTGTCAATTTTTTCGTTGAAACGTAAGCTTTCAAATGCCACTTGGCCCTTTTGAAAAAAATAAGATGGCTGCTCAATGTGGCGGCTAGAAACAAAAAAATCATGATTTCTAAGCAGAGTTAACTGAACTTCAAAACTGAGACAAAATGTAATATTGATGTACTAGTTAGAGTAACCAACAAAATTTTATGTAATACCAACATGGCGGATAAAGCCGAAAATTAGACGAAAAATGAGCAGTTATGGAGATTTGGCAGTGAGATAGCACTTTTTCTGACCGAAGTAATTTTCGGTTTTAGGCGCCATATTGGAAATTTTCGGTTTTAGACGCCATATTGGATCCGCCATGTTGGTATTACATAAAATTATGTTGGTTACTCAATACACCAATATTGCATTTTGTCTCAGTTTTGAAGTTCAGTAAACACCGCTTAGAAATCATGATTTTTTTGTTTCTAGCCGCCATCTTGTTTTTTTCTAAAGGGTCAAGTTGCATTTGAAAGCTTACGTTGCAATGAGGAAATTGACACCCCTGAATTTTTTTTTCGTTAATTCTATTTTTAGCTATTGAGGTGGCCCCGGTGTGGCGAGAAAATCCGGACAAAAAACTATTTGAATTTAGTTCTATACCACTTCGAGAGGTAGCGATTGGCGTCCAAATAGCTTGACGCATGTACTAAACATTCATAACCTCGAAACAGTCGCAATGTTGAAACCAAGTGCGGAGTATAATCGAAGAGCCGCGATTATCGAAAGTGTTCGCGCTGGGCGCTCAGCGACAGAAATCATTCAATTCTTTGGATATCCAAGATCGACTGTGTATGATGTTATCGCGAAGTATAACGAGTCGGAGAAGTCCAATGAAGGTTTTGCAACACCGGCAAGGAAAACTCACTCGAAAGAGCGCGTTGTCAGGACGCCCGAAATCATTCAACGGGCTCAGGAGCTGATTTTTGAAGATCCAGGGCAGTCGATCTGGAAAGCGTGGTTGAAAGTGTCACTAACAAGTTCAGATATCCAAAAGTCACATCTTTGAGAGCCGCTATTGAAGCGGCATTGGCCGATATGGACCGTGACTCATTAAAACAGGCCTGCGACCGCTTCAGACCGAGAATGAAGGCGATCCTTCAAGCAGAAGGGGGTTATATTGAGTAATTGTGTTCTTTATGACCCAACAAAAAATTTAGTAAAAAAAAAATAATTATAAACTTTTCCATTTTTGCAATAAAAATTATGTTTCAAAAAAATGTTTAATTTGTCCGGATTTTGGCGTCGCACTGTATATATATATATATATATATATATATATATATATATATATATACATATATATATATATACATTACGTCGGTCTAGACTGAACATACAACTTCTATTTAGTTTTATTATAAGTTCCTCTTAATACTGTATTTATTGTATTTACACTATATTAAAATCTACGATAATTCTAGATTAGTTAAGGAGATGTGCCTAGTCATGGAGCAGAAAAAAGCGTTTTTTTAGGAACTTTTTTCAATGAAACTATTTAGTATATACGAGTAAATCAGGCTTTTATTTTATGTAATAAAACATAGCTTAAAATAAAATACAAAAAACTGGCTGTGTGCACTATTATTGGGATCTGAAATTTCCAAAGAATTTAGTTTACTAGAATATCAGTTGTCTTTGAATGAAGGATTAAAAAAATTTCATCCAATGGCTTTGGTTTAACCAAAAAAGCGAAAAAAGGACTTTACTGCATTTTACATTTTTGCTATTTAAAAATAAAGTTCTTGATAAAATCAAAATTCCTTCGTGTAAAGGCAAGCCATATGTACAGAGAAAATATGTATCAAATTTCTTCAGAATCGGTTTAGTAAATCTTGAGATATCTTGTACACCCCCAAGCGGTTTGAAGAAAAATTCGCTTAAAGTAATACATAAATAAATTCTTACCTATAAATGAAACATCGACTCCAGGACCATATGCTGAATCTTCATCAGCTATTTGAGCTTCTGGAATACTAATTTGTTTTTGTCTGTGACGCATTCTAGTTTCTTTTGTACTTTGTAATAATTGTCGCTCGGCCGGGTCAACTCGTTATCCGTCCATTTTAGCTGCGTAGTCATGTGCATTTCAGGTACATTGAACTCTCTTAGCTGTCATTATATTTAACTTTAATAACTGCTACGACTGAATTGCTACACGTGAACTGCTACGAGTAAACTGAACAAACTCCCAGTTTCGAATACATAACCTTAGAGTAGCAAATGTGAATATCTTGTCCCTTTTAAGGACAATCTCTGTGTATTATATTATAAAGGAAAAAGTTTAAAATACATTAAAATCGAGTTAAGGCTGACCCGAGAGCAGCTGTTCGCTACGTGCTCCGAAAACTCTACGCAACGCCACTATTTTTAAACCGATTCTTATAAAATTTACAGAAAATACTCTTAAGATATCATACTAAAAGAAAATGTAAAAATACAAAAATCTAATTTTTTGATCCAGATGACTAGGTATATGCCCTTAAATAAGATTCCTAGCAACCTCAGAATGTACACCAAGGGGTAATATGAGGAGAAAGGAGGAAACTTCTCTGACTTTTAGAAGGAATTCATTAATTTCAAAAATCCTAAAAAAGGACACATAATATAATAAATTCGAAGTAAGCCCTCTCTCATACTCCTGCAAACTCTTATATATTTGACATCAATAACTGTGTTTAGAATTCATTGTCACAACCACAATTAGGAAAAATTCTCATTATACTATTGAAACTGTGTAAAATTGAAGAAATCGCGGGTCTTGAGACTAGACTGTGTCAGTAACAGTTCGACGATCATTACACTTTTTTAGATTAGAATACTAAGTGAGCTCGAAGAAGCACAATTCAGATATTTATACCTAACAGGAGTTAAGTTTTTATACCTGTAATATAAACCGTAACTCAGGCTTTTATTAATGTTGTTTTTTTTTCTAATGACTTCATAAACTACCTTTATAGAAATTCTTAACAGAAGTATCAGCGTTGGTCTCTCCTACACTGATGATATAACCTGTCGAATGATGATGTTCAGCTACAGCTGATTGTAGAATTTGTTTCTTGTTAATGCATCTTTCATGTTTTCTAATTCTAGTTGTTATTGATCTTCAAATGTCTTCTACATACACGATACCACACGAGTAGGGAATTTTATAGATATCTTCTGTTTTTTAAACAAAATGTGTATTTTGGTGATTTGAAGCATTGTCCAATTTTCTTACAAATGTGAAAGATTGTGCTAATGTTGGAGCTTTTAAGTAAGTTAGCTATTTTGTTTGTATCTAAGATAAAACTACACTATCTACTGGTGGATCCTCATTATTACCTTGTCTGGAAGCGGGATTTTTGAAGCGATTAAACAAAGGTTTAATATCATCAGCGCAATATCCGCTATTTTTTAAATCGAGCAGTTTATCTGTTTCTGATCAGACAAAATGTTCACCACATACTAATGAAGATTTAAATACTAGTGAATTGAGAAGAGATAGTTTTTGAGCAGATGTGAATTCGTATTTAGATTTATATTGCTTTTTGTAGACCGAATATCCCAAAATGCCCTTAGTGTTTCTTTGTACCAGTACATCAAAAAGACAAAGGATACTATGTGATGAGTTTCTACTATAAGCTTTATATCAGAATGTTGTTGGTGGAGACGATTCAAAAAGGCATTGCAATTTCGCATTGTCATCCATCTCAAAACAATCTGTTACCAACTCACTACTATTTAGAGCTTTACTGATATATGATAGACTTTCTGTATCATCAAAAACAGTTACACTGACCAGTGTCTTAAAAAGTAATGCATATTGTACAGACGATATCAATCTTCGATTTAACCGCTTTAAAAACTAGGCTCCCAGACATGACAGTAATAAGGATCCACCAATAGAAAGTGCAGTATTACCTTACATACGTCGTACGGCAGACAAAATACCTATTTACTTAAAAGATCCGACATTTGCACAATCTCCAACACTGTAAGAAAATTGGACAATGCTTGAAATTACCAACGTTTCCAAATGGAGGGTGCATATATAGTCTGTCAAGTGAGGACGTGACCGCTAAGTCAAAGTCTATAGGTCATACCATCTATGCAAGAATAACTAAGGTTCTTGCTTCTATTTTCAATTTTTATAAAGAAAAGTGTCAGGAATCAATCGAAACTGGCAAACACCCTTACAATATTAATAAAGACTCGGGTTATGGTTTGCATCACACGCGGAAACCGATTATTTCGCAGTGTGTGGACAGACACAGACAAATCGGTGGATATGAAAAATTATGCTTTATGGAACCTAAAACGTCAATAAACACCAAAGTCGATCTGTTCACGTCCAAGAATACCCATGCTATACTACTCAATAAAATATCGAGAGAGTAGCAGTAGTTTGAGGTGAGACACTAATCGCAAAATAGATGATCGTTATTATTTACATATATATATATATATATATATATATATATATATATATATATATATATATATATATATATATATAAAAATCGCGAAAAATCGCCTTCTATCTCAAAAAGTACTGATCAAAAAATTTTGAAAAAATTCTGAAACATTCTCGACGGGGTGTAGATTGAACGTAAATTATCACGAGTGGATTACCTTTAATAATTTATCTGGTATAAAAAAAAAACAAATATTTCAAGGTCAGCAGTTTTCAGTAAAGATCGGAAACAAACTTTGTTGAAAACTCATTTGGGGTGTGTTTTGTGAAGTCACTGATTATTTTATATCTCCGTAACAAAAATTTCTTATTTCAGAAGCAATCAACGCACGGAACACTAATTGCGCAAGTTCAACTTGCACTTGACCGGTTATTCTTTAATGAATTATTACATCAAGAAAGAGCGTGTGTAAAGTAATTTCGATCTAAATATATTCTCTAAATCCTCAAGTATCTGAATTTCGCATTTTTGTATTAATATCCAGCATTTACCGAATAGACTATGTCAGATAAAGGCTATTTAGGATCTCTCCTAGAATCTGAATAAGGGAGTTCTTATTAAAATTTCAATTGTCTACGTGCAATACGCTTCTCAATACCAACGACTGTACCAAATGGCCATATTACATTTTCATATCTAGGATGTAAAAATATTTTCAATCCTTTATATGAAACTTCATGTTTCTGGTAATTATATAGGAATCTCCAGTTTTTAATATGTAGAGTAATTACGTTACTTATGGAGAGTAAATCAATAAATTTGGACCACTTTATTCTGAAATTTGGACCACTGTATTCTGAAATTTCTTTTTTATGAACTTTTAAGAATTACTAATTTATTAGTATGTTTATTTTTCTCTAAATTTAAAATAATAAAATAATAAAATGAGTTTCAAATTTGCAAGATCCAAGTAAGCCCAATAATGGTATCCATCTGTGTTGGGAAAGTGGGATCTTTGACACAAAAACACTACTTAGTATATATCACGACTACACTAAACACTTTATTTTTACACTTGACGCGCATTTCGCTAACCATGTTAGCTTCATCAGGAGCGATGACTGACTGACTGACAATCAATCATCACTTCTGATGAAGCTCACATGGTTAGCGAAACGCACGTAGAGATAAAAATAAACTGTTTGATGTAGTGGTGATAAATACTGAGAATGGTATCTATAATATAACCAAACTATGTCTCTGTGATATTTGCAATGTGCAAATCAAGATGATTAATAAATTGCCCAAAGGGTATGAAATGTTTGACGAAACTGCCTGATGCAATTTTTGTTTTAATAAACGTTCTTCGCTTAATGGCTTACACATTATAACGGGCAAAAACACCTACTAATTGTTTGGAAATTCAGTTTAATATGTAAATTCTGTGGCTAACTGAATAAATTAATTTTTTAAGTGGTAGATGAAGGGATAATGAACTGAAAAACAATAAATTACCACGCTTCTTGTTTCGTCTTTTTCACCTCTACTTTGCATATCAAATTTTTATTTTTTATTATACACTGAGCGTTATAAACAGAACGAATAGTGTATAAAGCCTTGCATGGATAAAAACTATGAAGTACTGCATAGCAAAGAGATTTTCTGTTAAACTGAAAATTTCATTACATACCTAACGGTATCTAAGAATTCGTGAAGTTTACAAGAGAAGTACAAGAGACCCTATCCATCTACGATTAGTGGTACAACTTAACTTTATCCATAGCCGAGCCTTTATCTGTTTGACGACCTCGATGTGTTTATTAATAGTGGTAAATAAGCGGTAATGTGACTTTGCATTTAATTCTTTAGCATTTACTAGCGATCACCAATATGGCTTTCGTAAACATGGATCAGCAGGAGAACTTCTGACTTATGTAACACATGTTTGGACAAACGCAATTGAATACTTTAGAGAGTCTCGAGCGGTTGTTTTTGATACATCCAAGGCATTCGACCGTGTTTGGCACTATGGACTGTTGGCTAAGCTACGCTGGTATGTCTGAAAAGTTCTGTTTGTGGCTCTCATGTTTCCTCAGAAAGCCTTCTTTACGAGTGGCTGTCAACGGATTTCTTTCTAACACCTTCACTATCAATGCCGGTGTGCCCCAAGGCTCCATACTGTCTCCTACTTTCTTTCTCATATACATTAACGATCTGCTGCAAAAGACCGGGAATCCAATCTACAGCTTTGCAGATGATAGTACGCTTATCTCTTCATTCACTTCGAACGCTCGGACATCGGCTACTCAGGCGAATATCCGTAGACAGTAGGAGGTCGTTCAACTTAACAAAGACCTGGAAGAAATTCTATCTTGGGGTGACAGTAATCAAGTGGAATTTAACGCTACAGAAACCCAGGCAGTAGTTTTTTTCTAAAAAACGTTACTGAACCCGACATAGTCATGTCGGGGCACTCCATTCCTCTAGCATCGTCACTCAATTTGTTGGGCGTTAATTTAGGAGTAAATATGTCCTGGCATGAACATGTTGCAGTCATAGCAAGGAGAGCTTCTCAAAAGTTGGGAATATTATTTGGAACCAGAAAGCTCTACACTCCACAACAACTCTTAATTCTTTACAAAGCTCAAATTCTACCAACTATGAAATACTGCTCCCATGTTTGGGGCTCCGCTCCCAAACACACACTGCATTTGTTGGATTTTGTTCAGAGAAGAGCTGTTCGCCTGATTGGAGACCCGGAACTGATCGGCGGCCTTAATTCGCTGGAACATCGAAGAACGGTTGGCGATTTGAGTCTGTTCTACAAGTATTTTCATGGAAAATGTTCGAAGGATGTAGCGCGCTTAATTCCTCCCAGAGCGGTGCATGTTAGAAATCCGCGTCGCGCTAATGCTTCACATCCGTATGAGGTTCAGCTTGTTACTCCGCGTACAATGTTTTTCAAGCAGTCTTTTATATGGAGAACATCATTCCTTTGGAATCATTTGCTCAGGGTTGTGTTTCCCATCGAGTACAATTTACAGTGATTCAAGAACAACGTGAATCGCTTTTTCCGCACACATTCCGCTCCTAGAGCGCTTTAGGGACTTCCCTGTAGCACGTGTGCTAGACCCATAAAAAAAATGCGATAAAAATACAAATGAAACATTTCTGAATGGGGCACCCGTATATAAAAATGTTTATCAAATACGAGCAAGATGGATTGATCAAGTAAAGTTAGAGGACTATACTAGAAGAAAACGGTGCCACTTCTTTTCTAGCTAATCAATTTATGACTTAAAAATTGGTTAGTGTGACTTATTTTAATTTTCCAAGTAGATGTCAAAAGAGGGCACCTTTGAATGTTTCAAATTGGTGCGCTAGTTATTTAAGGAAGTTGCCTGAAATAAAAGATGAAAATATGAAAGTTCTATTTTAGTCCACATCTTTCTCAAGGGGGTGTATTGGTTAATATATTTTATGCAATAATAAAAGCAGCAATTTTTGCGGTAATTTAACGATGTGATATCGTTTTTCCCACTTGAAGTATATTGGAATAGCAAGCAAGTGTTTTATTGAGAAACAAAATTGATTTGTAGAAATATATGCAACCACATTCAAATTAAAAACAAATGAAGATCCTCGGATTTTAATTATAAAGGTTTTTTTGTTGTTGAACTTTTTACATTTGTTTAATATTGTGATTGTATGATAAACATAACATATTTTAACTGTTATATATCAGCTTTTTCGTAAAAGGAGTGTTTATGTGCAGAGGATCTCACTTTGTCTGCTACATCAGAGAATATTTAATTTTGGATGAATTTAAAACTAATTTAAAAGGAGAAAGTTACATATATATATATATATATATATATATATATATATATATATATATATATATATATATATATATATATATATATATATATATATATATATATATATATATATATATATATATATATATATATATATATACATATATATATATATATATATATATATATATATATATATACATATATATATATATATATATATATATATATATATATATATATATATATATATATATATATATATATATATATATATATATATATATATATATATATATATATATATATATATATATATATATATATATATATATATATATATATATATATATATATATATATGTATATATATATATATATATATATATATATATATATATTATATATATATATAATATAATGTTAGAGCATAGAGATTCACGAAATTTTTTCCTGGAATACCCGGATGCGTTTTTCTTGAAAAGTTCAAAATTTTTAGAGTAAATTAAGTAGATAATGGGATTTTCAGTTTTGAAAAAACTCTGCTTGTATATTTTTTAGTCCCTTACTATACTTGTACTTTACAATAACGATTTCTGAAAATGAGCAGGAATCCAATCTTCAACAGTACCGATGACAGGACGCTTGGTTATTGAGTGGCTCTATATACTCGAACAGCATTCACTAATGCAAATATTCGCAGACAACAGGAAGCCTAAAATTAACAAAGACTAGGGGGTGACAGTAAAATTCAACATTATAAAAACACAGGCGGCAGTTTTTCCAAAAAAGTTCACGTCGACATAAATATGTTGAGACATTCCATTCATCTTTCAGCATCGTTGCTCAATTTACCGGGAATTAATTTCCAAATATGTCTTGACCTGAATATGTTGCATACATATCAAAGAGAGCTTCTCAAAATCTAGGAATATTATTTTGTATTAGAAAGCTTTACACTTCACGAAAACTTTTAATCCTGTATGAAGCTTAAATTTGACGAATGATGAAATACTGCCCCATGTTGGGTTCTCTGGTCCCAAATATATGCTGCGATTGTTGGATTCGATTCAGAAGTTATCTGTTCACCTGTCTTTACTTTAGACTCGCTAGCAATCTTAATTCCTTAGAACATCGAAGAACGGTTGGCGACTTCAGACTATTCTACAAGTGCTTTCATGGAAAGTGTTTGATGGATGTAGTCCTCTTAATTTTTTAAGATTGGTATATATTAGGGATACACATCGGACTAATACTTCGTTTATGGACATGATCCATATAAAGTTCAGCTTGTTACTCCTCGTTCCACTCTTTTTAAGAAATATTTTAAATGCTTAACCCTATGGACTGAATTGCCTAGGACAATTTTCCACTGAGTACAACTTACAGCGATTCAAGACCAACTTGAATCGCTTTTTTCACGCACAATTTCCCATAAAAAAGAACCTGACAAAATTGACACGGAGGAAGGCGATAAATATTTTAAATTCATTATTTTCACTGTATTTTAATAACTCTAATTCTTAACGATCATTATATCCAGTTTTACAAGTAAATAATTATGTTTCAATTTATATGAAAAATCAAATTTTCGAAGCCACCCTAGCACAATAAAGTGTACAGTATATTTCTGTGTTTACTAAGGATTTTAAAAACCCATTATCTATTGTAATAACCAGAGACCGGATTATATGCATTTGCATAATTAGACCATTCTCACCAATTATTGCATATTTTATCCAAAATCTAGTAATGATACATATTTTTCCTATATTTACAATATTTGTCGGTATTACTAGGCAATTGAATTGCTCAGGGTATTGTTAATGTCACCGTCTGGAACCGATCTTATCGCCGGAACATTACGTGCAATAGTCTAAACATTGATTAGGTTATAGTGCCAAGGGAATACTCAAAATTACGACGGTATTTTATTCCTTTGTTTCTTGGTCGGGATATTAAGTGATAAGTAGTTAGTTTCTAAGAATATTTGTTTGAGCGTGGATCAAATAAACAATTTTCTCGAAGACGAATTTTTATTTTAAAACAAGATATCAGTTTTAACATTATTGTTGACGTGCTTGCATCAGTGTAGTCTTTTGCAATTTTTAACGTGTTGTGTTAAAGTTTAACGTGTACCATGCCACCAGCCAAAAAAAAATGTTTCTTCGTGTGTAGCTGATTATCCTGGAATATTTACATACGACGGAAATGTTTTATATTGTCGAGTTTGCGACAAAAATGTTTCGTGCACAAAAAAGTTTCAAATTGACCAGCATGTCAAGACAAGTGTTCATATCGCAGGATTGCAAAAAAAGGCCCACGACAACAACTTATAACAGCAGCAAGTAGCAGTGATTCCACTTCTATAGGCAAACAAAAAAAAAACCACTTTAGCATGGATTTATGTGAAGCATTGCTTGCAAGTAATATTCCTCTCCACAAACTTACAAATTCTATATTCAAGGATTTTCTGCGAAAATATTGCTTGAATCAAAAAATACCAGACGAATCAACACTGCGTAAAAATTACATACCAACAATTTGCCAAGATGTTCTGGAAGAAATACGTAATGAACTTAAGGATGACATTATTTGGATTTCAGCTGATGAAACTACCGACAGTTGTGGTCGCTATATTGCGAATTTAATTGTGGGTGCATTAAAGATTAGAGCCTTCTTCTTCCTATTGGGTGGCCTGCAAAGAACTTGACAAGACAAATCATTCTACGATCGCCACATTTGTGAATGAGGGTATTAAAAAAATATTTCCTAAATCTTCTGCAGAAGAAAGAGTATTTAAATTTCTCTCAGATGCTGCTCCCTATATGATCAAGGCAGCCAAAGTCCTCCAAGTATTTTATCCAAATTTAGTTCATGTGACGTGCTTTTCTCGCGGAGTCCATCGACTCACTGAAGAAGTACGTTCCACGTTTGGAAATGTAAATAAACTGACCTCATCAGCAAAGAAAGTGTTTCTTAAGGCACCTGCTCGCAATAACGCCTATAAAGAAAAACTGCCAAATGTGCCTTTACCTCCCGAACCAGTGGTAACTCGATGGGGAACATGGATTGAAGCTGTACTGTTTTACAATGAACATTTCGAGGCCTTCAAAGGTGTAGTAAATGACTTCGATAGTGCAGAGGCTATGGCAGTTCGTCAATCCAAGGAAGCATTTAACGATTCTGATATTAAAAAAAACATAGCTTTGATTAGCACTCACTTTTCCCACATTCCTGCGGGTATTAAATAGCTTGAAACTCGAGGTTTGGCGTTGACCGAATCAATTCAGTTAATGAATAAAATCCGTCAAATAAACTCCACATTGCCAGATGTATTCCCGCGTAGAGTTAAAGGAAAGTTTGAAAACATTTTGTGCAGTAACCCAGGCTTTGAACTTTTGTGTCAAATTGATAGTTTTATTAACGGGACGGGTGAACTTTTGCCAGAAACAATAAGTGCTAACATAGCACCCAAATTCAAATACTGCCCAGTTACCTCAGTGGATGTGGAACGGTCTTTTTCCACTTATAAAAATATTTTAAGTGATTGAAGACACAATCTTACTACCCAACCTTTAGAACAATACCTTATTGTTTACGTGTACAAGAACACAAATGTTAAATAATTTTAAAAAATGTTGAATAATTGTTAACTAAATATAAACATCGTCGATAACTTGTTAATTTTATGCTGATTTTGAAATAAAAAACTAAAAATTACTACTTTTATTATTATTTAATATTGCATGTCTTGGCCCTATTCATGCATATTTTAAGCATTTTTCATGCATATTTGCATGCATGTTTCAAGATTTTTATGTTGCATATAATCCAGTCTCTAGTAATAACATTACTGCTATAAATATGCCTTATCACTGGTTTTAATAGCAATGAAAAATTTTAATACATTCTATTTCCTCTTTGAAGAATAAATCTGTAAATAAAATAATTTACATGTTACACAATTTCGAATAAAAAATTACTAAATAAAATGGGAAGATGTATTGCTTTTTTTGGTAAGATTACCAACTAAGATTACTTTGCCGCCCACGTAAGCAGGGTTGTTGATACATGAACGAAAATAAACGAGCTTTCTCATTACCTTAGAAATAAACACTTTAAATATGAAGAAAATATATCAAAACAAAAATTCATTATTTCGTCCAAAAATATATTATCTCTCGGGTGAAGCAGCATTTTCCTTTAAAATAATTTTCATATTTTGTAAGGAGTGAAAATTTGGGCGAGGTCTTCCAAAGTTGTTTCACTTAGTTTGGAATCCACTAGTCGCTACTATTCAATTGAAAAAATGTTTTTCCCATACCGAATTAACATTAACTATCGTCTTTGTTCTAACAGAAGTCTCTGTTAACGAAGCAAAACCGACAAATATTGCATTTATTTCTAATAGTTTAATACCTAGAGTAGTATTATCATCATGTGTGTTCATATCTTTCTGAGAAGTAACAATATTTAAATTTATGTTATGCCCTTTCATTATGCACATTGTCATATTTCAGGAAAGATAACAATATGTAAAGATATGATACACCTTTTGTTTCTTTCTAAATTTAGTATTCAATGATAACCTTATACCACTAAATCATTTTCGATCTCAACTCGGTGTTCAAAAGAAATAACATTAATTATAGACCGATATCCAAGTCGAAAATTATTAGCTGTGATTTTCGACAATTTTTATATTTGTATCATATATAAATATATTTATATATATATATATATATATATATATATATATATATATATATATATATATATATTATATATATATACATACATACATATATATATATATATATATATATATATATATATATATATATATATATATATATATGTATATATATATATATATATATATATATATATATATATATATATATATATATATATATATATATATATATATATATATATATATATATATATATATATATATATATGTATATGTAGTAATGGTTTTTTTCGGGTATCCCGTGTTAGCTTGAAGTCCCTTGATGGACGGTTTCGCTGACGTTTCGATGAATGTGACATTCAACGCCAAGACACCGACCAGTGATCAAAGCTTTGAAAAAGATGGATGAGATTCCATCGAAACGTAAGCGAAACCGTCCATCAAGGGACTTCAAGCTAACACGGGATACCCGAAAAACCATTACTAAATTTCACACCCGTGAGAACATTCGTCAAAACATATATATATATATATATATATATATATATATATATATATATATATATATATATATATATATATATATATATATATATATATTAAAATCTTAACTCTATGAATCGATCGACCTTCGTGGTATAGTTTCGGTTTATAGTACCAAGGATTCCGGGCTCCATTCTCGGCAGGTAGTATACTTATTTAATTATATTTAACTTGATTATATACAAAGATTAGGAGTTGTTGCAGAAATGTAATAATGACCATGCCAGCACTGACGGATAGTACGACATCGTTGCCCATATATCTATAGGTTATAGGAAAAAAGGGCTAAATCCCTATTCAGGCGGGAAGGTACACGATAAATAAAATTAAATCATGTTTTAATCGAGCGGCTGTCAGTTGTTTATTAGTCAAATGCAAAATCCGTAATTAATAAAATTTGAAAAAGGAGACAAGTGCGGAAAATTTACTACGTAAATCTGTTGTTGCCCTTCATTTTTATTTTGATTGACATTATTACATTGACATAATTATTACTTTTTTTGTCTATATTTTACTTGTCTATATTTTGAATTTTAAAATTTTCTTGTTTTAAGAAAATCTTATTCTAGTCTTTGCTATATAGCATACTCTTTCAAAGTTGCATTTTAAAGGTTTTGTTTTGTACACTAAATCAATGTTGTAAATCTAGTAAAACGTTCGTGTAAACATGTGTTGTCTCGGTACTCTACAGTGATTAGTCCGATTTAGTCCGATTCATTAACAAATTTAAATAAAAAAATATATGTCAAACACAAAAGTGAACAGTGATAAGGTGATAGGATAATTTCAAAATTAATAAGTACTCGATTTTGATGTTATTAACCTTAAACATTACCAGCAATTATACCGAATTATAGTTAAGAGTGGACAAAAAATATATATGGAATATTTAATATAAATGTGTGCTAAGGTTTTTTAGAAACCACTATAGGCTGTTTCACATACTGAACTCAGTGATTCTTGCGTAAACATAATGACGAATGAAAATATTTATGGTAAATGTGAACGTGTTATTTCATCGATGGCAGGGAATAACTGCATTTCCTGCAGCCTGTGCTTGACACGGTACCACAGAGGATGTACTAAGCTCACTGCAACAGAATTTAAAAAACTCCAAAAGGTATAATTAGCCTTGCGTTGTATGTACCAAGGGTAAGTACAATGACAACTCTTGGAATGACCTTGGTGCAAAAATCCAGGAAACACTGGTAAACAAAAAAATGTGGATATGAGCGATATTGTCATAATAATCCTCCAGTTCTTTAACGCAATTAGTGATCAGAATAAGAAGATACAGGGTGTCTTAGAAGACATTAGAGAGATGAATAAAGTTAAGAATGATGAGATTATGGAGTTACGTGATGAAATGCAGTCTCTATGTGAAGATATGGATAAATTGAAGAGTTATACATCCTCCCGAAATATCATTGGTAACGAGACAACAACTGAGGACGTTTATTCTGAAATGCAGGATCGCGCAAATAGGAAGAAATATATTATGCTGTATGATGTGCCAGAAAGTTCCGCCTACGAACCAGCAGAACGAATTGCTCACGACAAGACCAAAATAGATGGCATACTCGAGTAAATGTGAATTGTAACAATTACAGGGCTTTTCGTTTGGGTCGTCCGGGCAATAAACCCAGACCTTCAAAAGTGACACTTCATGATTCAGATATGGCATTGACATGTCTCAAGAATAAAAGAATGTTGAAGGAGAATAACATCAACATAGGAGCTGATTTTACGCAGCGACAGAGAGAAGAGATAAGAGCTGCCTACAGGGAACTTGAAAATAGGAAACAAAATGGTGAGTTGAATCTTTATATTAGATATGTGAATCGTTCACCTAAAATAATGGTTTCTAAAAGCTCCGGGGCCTCAAAAAACAAGAAAAGACTTTGAACGTTCATTATCAGAATGTCGGTGGCATGCGTACAAAACTTGATGATTTAAGACATTCCACAGCACTCTGTACCTGTGATATTATAATACTAGTCGAAAGGTGGCTGACAGCAGAATATGGTGATGCCGAATTGGGCTTGGGGCAATATTGCTTGTACAGACGTGACAGGGATAGTGATGCGAGTGGCAAGTTAAGGGGTGGTGGTGTTTTGGTAGCAATTCATAGAAAACTCAATTCTACTGCAATTATCGTTAGCGAACATATTGTGGAATATATTTTTGTTTCTGTGACATGCGGTAGTCAAAAGATTGTAATTGGTGCGGTGTACTTCCCCCCACAGTCCTCGATGCAGGTATATAATAAGCATGGTAATGGTGTGATTGAATTAATAGAACGATTTAATAATAGCGAGGTTATCATTTGTGGTGATTATAACTTGCCTGATGCTGTCTGGTTGGATGGAGACGATGGTTTAAGTGTGCAGTGTCCCGTGTCCTCTATGGCGAATATTATATGTGCGTGCTATGAATATCTCAATATGAGACAACTAAACTCTATTCCTGGACATGGAAGATTTCTTGATCTTGTGTTTTGTAACAATCCAGAGGTCAATGTTTCTGTTGCCCTTAAGTGTTTTTTAAATTTTTCTCAGCACCCTATTGCGTATGAAATATCGATTCCCATCTGTGTTGGCAATAATAGTTTGAAATGTGACATACTATACTACGATTTTAAGAACTGCAATTTTTAATTAATCAATAAATTTTTAGCCCATGTTTCATGGGAGTCGGTTTTCAATGAAACTAATATAAATGTGTGTTGAGAATTTTTACAATATTTTATATGAAGTCATTGCCATCCTTCGGTTAAACGCTTTAAAACAACAAATTGTCCAATGTGGTTCTCTGCAGACTTACAAACACTGGTTATGCAAAAGAAAATTGCGCACAAAAAGTATAAACAAAACGGTTTATTCACCCCATACCAAGAGTTTTCTTTATTGCGTAATATATGTAAACGTCTTCAATCAGCTTGCTATAAAGAATATTTGTCTAGAGTTGGCAGTGACTTAAGAGTCAACCCTGCGTTTTTTTGGAGACAAACAATTCCAGAAGGTGTACTTCTTATCCACATAGCATGTTTTTGATGGATTCACTTGCTAATGATGTCAATGGCATCGTGGATTTGTTCGCGCGTCATTTTTCGGCTAGTTATGTGAGAGAGAACTGTGACTTTTCAGCTTGTAATATTGATAACCTACTGGACGTCGTGAACGTTGTGAGGGTCTCATTGGCCGAACTATTTGAAGGCATTAATCAGCTTAAGATGAGTTATTCTCATGGCCCAGATGGGATTTCATCAGCATTCCTGAGAGAATGTGTGTTTTCCCTAAGCAGACCACTACACTATATCTTCTGTTGTCGTTGGACTCCTGCGTTTTTCCGCTTTATTGACTATGGGGTGATTATGAGCGCTTTTGGTGTGTCTACTTTGGAGAAGCGTAGGGATCTTGCAGATGTTTTATTCCTATATAAACTTCTCAATGGCTTTATTTCCTGTCCACCACTTTTGGAGAGCGTCCAACTTAATACTGTTCATAGGACTTGTGGCAGTGTACTGCTCAGTATTCTATTTCACAGTGCTAATTATGGCTATTACAGTCCTCTCACGAGAATGTGCCGATTATTTAATACATACAGCCTTGATCTCTTCAGTTGTAGTGTTAACGAATTTAAAACGCTTGTAAGCGCGATCGGGATCTGAGGTGTTAAACTGTTGTAATGCTTGTTTTTTTTTCTCCTTTTTCACATTATGAATTGTATATATGTATGCATTGTGTTTTTGTTTTAACATTATTTTGTTTTTATATTACTATTGTAATTGGCTTGTCCGTTAAAATAAATAAATAAATTACAAAGCGAGAGAGAGAGTGGGAGAGATGGGGGGATGTAAGAGACAGATCGCATAAATCAGTAAAACCAAAGGTTGTCGTAAATGGGATGTTCGTAAAATTAAAAAAAAATATCCTCATAAAAAAAGTGGGGCGTTGGTTCTCTTGACCCACGAAATCAACCCCTTTAATATAATAAATTACTTTAAAATGAATTAGTAACTTGGGAACAACTGAAAACTCTAATTTTCAGAAAAAATGCAGGAACATTTAAAAATACCCCTACAACCACACTTATTTTTATTTCTTTATATGTATACGTCCGATGTATAATATTGTTGAATTGTACAAGTCGTCATCATTATCAGCCACTTCTCGTCTACTCCAGGAGTTAGGCCTCTCCTAAGCTCGTCCATTTGTCCCTGTTCTGAGCCTTCCGACATCAATATTTTCCACCTATTCTCTACGTCGTCCACCCATCTCGTTAGTGGTCTTCCTCGTCTTCGTCTTGTTTGCCCAGGCTGTCAAAAAGTTCTTCTTGATGTCCATTTATTACCTTTGCAATATGTCCTGCCTAACTTCATTTCATTTTGTAATATGTTCGATAATATCTCTTCTACTCGTCCTGCGTCTTATTCCTTCATTTCTGATCTTATCTTTGAGACAAAAATTTCAGCACTGTTCTCTCCATAGCTCTTTGTATTATTCTCAACCTATTTGCACTTTTTGTCTCGAAGTCATAGTTTCGAGACCGTAAGTGACCACAGGGCAAATATATGATTGGTGATTCTGAACCACGGCTTTACTGATCATTTTCCTATTCTTTTAAAAATGAATATAAGTAAAATAAATGAAAATTTAGTGTAAAAAGTGTGTGGATGTAAACGAATGTACAGATATTTTTATAAATAAACTAAAATCTATTATTGATAGATCTACATTTCGCAAATATATTGTATGCAATAAGAGACGAATTAAACCTTGGATTACTCAAGGATTGCTCAATTCTATACGTCAGCGTGACAAATTAAAAAGAATATCTTGTAGAGACCCTGAGAATTTTGTAGCTATTAATATGTATAAATTTGGTATGGTTTTCTTTTCCGATTGTAATATTATGTCCCGCGTATGTGTATTCTTTAACGTTTTTCATGTTTTGACCATCTATGTTGATCTGGGTACTGGCCTTGCTCATTATCTTCGTCGTATTAAAATTCATCCTAAGACCAACCTTATGTGACGCTTAATTTCGTTCTAATAGCATCCGTTCTACTCTTTTGATGTTATTGGAGACTAAAACTATGTCATCTGCAAAAGGCAGATGGTTTAGGTAAGTCCTATCAATATTAATGCCCTTACCTTCCCACGAGAGTTTCTTAAAAACATTCTTCATAGCCAAAGTGAAGAGTATTGGCGAAATCGTGTCGCCCTGTCGGATTTCTCTTTCTACTTGCAACAAATAGCAAGGAAAATTCGGCGATTATTACCCAACTTCTTACTGCCTTCCGCAACATGTTTAGTGCTGACGTGCAGATTTAGTAATAAATTTCTGCAGTATATTATTATTGGAACTAAAGACCTGGATTTCCTCTATAATCACGAGCCGAAAACGGTCTTAATGGTCGCATTACATTGTGATTTAGTCTTAATCAATAATCCAACTATGTAATTACTTTCACCTTCAAGGTTTATGTTACAAGGGATACGGTTCCAATTTTCGACTAAGCTATATTAAGATAAGTCAGATTAAAATATTTAATATATGTAAACAAGGTAATTCGCTGCTACCTTGTCTTAAAAATGAAGAAAGTTATTTTATAGCATTTTCTTCTTTCTGCTTTTTTTAGATTTTGGCTCTAACATGCTGTTTGTTAGTATTTACTTTATATGTGAGGACATTAATGAATAAAAGATCAATGTTTATGACAGAAGTTATTCCCAAGTATATATAAAATAAAAGTCCGTTCACAATTTAAATTTTCTACAGGAATAAAAAAATGTTTTTTATTTTGAATTTTTTTATGAATGAAGCAGATATACTAACACTGTTGTATATTGGCGTCAAAATCGGTCAGATCTATTTTATGAATCAAAATACGTTTAATACGTATGTGTTTTACAAATTTCTTTACAACAAGAATAACTCACGTTGAGAATGGTGATGATGTAACGTACTAAAAAGTGATGTAGGTAAACAAGAGAACTGATCGAACAATACTAAGTTTTTAGAACTTTAACTTATTTAGTATGATAGTAAATAAAACACAGTGAAAAAGGAGATACTTTGAACATCCTACAAATGTCTAGTTCTACAAAATAGATAATTATTTGGTATAACCAAATAAATACCCTTTTTGTCCAACTACACATTTGTTTGCTCTATAAGCATTAGTTCTGACTTAAATGAAAAGGTTTTTTTAAATAACATCATTATACGAGGCTGGTTTGAAAAGTCCGTGCAAAAATAAAAACTACATATGTGTTTGGGGTAAACCTTTTTTATTTTTCGATATAGTCTCCTTTTAGGCTTATACACTTCGTCCAACGATGTTCTAGTTTGTTGATCCCTTCCGAATAATAGGATTTGTCCAAGTCTGCAAAATATCCATTAGTGTCTGCAATCACCTCCTCGTTTGAATAAAATCTTTGTCCCGCCAGCCATTTCTTCAAATTGGGGAACAAATAGTAGTCCGAGGGAGCCAAGTCTGGAGAATAGGGGGGATGTGAAACGAGTTGGAATCCTATTTGCATTAATTTTGCGACCACAACTGCTGAGGTGTGTGCTGGTGCGTTGTCGTGATGGAAAAGGACTTTCTTGTGGGCCAATCGCGGGCGTTTTTCTTGCAGCTCGGTTTTCAAACGGTCCAATAACGATGAATAATATTCACCTGTAATAGTTTTACCCTTTTCCAGATAGTCGATGAGGATTATCCCTTGCGAATCCCAAAAGACAGTCGCCATAACCTTTCCGGCCGAAGGAACGGTCTTCGCCTTTTTTGGTGCAGATTGTTGTTTGGTCTCAGGAGTATAGTAATGTATCCATGTTTCATCCACAGTGACGAAACGACGCTTAAAGTCCTCCAGATTCTTCTGGAACAGCTGCAAACCATCCTTGCAACACTTCACACGATTCCGTTTTTGGTCAAGCGTGAGCAATCGCGGCACCCATCTTGCGGATAGCTTTCTCATGTCCAAATGTTTATGCAAAATATTACGTACCCGTTCAGTCGAGATGCCCACAGCACTAGCAATCTCACGCACCTTAACTCTTCTGTCATCCATCACCATATCATGGATTCGATCAATGATTTCTGGAGTCGTAACCTCCACAGGCCGTTCAGAACGTTCAGCGTCACTTGTGCCCATATGGCCAGTCCGAAAATTTTGAAACCACTTATAAACTGTTCTAATCGAAGGTGCAGAGTCACCATAATGTTTATAAAGCTTCTCTTTAGTCTGCTGAGGCGTTTTGCCTTTCATAAAATAATGTTTAATCACCACACGAAATTCTTTTTCGTCCATTTCTTGAAAATCACTCGACTTCCTTGATTCACACGAATGCCAAACACAAAGAAATAGACCAATATGGCTGAAACTTGGTGTGCGTTCATTCAAGAGATGCTACTAACTAAACATGTCCTCGATACGTGCCGGTGGTGCCATCTCTCGGACTTTGCACGGATTTCTCAAACCAGCCTCGTATTTATATGATTAAATTCTATATTTATTTATATATATCCGTAAATTAAAGGATATATATATATATATATATATATATATATATATATATATATATATATATATATATATACATCCGTAAATTAAAGGAATATTCATTTTGCATACATCAAAAATATGATCCTTGGTTAAAAAAAAAATATCAACATTTTTGGCTTATGAGAATGTTATTTTTATTGATTTTAATAGACTACCACCATGCAACTCCAGATATTGAATTATGTTTAGGATTAATTCTTAGCATCCATTTAACTCCAAATTTTATTAAAATGTAACGCTGTAAAGATATTTTCTTTACTACAAAGTGTTTTATTATGTGCTATGTACCTATTATATATGGTATTTGTATTTTTCACTTCAGGTTTTTGGATATTAATGCAGGTCGATACGATAAATCATAATAAAAAATTTAATTTAATAACATTTGTCCACGTGAGAATTTCCAACCTACCATTATAAGTGTAGCCGAGGGTCGTTTTTATTGAATTCGAACTGTACGAAAGTTAAAATTGAATTTTTTTTTCTCTGTTAACTCCTGATTTATAATAAGCCACTTCTGATTTAACCAGATTTTGAAAATCGAATAGAAGGATATAATTCGAGGGTTCAAACAGTGCTAACTTCAAGTCTGAAACCAATTTAGTTTTATCTTTGTAGTTATTGTGTTATAAGCTTGAGACGCAGACAAACCATTAAGAAAAATAAATAAATATTGGTTTAGTATAAGCAATATATTAGAAATTGGGAATTTCTATCAATTTTCTACCAATATTTTACCAATTTTTTTTTAAGTAAGTAATACATATTCTTTCAAGAGAATCTAGTTTTAAAAACCACTTTGAAAGTATAGTGAGTCACTCATATCGCTACCTTTTGTTATACACACAAACGTCGTTCATGTATCCAAGACTGAGTTCGCACAATTAACGACTTCAGCTAGTTAATGTTAATGTTGCTTAATTTGCAGCAAAAACTTTATATGTAACACTAGAGGAACAAATAAAAGGTATTGCGGTTAAATGATTTTAATGGCAAATTATTTGGTACATTTTATCCTGCCCATCTGTTTAGAAATTTACTATTTATATAATTACCTACTTCGCTGCTACATTGTGGACTATTCAAGTGGTAAATAAAATTTTAAACTGAAGGAAAAAAGAAAACAAATATTCTTACTTTTATACAAATACAAATTTTAACCTGGCAAACAATTAGTTAATTTGTTACTATGTTAATATGCTGGAAAATGTATTAACATCAATTAACGGGTATTACTGTTTTATTGCGATATAACTGCATTTTAGGGCTTTCCGTTCAACCGCACCAACTTAATTACACTCCAGCTCTATAGCAAACAAATGAATTATCCCACAGTACTTGAAATTCTAAAATAGGTATTAAAAAATTACATTTTCTCATCTATTAATACGCTTTTAATGCAATTAATTATTCTTAGAAAGATACGTTAATAGATTGGCTAAATTCGAGAGGCAAAGTTTTGAATAAAATAACTTATGTTATTAGTGTTCCGTACGGAACACTTACAAGATTGCTTCGGTGCCTGTCTGTCCGTCTGTCTGTCTATCATCCCATTTTCTGCGAAACTGTTTGATATAGAAAGTTAAAATTTGACACTAATATAGGAATTAATGGACTCATCAGCGCCGGGTAATTTTGAAAGTACGAGGTTGGTTTGAAAAGTCCGTGCAAAGTCCGAGAGATGGCACCACCGGCGCGTATCGAGGTCATGTTTAGTTAGTAGCATCTCTTGAATGAACGCACACCAAGTTTCAGCCATATTTGTCTATTTCTTTGTGTTTGGCATTTGTGTGAATCAAGGAAGTCGAGTGATTTTCAAGAAATGGACGAAAAAGAATTTCGTGTGGTGATTAAACATTACTTTATGAAAGGCAAAACGCCTCAGGAGACTAAAGAGAAGCTTGATAAACATTATGGTGACTCTGCACCTTCGATTAGAACAGTTTATAAGTGGTTTCAAAATTTTCGGACTGGCCATATGGGCACAAGTGACGCTGAACGTTCGGGACAGCCTGTGGAGGTTACGACTCCAGAAATCATTGATCAAATCCATGATATGGTGATGGATGACAGAAGAGTTAAGGTGCGTGAGATTGCTAGTGCTGTGGGCATCTCGACTGAATGGGTACATAATATTTTTGCATAAACATTTGGACATGAGAAAGCTATCAGCAAGATGGGTGCCGCGATTGCTCACGCTTGACCAAAAACGGAATCGTGTGAAGTGTTGCAAGGATGGTTTGCAGCTGTTCCAGAAGAATCCGGAGGACTTTAAGCGTCGTTTCGTCACTGTGGATGTAACATGGATACATTACTATACTCCTGAGACCAAACAACAATCTAAACAATGGGTTACCAAGGGGGAATCTGCACCAAAAAAGGCGAAGACCGTTCCTTCGGCCGGAAAGGTTATGGCGACTGTCTTTTGGGATTCGCAAGGGATAATCCTCATCGACTATCTGGAAAAGGGTAAAACTATTACAGGTGAATATTATTCATAGTTATTGGACCGTTTGAAAACCGAGCTGCAAGAAAAACGCCCGCGATTGGCCCACAAGAAAGTCCTTTTCCATCACGACAACGCACCAGCACACACCTCAGCAGTTGTGGTCGCAAAATTAATGGAAATAGGATTCCAACTCGTTTCACATCCCCCCTATTCTCCAGACTTGGCTCCCTCGGACTACTATTTGTTCCCCGATTTGAAGAAATGGCTGGCGGGACAAAGATTTTATTCAAACGAGGAGGTGATTGCAGACACTAATGGATATTTTGCAGACTTGGACAAATCCTATTATTCGGAAGGGATCAACAAACTAGAACATCGTTGGATGAAGTGTATAAGCCTAAAAGGAGACTATGTCGAAAAATAAAAAAGGTTTACCCCAAACACATAAGCAGTTTTTATTTTTGCACGGACTTTTCAAACCAGCCTCGTACAAAGGAAAGGATTAGTTTTGGGGGGTGAATTCGAAAGTGAAAATTTTTTTTTTACCAGGTCGTCGAGTGGGGTGTCAAATGAAAGCTTGTAAAAAGAAGAGTTCAAAAATATATATAATGTAATACTTGCGCACACTTTTCTTTGTATTATTTTTAAAAAATTGCAAAAAATCTCTGCCCCCCTTATCTCGAAAAGTATTAATCAAAAAATTGTTTAGAATATTCTCTACAGGGTGCAGATTGAACGAAAATTATCACGAGTATATTCCCTTTAATAATCCATCTGGTATATAAAAAAAAAACAGAAATTTCAAGGTCAGTAATCAGTTTGTTGAAAACTCATTTGGGGTGTGTTCTGTGAAATTATTGATCATTTTACACCTCCGTAACAAATTTTTTATTTTAAACCAACGTTTGGAAAACTAACTGCGCAAGTCCGACTTGTTCTTGGCGGATTTCTTTTTTATATTTTATGTCACACTGTTAACTTTTAACGGGTAGGTAACTTAGCCGAACTACTTATTTTCTTTCTGCATTAATCAAGAATGCAACATGTTTTGATTTTTATTGGCGGCAAGAAGCACTAGTTATTTAATATAGTTGGGAAACCATTCCTCTACAACTTTCGTCCGGTTTCCCAATAAGTTTACCTTACTGTCCGTCTCAGTGCTTATTCCTAGATATAACGTTATAGAATTTTGAAAGTCGTTTTTACTAAAATTCCTTAAAATTCGGTAAAATACTTTTAGCTGATAGTTTTAATCTAAAGCGCTCACATAGCCTCGAAAACTTACCGTAGCCTCAGTTTTAAACGTACCTTGATTTGTTTTCAACGCGTCTAGTTTTAATATCTGAGTTTGCAATTTTGTTTGTTCTAACCGCAATTTAAAAGTAATTTCTAAGTTAATGGGAACTTCAGAAAGCGAAGAGTTTCATGCACAGATAGAAAGCATAAAAGACGGAATGTTCAAAAGCAAATATGTCACAAGTAAGTAAAAGCGTTATTCATCAACGTTTGTTAGATTGTCAGATGTCTACAAAGGCAATGCATGATGCTTTTACATACTTAAATTTTCATCTGTTACTGTTCGTAGAGTTAGTATTATTCCTGGTGTTGCTTTGTTACTACTAAATCATCTTCATTACTACCCAAGTAATTAGTATTTAATTTTTGCGTATGTATTCTTTCACTTCCAAAATTTTGTTATATAAGAAAATGTTTTTCAAGATATCTACCCAGTTACGAAGAAAAACTCGGAGAGTTTAAAAAAATATATTTTTCTACACATCTACGATCTACACTTTCAAAGTGCACTTGGTCCAACGTTTTCCGAGTTGTTTCATTTCATCCAAAAAAATATTTCAATTTATCCACAAAAAACGAGTCTGCTAACTCATTACAATAAGGAAAATTGTCGACCTCCGAGACTTTTTTTTAGAGATTTGAAGAAGAGGAAGTCATACGGCTCTAAATAAGAACTATAGGTTGGATCCATAGCTTTCGATAATACCTTGAACTATGTGAGATTGTGGACTCCGCGGTTGTTATTCAACAGTAAAGATTTGGTTCATATTGAATTTAGAAAATTTTCCTCTAAAAGCCTACTTCAGATTATTTATGGTTTTTTCGTAAACTCCTCCTTTAAATGTGGACCCTTTTCCCATATACACTGATGAGCAAAAAAATCGACTCAAACAATTTGGCTTCATTTAATTCCTAGAATTTAGTGTTCATATATTTTTACAGATTTTAGTACTAATTGAAAGCTCATTCTATTCTCTTTCTAATGATACCAAATTCCATAGCATACCTCATGCTTTTACTGATTAAAATGATTGAAAGGGGAAACAAGGAGAACAAGGATTTAAAGTAGGAGTAAGAGAAAGGAAAAATTAAAGAATTTTTAAGTTTAACAATTAAATTTATTACTGCTTCCTGCCGGTTTTTCATGGAGTGGGCGAGCTTTTCATCACTGTCTGTGGAATTCTTCTCCACTCTTCCGCGATGTAGGGGCTGGATTTCTGGCTGGAATCCTTCTTTTGAGATCATCCCACATGTGCTCGATTGGATAGAGGTCAGGAGATGCCAGTCTAAGGTGGGTATTCCGTTACCCTCCAGGTATTGTAAGATGCAGCAGCATGTGGCCTCGCATTGTCGTGCATTGGCACAAAGCTATCGCCAACACCCAGCGTAAGGAACGACGTGTTCCTGCAGGATGTCCTCGAGGTACCGGTAAGCAGTTAATCCACCGCTACGAGTCTCGTCAGTCACGCAAACCAAATCGATTTTCGCATCCAACGACATGCCCCCCACACCAAGACAGAACTTCCTCCGTAGGTGACCGTTTCAGTAATACAGCACTGCGCATAGCGCTCCTCAGGCCTCCTATACAGTCGTCTTCTTTTATCATTGCCATGTAGACACATTCGGGACTCGTCGGAGAATAAAACAGTCCAGTCTCGGGCAAATCTGAGTCGCGCTTGTTGACGAGCTGCTGTCAATTTAGGTCCGTTAGGTCTCTTTGGAGTTAAGTTAGTTTCTTTAAGTCTTCTTCTGACTGTCCAATGACTGATATCCCGATCGCGAACTTGCTGGAGCTTCTGCTGGACCTCAACGTCAGTCAAGTGATTTCCTAGAGTTGTGTTGACATTGAAGCGGTCGTCTCGCTCCGAAGTACACCTTCTCATTGCTGATCCTGGTCTCCGTGTAAAGGCGCCCTCTTAGTAACGTCTGTAGTCTCTGGAAACAGCATAAATAATATCACTGTTTAAAAATTAAATTCAAGGATTTGTGTTAAATGAAGCAAAATCATTGGAGTCGATTATTTTGCTCACCAGTGTATTTAAGAAGCTAGATTCCTTCTTAGTCCCAGAATACGGTCGCCGTGAAGTTTCTAGAAGAAATCTGAGTTATCTCATTCTCTGAAAGTGGAGAACCTTTATAAACTTGTTGAAAGTAGGGAACCTTCATAAATCAGTTGGAAATTGAGAATCCAAGTCGCGTTACCTCCGACAATGTGCAAAAAATAAATCTCATTGTTTTCTAGAACGATCAAATGAAAATATCTTTCTACTCAAGTTTTTGTTCTGGTATAAGGAGTCTATGGAGCTAGCTTGCAGAAACTTTTTTCGTCCGTAAAATCTTCGAACATAATCTTGAAAACTGTAATTTTGGATACTCTAGTTTTTTGAAAATAAGGTAGGCTATTAGCTCCTCCACCTAGAACATTCTTTTGGTTCATTTCCATCTTTAGTGTGAATAATTAACACTGCACTTAGAATAGTGATAGTAACTTCACTCAAGCAATTTTTGTATGACGTTATTTTCATAGCCAGGCAGATAACTTGAAAAAACGCTTTATTATAACTAGAGATGTAATCCTACAAATAAATGTCTTTTTATAGTTTCCGTATGGCATAGATTCATTATTTTCAGTTTTCTGTGAGCGAGCTAATGTTGACTAACCTCTTAATGCTATTATAATTCCTGAATTTTGCTTGTAAAATTTTACACAAGGCTCGTCATTTTTAAAATGCTAAATAACTAATTCGTTTCGCAAGTTATTTCCTCTAACGATTTTAATTTCAAGCCTGACTTAAATAACTATACGAGATATTTTGTTTATTATATGTTAAGATGAAAAACTGGTTAAATACAGAATGTATTTTTAAGAGTAATAGGAATTGTAAAAATTGGTTATAAAAACACCATCGCTACTTTTATAGCCGATTGTAGTTCAAAGAGGTGCCAAGTTCTGTGCGATAGTCCAAGGCAATAATCCGAAATATAGCAAGGGACTCAATAGGGTATTTAATAAGGTAGGCCTCACCTTAGTCTATAAGTCCTCGGACAATCTGAGGAATATCATAGGAAATTCCAAAGATAAGATTCCTAATTGTGAGAAAAGTGGAATTTATGAAATTAGTTGTAATGATTGTGACAAAAAGTATGTTGGGCAAACTAAAAGGTCAATTAAAACACGATTTAAAGAACATTTAGCACACTTAAAATACAATAAAACAGAAAAGTCTAGCATTGCCGAACATGCCCTTGAAGCTGTTCATACTGTAACATTAGATAATCTAAGATTAATAAAAAAATGTATCTGATAGGAGATTGTTGAACGCATATGAAAGTATGGAAATCATAAAATGTAAAAGTAGTTTAAATAAAGACAGAGGGCCTATTCCTTATAGTCCCCTCTACGGGTTACTTGACCGGAACTAATGGCCTTGCCTATGTCATTAGTTCCGCTGGAGTAATTCAAGGGTTAGGCTAAGTATCAATAGGGTAGATTTGTAGTTTAGCTTTAGTCAATCATCGCTCCTGATGAAGCTAACATGGATAGCGTGTATGTTGACGGGTATTACGACATCTCCGCCGATATTCTTAGGATATGACAAAAGGCCTAAAATCCCTACTCAGGCGGGGAGGTGAACGATAAAAAAAATAAAAAAACCAGGTAGTGGGTCAGTAAGTACTAATGAATATAATTTCCATTTACTTAACAGACAAATTTTTATGTATTTTATTTTATTTATTTATTCATTTCACAGTACAATAGTAATATTTCCAGTACATCATATATTTTAACCTAGAACCAAGCTAATAGTAAACAAGGTACGCCTGGGTGTATGCGCAGAGCTAAAATACAATTTAAATTATACTAAGATTTGTAGAACGTAAAGGTAATAATTAATATACAAGAAAATTTAAAAAAAAAAACATACATATAAACATGCAGAGAATCGCAGTTATGAATTATAACAATCCACATAATAGTTCAGAATTTTTTATAATGAACAGTTCACATTTTTTTTTATAATTATTTATATTTCTGATATTCTGTGGCAACTTGTTGAATACTTTAGGTCCCAAAACTGGCAAAGACCTCTGGTTTCGGTCATATTTTCTAAAGGGTACAACTACTATCGCATTTTCTCTGTTTTTATTTCTATATTGATGATTCACAGTTTTTTTTTTATTTCTGTAGCAATATAGAGAAATCTCTACACTAATTGGTCGGTTACTGGAAATATCAGTCTTGCTTCCCTTCTTATATATAGGGGTTTAATATTGTATATTTAAACTGTGGTGGAATTCTTGCGGCGATGAGGATTAGATTGAAGATGTGGATCAGGGGCAGTAGAACCGATTGATGAACACTTTTCACCTGCCTTTCATCTGCCCGTGATGTCATCCAATCCAGGAGCACATGAGTTTTTTAGGCTATTGATATGGCTTATGAGTTCATTTGATGTAATTGGAGTCAAAATCATTGAATTTACAGGTTCAACATAGTCCATGCGGATATCAAACTTTGGTTTCTTTATCTTCGCTGCCATATTTAGTCCAACATTTATGTAATAATTATTACAGTAATTGGCAATCTCTGCATCAGTTTCAATTGGTGTGTCCCTTTCATTGACTATGTACCATTTACTGTTACTTTTAACTGTGGCTTCATTTGCTGCATCATTTATTATTTTTAAAGTTTTTTTAAGTCTCCACTATTTTTTTCTATCTCATTACCATAGTGTGCTTGTTTTGCCCTTTCTATCACCTTATAGATATAATAGAATGAACTTTTACTCCTGAAATTTGGTAAGAATTGGTAAGAAAACATTTGTCACGCATTTTGGGGGAAATTATTTTTGTTTTAAATGCTCGTATATATTATTATAAAGTGCAACTCTTTTTGCCAACATTAATCCTTTTTAAATATAAAATAAGAAAAATTATGGCAAACATTTATGCCATATTTTATGTGAAGGTTTTCCTACTTTAACTACACCTTCTTCGAAAGTTTTTAAGTGCTTCAAGTAGTTATTTCTTCTATAAGTACGTCTTTTGCAGTTCGTTTAGTTAAAATTGTTTGTTTTTCTAATAGAATTTCTTACAAAATGCAGCAATTATAGCCAAAATCCTCTCTTTAATACGTTTGGTTATAAAATGCAGCTATTTTAGATAAAAGTTGTCCTGATTTACATTCTAATGATTTCTAGGTATGACAAAGTTTATCCGTTGATTATATCTTTACTCACATACTATTTTTTGCTTTTGGTTGTTTAAGAAGCGAAAATTGTTCGCAATATCGATTATTGGCGTTTTTTCGGATGTTGTAGTAAATACTACACTCTCTATTTGACCTGTCTTGTGAAACTGTGTTTTTATTTTAAGCAGAGATCAGAAGCCGATACAATGAGACATAATAATAATGAATGAAAGTGGAAGTAACAGCAAACATTTAAATTAATTATCACAATTATTTAAACTATTTATTTTTCTTATCGTGTCTTACATGAATTATCCTCCTTTCATTTGATTTAGTCTCAGAGTTGAACTCAAAGTTAAATTGAATGATGACGCAGAAATATAGTTCATAACTGAAAATATGTTGAATAGTATTCCTCTATAGGAAAAGGACATCTCTTTATGACAATAACTTATTACTAACTAATATTAGTAATATTCAACGATATACGAGGGTTATTCAGTAAGTAAATAGAGAAATAGGTCTAGCTCAAGAATGGTTTATTGGATTGCTACGAAATTTGGCCTACTTTTTGATAAAATTCCCCTCAACATTAATACACTTTCTGCTAACTTTTTGATTCCTGTGGCAAAAAATTCTTTCGGTTGACGCCGAAGCGACTCCACGTAACCAGCTCTGGGCTGTATGCGGGATGAGGCAAGATCTCCCAACCCAGTTCTTGAAACTTTTCTTGGGTAAGTAAGGACGGGTACTGTCGTGTTGAAGAATGACTCCTTTTCGCTCTTGATAGCTAGCTTAACTTTGTCTTCCAGCAACTCACAATTCTTCTGTTATCACGAATAAGTCCATCAATCCTCTATTCCAAGGAGGGATCGGAAACTTCGACTAGACGTCCACTTCGCTGGACACCACACACTCTTGTTCGGCCACTTTTGAACTGATTTATACACTTGTAAACGTATGTTTACATTACATGATCGAACAACTGATTAAAACTCATCACAAGGTTGCCAACTTATACTTTTAGAAGTATGGAGCAGTTTCGTTGAATGGGTTTAAGCTGATACCATTTGTCTCTTTACTTATTGAATGACCCTCGTATAATAGTGGCAATTAGTATGATAATTACTCTGATTTAAATATTACGCTTTTTTTAAAACTGTACAATTATACACCAGCTGTCTGAAAAAATTTTACTTTTAATAGGACACAAGATAATTATAATTGTTCAAATCATTTGTTTAAATCGATATACCCTTCTTTAGCTTTGATACAGTGTTTGAATTAATTCGCCAAATGGATTTTTATACTGATTTTTGATATTCAGTCACTGCTCCGTGCCGTTTGAATATTTTCAATGGTGTTATTGTTTTATTTGCATCGGTCCTGATAAGCGGTCAAGATGTTATAAAATTATTATTGAATTTGACTTTCTCATATTAAAAAATAACTTAATTCAAACACGAAAAGTTGACATTTTCAATGATAGGTACTTTATGGTAAGATATTGATCACCAAAAATAGTTGAGCAGAGGAAGAGCTCCAGGGGTAATTAAAACTGAAACCTGATATTTTCCTCTACAAACTATTTTCGTTGTTGCAAATAATGGAAAAATAATGTAATAAGTTTTTGATTCCTCGGTTTTAGGAACCATAAAGAACACGTATAATATGAATATATGTGAAGCAATGCATCTTCCCCCTTCCCCACCTCTTTAAACTCATATTTATTTGACTATTATTAATTATGCTTAATTTCGAACTAAAAACCAAGAAAAATACTCATATTAATATTGAAAATAGGCAAATTGTATTGACTTTCTTGTCTTTTAACGCTCAAAAAACCATAGATTTCCTTCCTAATTAAACTATTATATTTGTATCTTTACTTAAACATCACTATAGTGGTGAGAATATTTCAGCCTCGCCGAGGAGTGAGACATGGCTGTGTTCTGTCTCCTACATTGTTTAATGTTTATGCTGAAATTATAATGAGAAATGCGCTAAAGGAATGGGATGGTGGAATCTTAATAGGAGGTGAGCGAATAAACAACTTGAATTACGCTGATGATACCACCATATTTGCAGTCAGTAAGCCAGTAGATGGAATAAATTAAATCGAATAGAGCAAGAAAGTGAGAAACTAGGTTTAACCATAAATAAGCACAAAACAGAGTTGAAGATAGTCGATAAGGCTAACCGAATAGCATCGAGAGAGCAATAAGCTTCGTATATCTAGGATAAACCACTAGTAGTGTGGGGGGAAGCGAGGATGAAATAAAGAGAAGGATATCCCTCGCAAGAAATGCTATAACCAGGCTTACTAAGATATGGAAAAGCCCGTATATAACCAAAAGAATAAAGTCAAATCTCGTTCAGACCTTAGCCTTTCCAATATTTTCATGTGGCGTAGAATCCTGACCGCTTAGAGCAAAAGAACGTAGATCCATCCATTTCTTTGAAATGTGGTGCTATAAGAGGATGCTGAGAATTTCCTGGACCGCAAGAAGAACCAATCATTCTATACTAAAAGAATTGAATATAACCTTAAGACTATCATGTCTAAAAAGAATTCTTCAGTATTTTGGAGATGTAGCCAGAAAAACAGGTAATAATGTGTACAGGCTTATAATGATGTGAAAGGTCCAAGGTAAAAGTAGTAGAGGCCGTTCGCCAACAAGATGATCAAATGAAATAAAATCAGTTATAGATCAGCCACTCCATATATCAATACACTTGGCCGAAGATCGAGAGAACTAGAAGGAAACAGTGAATAAAACAATTAAGGTATTCCAAAGAGATTACATCCCTTAAAATTGGGAGAACGAATGGAGAGAGAGATATACATATGTACTAAATTTGAAACAGATATCTCATTTCGTTCGAAATAGTTGTCGAACCCACAGATAGAAAGATCATTGACCGACAGATCATCGGAATAGAGAACTACATTTTTCGTGATCTAGTGGCCCTGAAACGTACATAAGTGCAAAAATCTCGCAGAGCGATTTTTTTTACAAGTAAAAAATTCCTTTTGGTTACGGTGATCAAAAAACATGTAATTTCTATATATTAACTGATATAATGTCAAAATCTTTCTAAAGCCTTTTTAGTTTAGTTTAGTTAGTTTTTTAAGTTGAAAATTTTAAATCACAGATGATTTTGGATGCAGCTGGCTGAAGTTAATATTTATATACTTCCAATACATGATAAGAAGAAATTGTCTAAACTAAAATTAAGAAATTAATTTTAGTTTAAGGAAAATAAAGTGGCTCCATTAGCCGAATAAGCTAGTGCCAAAACATTAGGTGGCAAAAAGGTGATTAATTTACCGTAGAAACGGAAGTTTTACTTGAAAAATTTGATTGACTGAGATTTTTTTTATCTATAATAAAAGTTACAAGGTATTATCTAACGATATTAATTAATATTTTATTTAATTCTGTAATAATAAAATAGTTGTAGAGAAAAAATGCATACTTATGAAGACGATATTAGCGCCCGTTTTTAAAAATAATATAGGCATCTACGTTTTCTGGAAGTTTTGATTTGAATATTTAAGTTAATTCCCCGGAAAAGATTAGTTAACTACTCAGTAATTTTTAATAAAAATAAAATTATGGAAGTCAATTTAACAAAGTTATTAAATATTTAACAAAGTTATTAAATAATTTTAAAAATAGCGTTGAATTTGGAATAAAGACTTACCATTTTGATTATATTCTAATTGACAACCAGAAGTTTTAATGAGCTAGAAATTAAACAATTATCAAACTACACATGATATAAGATCATCTTAATTTATTATAGAAAATGTCTTTATGCAGGGTGCTATAAAATTTAAGTTTTATTTTTATACTGGTATGCCTCGGTAAATAAATGCAGAAAAATATTAATAAATAGCGCTTCCTGGTCTTAATATGTGAAGTAAACTTGAAAAATTTAAACTTCAAAGCCCGAATCTTCTAACTAACCCTAAGCTTTACAACTACTTACTGACACCTATTTGAGCAATCCAGTCAGCTATTTTTTTATATTATTGTAATGTGTTCCGTAAGCAAAATTATATATATATATATATATATATATATATATATATATATATATATATATATATATATATATATATATATATATATATATATATATATATATATATATATATATATATATATATATATATATATATATATATATATATATATATATATATATATATATTATGTGGAATTTACTGTTCAAAAATTCGTGATGAAAGTCATATATTTATGTAAAATTCCATTATTTAGACGAATATTTCGCATTTTAAGTATATAAATTTCGTTTTATTATGTGACCTAAAAAAGAAATAAGAAAATTAAAATACACCGAAAATAAAAGTTCTTTAAACTCTACACGGAATGTAAAACTTAAGTTTTTTCATAATACAAGGCCAAAAACTTCCACCAAATTTTCAAACTGCACGTCCTAAAATAAAAATTTACATAATTAATTTGATAAAAATATGAACAACTAACCTTAAACAAATATATAAGTTTGGAAATATTCTCTTTGAAGTACAGTTCCACCATTTTTATGGTAGACATAATTACGTAAAGCGCAGCTAATAATTTTTAATAATAGGGAATAAGTAACTGTACTGCAACCAAACTGCGGTAATCAAACAGAATGGAAGACGTCAGAAGACATAAAAATAATGAAAGGCGTTAGACAAGGATGTGTCCTCTCTCCGCTTCTGTTCAACTACTATTCGGATACTATATTCGAAGAAGCTCTCTCCGACTAAGAGGCAAGCATTAAGATTAATGGTAATTAATCAACAACATCTGATATCCCGACGATACTTTAGTTGCGGCAGGCAGTGTAGAGGACCATCAGACACTTCGTTAAGAAATAAATAGAATCAGCAATGAATATGGACTTAAAAACTGAATTTTAAAAAGACAAAATACATGATAATAAGTAAAACTTTTTCGGTCCACACAAATATCAACATAGAATCAACATCGATAGAAAAAGTTTCTAATTACCAATATCTGGGAACATGGACCAACGAGAAACACAACCAGATACAGGAAATAAACAGTAGAATACAACAGGCCAGAACGGCATTCTTCAAATGAGACATCTTTATACTAACCGTAACTTGAATTTACAACTCCAACTACGAATGGAAAAAATTCTACGTAATTCCGATTCTACTATATGGATTAGAGGCCTGGAGTATCAACAGAGTCATAACGAACAAATTTAAATAATCCGAAATGTGAATTTATAGGCAAATTATAAAAATATCTTGGACGCAAAGAATCAGCAATAAAATCCAAAAATTAGAATTTGGTCACATCATGTGAGGAAAACGTTGCAATATTTTCCAACTTATAATGGAAGGAAAAATAGAAGGTAAAAAAACCGGCAGGAAGCAGACGCACGTCGGGACTGAAGAACTAAAGAGAATGGTTTGGCTGTACTTCCATACAACTCTTTAGAGCCGCGGTATCAAAAATTTCAATAGCCAGGATGATAGCCAACCTTCGAAGGGAGACGGTACCATAAGCAGAATAAGGTAATAATAAATAAAAATTTACATACTTAAAGTGTAAATATGTGTATGTGTGTATATAAGTCAGATGGAGATAAATCTGGCAACTATGGTGGAGGTTTCAACAATTCGTACTTTAATCCAACTAGTTTTGCCGCTATCAAACCACCTCTATGAGCAGGTGCATTGTCATGATGAAAAATGATTTATTTCTTCTGCAAATCGGGCCTTTGCTGACAAATTTTCTCCTCCAGCTGGTCCAAAATGTTGCAATAATACTCTCCTGTGATTGTTTTACTAGTTTGAAGGTAATAAATTAACGAAGTTCCTTTTTCATCATAGAAAACTGACGGCATAATTTTTTTGAACCTCTTTGACTACTTTGTCTGCTTTGAAGCTCAACACCCGGGCTCAGTCCATTATGCGGTTTGTTGTCACAGTTCAGAATGTAACAAAAACTAGTTTTTATTACATTTTCTGTACAGCTACATACATATGTCCTGCAGAGAAAAAAATATGGTTTTTAATCTGATTTTAGTGAGAAAAAGTGAATGTTTTTAAAAGTGCTTTGTCTATTCATGTTTTTAAACTTTTAATTGTGATGAAATGCCCTTGTTGGGATAAGTAAATAATACTGATGAAGACCAAATGTGGTCGAAACCTTTGTTATAATGAACCAACACAAAATCGACAGGAAATATAATTTTACCAAAATCAATTTTGCCTAAATTAATCAAGAAACACATTCCAAGAAGAAAAAAAACAAAATAAAAATATATATATATATATATATATATATATATATATATATATATATATATATAGATAGATAGATATATATATAATACGTAGGATGAAAAGTTTTTAGTTAGCTACTTAAAACGTATTTTTTGCAAAATACGACTTTATTCATCAAAATAGTCTCAAGAGGGTACAACTAGTCCAACGCTTTTCTAATATTTCTAGACCTTTCTTGTAGAAGGATTTGTCTTTGCCTTCAAAACTGGCCTTAGTTTCGGCGATAACTTCTTCATTGGAGCCAAATTTCAAATCTCCTTCCCGTGAGCATTTTTTTGAGGTCTGTGAAGAGATAATAGTCGCTGGAGGCCAAATCTGGAGAATACGGTGGATGAGGAAGCAATTCGAACTTCAATTCATGCAATTTTGCCATCGTAACAATTGACTCGTAACACGATGCCTTGTCTTGATGAAACAGCACTTATTTTCTTGTTCATTTGAGGCCGTTTCTTTGCGATTTTTCCCTTCAAACGCACTAATATCTTTATATTCGTTATTGATAGTTTTTCCCTTCTCAGTATAATCGATGAAAATTGTTCCATGCGCATTCCAAAATACAGAGGCCAAAACCTTCGCAGCTGACTGTTTTGTCTTTGGTCGTTTCGGGCGGCTTTCACCAGCTGCTATGCACTCAGCTGACTGCCAATTTGATTCCGGTGTTAGTGGTGGATCCATGTTTCATCCATTGTCACATATCGGAAAAAATCCTTTTTATTGCGCTTAAACAGATCCAAACAGCGCTCAGAATCATCAACACGGTGGTGTTTTTGGTCTATTGTGAGCAAACGCAAACCCATTTTGAACAGAGATAGAGTCCCCGTAACACTTATCAAGCCATTGCTTTGCTTGAACGGTATTTTTTCCCATCAAAAAACAGTGTTTAATAACACACGAAATTCGTTTTTTTCCATTGTTTTGAAAATATTTTCAGTAGCGTCACTAAAAGCACTGTAACTCGTAAACTAATCGTCAAAATATCATAAAATTTTGACACTTATCGTTTGAAGGTTTGTATTTCCTAGGAAGGATATGGTTTTTTTGGAAAGGACGACATCTATGTGTCAGATCAAAAACTTTTCAGCCTACGTATATATATATATATATATATATATATATATATATATATATATATATATATATATATATATATATATATATATATATATATATATATATATATATATATATATATGTGTATATATATATATATATATATATATATATATATATATATATATATATATATATATATATATATATGTATATATATATATATATATATATATATATATATATATATATATATATATATATATATATATAGATAGATAGATATATCGGGCGTCCCAAAAACGTATTCCATTCGAGAGCTGTTAGGCCAGCTCATAACTCACCAGAATATATAACCTTAGAGAAAAATTGTTAGATTTTGGAATATTGACACTGTAATGAATTTCGTGAAATTCTGCACACAGTTATCGAGTACCACAACTACAAATTTCCGTATTCTAAGATTCTAATCATTGTTACGTAACCCTGAATCATCCTGCTGTTGATCACATTTCAAAAAAAAAAAAATTCTGCTAAGCCTGTAAGAAAAAAACATTTTACACATATCTCGAAATCTATCGATTTTTCACTAAGGTCATATTTACATATTCTGGTGTGTTATAAGCTGACCTACCAGCCCTCGAAAGGAATACGTTGGTTTTTGGGATACCCTGGATCTATATGTATCAATGCATTAATATAGCTGCTAAAACGTATAGTTAATTAAAACTTCAAGTTGCCAATTAGAGTAGAATTATTATGGTAATTCTTTATTCTGATTAAAACGGTATTTTCAAAAATTTTTGAAATTTTTCCACAGTTATCACCTTTTCTCGTTACTGAGAGAAAGATCATTTTTCAGGCAATTAACTTAAATAATCAAACACAAAATCTTCAGCAAATGTTTATATTATTTTTAATAATAAGAGTTCGAAAAGTATGCATTTTTTCTCTGTAACTATTTAATCCTCATATAATTAAATTATTAAAAATTATTTATAATCGTTGGCTAATAAATAACATCTACACAGCAGTTTTTAGTCAATCATAATTACAATAATACATTGATATATATATATATATATATATATATATATATATATATATATATATATGTATATATATATATATATATATATATATATATATATATATATATATATATATATATATGTATATATATATATATATATATATATATATATATATATATATATATATATATATATATATGTGTATATATATATATATATATATATATATATATATATATATGTATATATATATATATATATATATATATATATATATATATATATATATGTATATATATATATATATGTATATATATATATATATATATATATATATATATATATATATATATATATATATATATATATATATATATATATATACACATATATATATGTTATACCGAACAAAGAGCATTCACAGACAGCATTAATTTTTTGTTTTCATTTGAAGAAAACTGCTGTTGAATCATACCGATTACTTTGAGAAGCTTATGGTGAACATGCTCCATCGCAAGATACGTGTGAACGATGGTTTCGGCGTTTTAAAAGTGGTGACTCCGATGTTGCGGACAAGGAACGTGGAAAACTGCCAAAAAAAATACGAAGATGTGGAATTGCAAGCATTGTTGGACGAAGATGATTTGCAAACACAAAAACAACTCGCCGAGCAATTGGGCGTTAGTCAACAAGCTGTTTCCAATCGGCTACGAGAGATGGGAAAGATTCAGAAGCCGGTAGATGGATACCACATGAGTTGAACGACAGGCAAATGGAAAAGCGCAAAAACACGTGTGACATTTTGCTAGCTTGGTACAAAAGGAAGTCGTTTTTGCATCGTATAGTCACAGGGGATGAAATGTGGTTTTATTTTGAGAATTCCAAGCGCAAAAAATCATGGGTAGACCCAGGCGCACCATCCACATCGACCGCAAGACTGAATCGCTTTGGCAGACATATGTTTATATGTATGTATGTCCAGATATAACTCGAGAAAGAATCCAATTTTCATGGAGTTGTCTTTTATGTCATACACTATCTGGTCAGGTCTTCCACTATTTTTAATTAGTGGAAGACATAATATGGATTTTATCCTTTTATCACGACATTTGTGAAGCTATTTTTAACTAAATAAACAAGAATATAGATAAATATATACTGGGACATCTATAAAGCTATTTCGAAAATTTATAAACATCTCGCACATCTTTAATCAACTATAAATGACAGGACGTCAAGTGTGTCAAATATCTAAATGTATAAGATATACATATACATACAAAATCCATAACAAGCATTAGTCTCTTGCTATTGCTTAAAATATTAGGTAATTAATCATAGAATTAACTCTCTAATTTGAATATGTAAGAAATGTGGTTACAGAATACCCTTGTTGATCCCGTTTGCAAGACCATACATATAACATATAGAAATATAAATTTAGTGGGTAGTTAAGATATTATGTCACTGTCAGCTTTCCAAACCATCTAAATGGATTTGCCTAAAACAATTTTGCGTAAAATTCGTGTATCATTTCAAATTTATTTCCACTTTCATACATATAATAAACTTATTACCAGTATTATTTTTTGTTTCAGGTATATTTATCGAGCTCCAAAACTACAAAAAATATTGCCAGAAGTTTTTACGGCATACTTACCAAATTTAAAAGTAATGTAAGTATTATACAAAATATTCATTGAAACAGTTTAGAAAAATAATTACCTTTATACATATATATATATATATATATATATATATATATATATATATATATATATATATATATATATATATATATATAGTTATGAAACTAGTTGGGGAACTCGGCAAAAAGGGCATCAACAGATGTTCACATTATATTCATTTAGCCAATATTTCGGTCCTAGGTTGGGACCTTCATCAGGGCACAAAATGCAATATGCGAATTAATCTAACAAGAATGACCATAAATAACAATTGCCATAACTAAGAGCAACACTGAAATAAAACAGCCACTATTCACTAACATATTAATTTAAAAATATGGCATTTACAGCAAGGATGCCATTAGAAACCTTGGATACTGAAAAATCAAAATTAATTATCCACCTGCCATCTGCAAAGAGAAGTGATTAATTCGCATACTGCATTTTGTGCCCTCATGAAGGTCCCAACCTAGGACCGAAATATTGGCTAAATGAATATAGTGTGAACATCTGTTGATGCCCTTTTTGCCGAGTTCCCCAACTAGTTTCATAACTTAGGATTTTGTTAGATATGGCAACTTTTGCTTTCTCTCTGTTTATTTTATATATATATATATATATATATATATATATATATATATATATATATATATATATATATATATATATATATATATATATATATATATATATATATATATATATATATATATATATATATATATATATATATATATATATATATATATATATATATATATATATATATATATATATATATATATATATATATATATATATATATGTATATATATATAATTTTTCTTTTGATTGAATCTTTGTCGGGATAATTCCTTTTGTTAAACGTAAAGGCTATAAATTTTGATTTATCAATATTTAAGGTTAATAAGTTCAAATCCAACCACAACTTCACCTTACTCATAGCCAGTTCAGCCTTCTCAAAGACCCGGCCCCTGTTTTACCCTATAACATTATGACAGTATCGTCGGCATAACAAACCATAGATCCCGAAGATAAAATACGCAAAAGGTTATCTATGTATATTGTAAATAACAATGGCCCAAGCACTGTAGCCTGCGGCACGCCGCACTCAATTGGAAGGGATAAGGTCATTGATTCACCTATTTTTACTTGTTGCGTACGTTCGATTAGGTATTATTTTGTTAAATGATACGGGATACCTCTAATTCCAATATGGGGGTGAGACACAGTGTTAAAAGCCTTTGTCAGGTCCAAGAATATTAAAAGTGATTTATTGCGATTGTCGAGGTTTTCAGAAATATGGTTTACTACCCTTATATCTTCAGTGTCCAACTTCTGTCTAAAACCATATTGTGCATTGGACATTAATTTATTTTTATTTAAGTAGTCGTTCAGGCGTAACTTGATACATTTCTCAATAATTTTACGCAGGTTGCTGATAATTGCAATGGGACGATAATTCGTAATTTCGTTACGCGAACCACCTTTACATATAGGCGTTATGGTACATTTCTTTAAACTGTCAGGAAAGAATCCAACTCGAAAAATTAAATTTACTATATGGGATATGGGTTTAATAATAAATCTGTGATATCGTTTTAGAAAATCTACCTTAAGCTTGTCGTCGCCAACACTGGGAGCGTTTCTAAGTGAGTTTATGATTTGAATTATTTCAAGATCCATTTTCGGGGCCAGAAAAAGTGATCCAGGTACTCTAGGAACACTATCAGGAATGGCATCTGTATTAGGAACAATTATACTATTAGCTAATTTCTTTCCTATCCCAGACAAAAATCTACTAAATTCATCTGCTTTGAGTTTTTCGTCTAAAATTTCAATTTCTTTATCATTGGAAATTACTTCTCTTTTCTGATTATTTTTTTGACTGTTGCTAGCTGACTTTATTAAATTCCAAGTTTTTTTTAGAGTTACCTAAGTTTAGTTGAAACAAATTAGTGTAATAATCAACTTTGGTTTTATTTATTAACTTAGTCAACATTTTACGATGATTTTTATACATATTAAGAGCTACAAAATTCTCAGGTCTCTAGAAGATATTCTTTTTCATTTGTCATGCTGACGTATTGAGCAATCCTTGAGTAATCCATGGTTTAATTCGTCTCTTATTGCATACAATATATTTGCGAAATGTGGATCTATCAATATATATATATATATATATATATATATATATATATATATATATATATATATATATATATATATATATATATATATGTGTGTGTGTGTGTGTTTCTTTAAATTATCCACCCAGCCAAGAAAATGACATTGCACAAAAATACTGCTTGTTTATAAAATGATCTAAGTACTATGAAATTTTGTACGACTTTGTTGCATTTATGAGTTTCCCGATCCGATAAGTGAGTGATAGTAATTTGGAGCACCGCGTATTGATAAAGTTTTTCACTATAAACCGGTCTTGCTCAATTAGTATTCCGTGCGGTGATTGCTTTTAAAATAAAAAAATTTTGTTTCAGAGGTATAAAATGATCAGTAACTTCACAAAACACACTCCGAATGAGTTTTCAACAAAGTTTGTTTCCGATCTTTGTTTTTATATACTAGACAAATTATCAAAGATAGTTGTACTAAGTTTCATTCAATCGACACTTTATGGAGAATATTCCAAAATTTTTTGATGAGTACTCTTAAAGATAGGGTTAAGGAACCGCTATTTTGGCAATTTTTAGCTTTTATTTAACACTCCATGACTCTGAAAAAATTATTTTTTTTTATTTGATTTTGATAATTTATCAGATAATGCACGCATGATAATTTTTATTCAATCTATACCTTATGGAGAATATTCCAGAACTTTTTCAAATTTTCTGCTTAGTATTCTTACATACAGTGGGGAGGAATACCGACTTTTTGGTACTTCTGTAAAAATAATATGAAGAAAAGTTTGAGCAAGTATTATATTATATATATTTTTGAACTTGTGTTTTCACAAGCTTTTATTTGATATCTCACTCGATGACTTTAAAAAAATAAATTCAGTTCCAATTTCACCTCCTAAAACTAATCTCTTAAGACAAAATTTAAGTTTCAAAAGTACACGGCTTTGATTTGGCTATCAATTCCTACATTTGCGATAATTTTCAAGAAATTGAGTCTTGGGAGTATGATCCCAATACTTGCTTAAAAAATACCGAAGTATCTGAAATTATAGTTTTAAGGATTGTGCACAAAGAATCAAAGTTGAACAAGCTTGAAAACGATAGATCCCCAAGCTCCTTACAACAGAGCAAAAATTACCAAAAATAGAAATTTTACAAGTATATTTAGCCGCTTTAGAGTTATTTCTTATGAATTGTCATAAGCGGCAATATTTGAGTGTATTGTGTTCTCTACCATTAAAAAAACCTGAAGTCACCTTCGGAACAAACATTTTCATTTTAAAAGCAATCACCGTGTGGAACACTAATTGCGCAAATCCGACTTGCACTTTGCCCGTTTATGGAATAAGGACTTGGATTTATTATTTTTCATAGAATGATACAACATGGAAAAGGCTAGACTAAGCTAGATAGATAACTTAAAAAATACCCTCGAATGTATTTCGTAAATAATCACGAGTGTTCTTGTATATATAATTTGGATTCATAACTGGGATAAGCGCATTTAATATCTTAAAAAATACTGAAAAACAAGCGTTGTCTTGCGTTGTCCCTTGTGTATTCTTTTACCAAACTTTTGACATCTACAGGAAAAACCAGTTATGTCCATGTGTTCAATAAATAGACCAGCGTAGTGGAGGATATAGAAGATTAGCTTGTAATAACGATTTTGATATACGTTTTGAAAAAGAAAATTTTTTATATTTCTAAGAATAAAAGAAATATTTTTAAAAAATAGTTTTTTTTATTTTATGACATTACATATCTGGTTTTTACCATGTGCTCTTTGATGGTATTATAGCTATAATTTAAGTATATTAAATAAAATTAAATTCCATTATTTACTTATCATGATGTTTTGATACATAAATCAAATTACAATTTCAACTAGATAAAACCAATATCAGTTTTTTTCACCTGCGCTAAGAGTTTTATATTATGTTTTCTTTCTGAAAACTTAAACTCTTGTTTATTTTGTGTCTAGTCGAGCACAAACCATAATAAGTTTACAACTTTTCAAAATCTTCTGAACCGTAGCACATTTTATATAAAAGTTTTCGAAGACGTTCAGTCCTTATTCGTTAACCTTTATGGTCATAACTCAAATCATAATAACGTCCAGATTTTAGTGCTCTAGCTGTTAATGTTTTTTATTCCTGGTCTGCTTCTTATTCCTTTGCTAAGGAAAATATTAAATTCGTGAAAAAATTAATATTTGAAATTTCTGCTAATTTTCATGTTTCGAGGTCCCTACATTATAAAAATTTTCCGTTTCCGTCCGTCTCTCGATTTGTAGTGAATAAAGTGATACATTGATTTTAAATCTGGTGTCCTGATAGCATTTCAAGTAGGAAAGGATCCTACAATTTTTGGGCGATATTACTTCAGGAAAAATGATTGGGGCTGATACATTTTTTTAGGGTTCCAATTGTGTAATAGGATTTTTTCCTAGTTTTAGGTTTAAAGAATGGACAAAATCTAAGCATAATTGTTTGTAGGTAAAGATTTAAGGACGTCAAGACTATTTTAAATATATCATATTATATGTACTTTTACGAGAGTCAAGAAATGATGCTATTTTTCATTGTTCTCATTCTTAACTGATATCATATGTTGAAGAAAAGTGGATGTAGTTACAGTGTCACCTCAAAACATACTTTTTTAGTTTTTAGTTGCGAAAAAGTTTATTTCGGACGTAATTATTTTTAACCGTCTGAATAGAGGGTTTTTAAGGTGTTACTTACAGTTTTCTTGGATTTAAAAAGATTACAGAAGATATTGAAACAGTCAGTAGACTTAGTCTCCCAAAAAAAAGGTTTTTTTTATTCGTATAGAGAGGCATAAATTATGAACAAGAGTTTGATTTAAGTGATTTCTTATTGATAATAGAAAAGGTGTAAAATTGCGCTCACTGAGTATATGTTATAAAGTAGATTTGAAGACATTCGCAATTATCTCTACATATAGCACTCATCTAACAGTAGTTCTGCGGCTTCTGTTATTTTTAGAAGCAAATAGAATATGTAAAATTGTAAGTTCTCATAAAAAAAAAAATGCATATAGCAATAGTGCCCTTCCGCAAAATACTCTAAAAACTACACACGAGCAACTTAATCCAGGGAAAAGTTGCGATAATCTCCAAAAAGCTTTTAGGACATATTAGTTTATTTAAAGAATGTATTTGGTTGAGTTTTGGTTTTAATAAACATGTACCTGATAAATTACGAAAAATACAAATTAATTAAACATGTCTGTGTACATTAGGGATACAACAGTTTAATTTACGCTCTTTACACATTGGGCGATTGCGGAACGATTTATCTCTTTCGAAATACGAGTAGATATATATTGAAATAATTTTATAATACAAACAGTATCAAGGTATGTTCTAAATAATGAATTTTCCCAGTAATTAATTTCACCAAAAATTTATGTTAGTATATGTATGCACATCTGAATATTCCAATCCATGTGTATACTAAATCCAGGCTTCTAGTTCATTTTCTCTATTACACAGACCTGCGATAGATTTCCCCTTACAAAACTAAGTAGTAATTTAGTAGGTAGTAGGAACTAATTTATGAGTAAAATATAAAAAAAAATTCTATCACGTAAAGTTTCTGAGAAAAATATTTTTTTCAGTTTTCTTAGTACTACTAGAGTTAGCTTCAAATTTCTGTGTCAGCAATATGTATTAATGGTAGTGTTGATAAGTAAATATTTATCCACTCTTACTAGTTGTTTCGTATTTTGATTATAAGCATATTTAGGGCTTCGCGTGTTGACTAAAAAGATAAATTACTCCATTCAAGGCTGGACTATATGAGGTGATCTAAAGATATTGACTATGCTTAAATATCCCCATTTCCTGTGTGAATGGGATAGTAGAAATAGAACAGAACATTGGATCAAAAAAGATTGGCCGCAGAGAACATCATTAAGCCCTGAACTAAAAATGTTTTACGCGTGGCTCTGGTTGACCCCTCTAAGATTCTACTGCCTCCACTTCATATCAAATTAGGTATTATGAAGCAATTTGTGAAGGCATTACATAAAGATGATCAAAAATAAAGGATATTTTTGTTGGCCCTGACATTCCGAAATTAATGCAAAATGCTGACTTTGAAAAACTATGAATAAGTCCGAAGAGCTCACCTGGAAATCATTTAAGTAGGTCGTAGAACATTTTTTAGGAAACAGAAAAAGCTTCGATTATGAAAATATAATTAACAACATGCTTAACAATCTCAGAAAGCTGGGTTCCAATATGAGTATAAAGCTGCATTTTTGCATTCCCATATTGATTTCTTTCCCGAGAATCGCTCCCCCTGCTGTAAGTAGAGGGAGCGATTTCACCAAGACATAAAGATTATGGAGACAAGCTATCAAGGAGGGTGAAACGACTATTGCTGGATGTTGAAGAGAGACGAACCGAGTTTTGAAGAAAATAGAAAAAGATATCCGATTTCTTGATTTGTCTAGCCTCTTAATTCATGTTTAAAACTAATTCTGCGCATTTTATAACTAAATATAATGTTTTAGATTTATCATATTTTATTTTTTATAAAAATTGTTTAAAAAGCTGTAAATATGCACATCTTGTATAAAAATGAATACCTACCTGCCTAAATACCTAAAAATAAGCATTATTATTTAAAGGAGAAATTAAAACTTATATTTCGCAGGCCTGTGTTATTTTTTTTCATACTCCATTTAGTTTATTAAGTATCTTGAGATTGATTTATGTGTAGCATACCTAAAGATCATCTCAAGAAAATTGTTGAAGTACGCCAAGAAGTTCTAACTTTACAATGAATATTAAATTAATTAATGAAACATCAGACATAATTCATTAGAGGGTTCTAGAACAGTATCTTTGTAAACTAAATAGATGTAAAACAGAATAAATTATGTTTTATTAATTCGTGAGAATTATTTCAAATATATTCTGTATGAAAATCAGTCCAAATACTTTTTCTACGCACAAATCATACGAGAGCAATCCTTTTACATTCTATTCACAAATTATAAGATAGTAATATAAATTTATAGATTTTTATAACCTTTTGTGTAGAAATAAGACAAATTTTACAATGCTCTACATATTCTATTTGTAATATATTCAATATTTAGTTTCAATCACTAGCTGACACGGTTGGAACATCCACAGTATTGAAAAATTTTACGTTCGTGGAGAAATTAATCGAAACAAGTCATTTTTATTAAATTCTGTTTACATGTCACGTCAGCTAAAATCAACATATTTTTGGGATTTCGAGAATATATGCATTTATAATTGACAGGAGCAGCATTTTACAACACTGTAAATAAGATATCACAGGGAAGATGTTAATAGCAACCAGAAATTGGCTAGATTCATAATGCCAATCAAATCAGACAATTAATATCGTTAAGTTCTGATTGCTGTTAACATCTTCTTTGGGCTCTTTTGTTTACAAGGTAGTAAAATGGTAGCCCCCTTAATTACGAATGCAAATAAAAGAGAATATAAAGTGTCAGTGATGATCTGCTGTCTGTCTCAGCAGACCTGAAAAAGAAATAGTTACTATGATTACGATATTGGTAGATGCTTTTTAAGAAGCTTCTCTTTGATACGAAAGGCAGTAAAATGGTAGCCCCCTTAATTACGAATGCAAATAAAAGAGAATATAAAGTGTCAGTGATTATCTGCTCTCTGTCCCAACAGACCTGCCAAAGAAATAGTTACTATGATTACGATATTGGTAGATGCTTTTGAAGACGTTTCTCTTTGATACGAAACTATTGTTTGATGTCCACGTAGATGAGAATGTAAATAGTGCTTCTAAGGACTAGGATTTGTTATTCGACGATGCTAGTATTTTAGACTAGGCTAAACTAGACTTGGCTAGGCTTAGGTTAATAATACTGAATTACACTGATGTATTAAGCCGCCCTAATTCTATAAACGTCATCTGAAATGCTATGTAATATAGGTTCGGAAAATATATGGCGTTTAGAAAGAATGTTCTACATGGTGACGTGGTGTCGTAGACTTTTTATAAAATTATGTCTTTAAAACAACTAACAATTACTGACATACTAAACTTCTAGGTAATTATTATCCAAAAATTGTTTCTTTTGATCTTTTCACCTCGGTAATATTTACTGTTTCTCAGAGCAATTTTGGTATAAAAATTTATTTACGTTTCTATTTTACCGAACGAATAGCTAGTTAATTTCTAATTTCTGTTGGAGTGTTCGAATTCTCTATTTTTCTTAACTTAAAATGTAGATGCGGGAGAGTGTTTATTATTATGCTATCTAGAATTAACATGGAACGTAGGCTTTCGCTTGGGTTAGATGAGAAATTATGGTTCTTGTTTTATCAAATTGTGATAACTTCCTTTCGATTCGCTTACAACTGCATGAAGACTCTTCGGAAATCCTTGTGCTTCGAGATTGGAACAATGAACATTCTCAAAATAATTCAAACACTGAATATGTTTAGTGTTATATCCTAAAACACAGCCAACCCTGATGATGTGCTGTGTGGTCGTGAACGAGGCATCGGAGGATCATTCCATTGACATGGTCCAATATTTTGTGATTTTTATCACTACTTAGCGTCAATTTCAGATTTAATAAGAATGTAGAGGAGAGCTATTTTAAATTTTGTAAAAACTGGTGCCTTAGTGGGAATTTTTCTATATATAACCCGAAAAGAAATAAATGATTTAATAAATAAATAAAAGTTGCTAAAATATGCTATTATCTGCTCTATTAGGTACTATAAAGCTTAAGGTAAATTAAATTACTCATTATTTATATAAAATTGTCGAACATTCCATACAAAAATTGGTTGAGAGACAACGTTGTTATAATGTCTTAGGGGATTCTCCTCGCAAAATTAACGAAACCAGCATGTTTTTGAAGTTTCTAAAATATTTTATTTGGAAATGAATTCACATGTTTAATGATTACCACTTTTTCAATACTATGTGTTAAAAATACTTGAAATTATAGATCTGGAGAATTATTAGAGATTTTAAAAGTGTGTCTAGTCTTTAGACGAAACAATGGTAATTTATTCCTAAAAATAAAATAAATTCTAAAGTCTCATGTCTGTGTTACATATATTTACTAACGTAATAGTTCGATTCTGACATATGTCCAATATCTTCAACTATTCGATAATAATGTTTTTCATTAATTGCTTAATAATATACTTTTTTGCACCTAAGTTTATAACATTCAGCATAATTAACACATAGCGATAACATGTTCAAGTAAGGATATTCAACATTTCAATTTAGCAACATTTCTAAGGTATTGTTAGCTAAGCTGACCCTGAAAATTTTTATTTATGCCAGTCAAGTTTTTTGTAGGTGGTTAATTAATTTCTTTCCGACATTTTTAAAATCAACGCCGATGTACCACACTTACACCATAAATCTAATCTATAGCTTTACTCGTGACATCACCCTTATTTTTTCATTTACCTGAAAGCGTGAGTACCGACTACCCATGCAAATATCTCTAGACTGTAATAAGTTAAACAACTTAACTAGTTACGATCATTGGAATACAAAATCACTCCAGTACCCGAATATTAAAATAACCGCTGTTATTCGGTTAAGTATTTGAATAATTAATTTAAGTGAAAAATTATCTCTAGGAGCACGCTACTCCTGTACTAACCTCACACGGCGGTTTTCGAATCATACATACATATTTCGAAGAACGAATCTTTCACCACATCATCACAACTGTGCACGTCTATAATCAAGCATTGCAATTTGTTCTGCTTTAAGTAGGTTTGTCTTTATCTCCTTTTTAAGCGAAAACAAATTTTGAGTTTTATAAAAGATAGACACATAATAAAGACATCGATGGAGGTGGAGGTGATCTTCATAATAATGTATATATTAAAAAAAAAAAACATTTATACAAAATAAATTTTAATTAATTAGTTCAAAGAAAGAGAATAAATATATCAAATAAAGTAATACATCATTTCAATAAATAATCCATTTTTGAAACTAGCAAAATTAAAAAAGAAAAAAAAATTCTTGAGCCTATTGTAACATTCATTTTTTCCTAGATTTTAAGATTATGTTACAAAACCGTTTTTCTTTCTTTAATTCATGTAATGGTTGTTAATTTGAGTTGAGCAGTGAACTTTAAATCTTATTACAGTTTTTTATATTTGGTTAAGGAGGGTAATTCAACCAGTTGTAGGCGCATGTGATCGGTGTCCTTCAAGACGAGCATATCGGTCAAGTCGCGAGTTTAACACTCCCGTCTCATTTTGCGTTCCTGACGTGAACCAGTACATTTTGAAGACTTCGAAGGAAGAAGAACGATGATATATAAAGAGCCATTGGCAATTTTTACGGGCTTTTTCCGGTCCAGCATGTAAGAGTGACTTTCTCTGTCCGTCACGGAGTGATGGCTTTTTCCGTCCTTCAAGTAGTGAAGGCATCCTTTTTGCGGTCCATGACATAGAGTTTTTTTTTTTTATCATCAAGCAGTTCCTGAAATATTCTACCAATCGTAAAACATTTTGGGTCACGTGTTGATTAGTTATCCAAATGAAAATAAGGAGGTAGTGTGTGAGGCAATATTTTGATGGGAAACTCACCAAGAGAGCCAAGCAGCTGATAGAAAAGCTACGAGGAGAAGCCAAGCAGTAAGTCATTAGTAGACCAGTTTAAATATCTTACTTTCTTTCTACAACGTGTGTTCTCAACGACAACGTAACACGTGTGATCCCGAAGTCGGTTTCACAGGAAGTGAATCTAGAACAATCTTTCTATATAGTGCCTTTTCTAAAGCCAATTTTTCATTCTCAAAACTAAGTGATACGAAAAACTATTTATTTAGTCTACTTAATCTTAAGGGTGTAATACATGTAAATTTTTTTTTTGTTAATATACTTTTCTTTGTGTTAGCGTAGTGTTTCACTGACCTCCCCTTCTATCTTACAGGACGTATAAGTTGGACCTTATTAAATTTTCTAACAACTAAATAGTCTTCTGTATTTTTTCATTTTTTGAACTAAACTTAGATTCTTTTTATTCTAAAATGAATGGTGCCCAAAACAGTACAACTAGTCTTTAAACAACTGTAGAGACTATTTTCAAAAGGCGTACAAAAATTACCTCGATCTCCATTTCTCTCCAAACAAAACGGGCTAACTTATATCTTATTTTTGTTCTCTCTCAGTATTAATATCCACTCAATCCATGTTCAAAAAAATAACTATACAAGATATACATAAGGGGCAAATAGTGGCTCTTATTTAATAAATAAAGCATTTATTTAAAATATAAAAGAAAGAGTAAACACTATAATATTATAAACTTATTACATTTAAGGAAAATAACTTTATTCTTTGATAATAATGACAAACGTAAATCATATGAAAAAATGGAACTAGACTAATAAAAATAATATAAAGAACATTTTTTCTTTAACTTTTCTAAACAGTAAAATACACTAACAAAATGTTTGATTTGTAGGTAAACGATATGTTCCAAAAATATATTTTATTAATTTTATTTATAGACATAAATTTCAAAAAAACTCTCCTCTTCTCCTGACCGTAGCTTCCGGGAATGCATAATTATTTTTCGGCAAAACCATGTAATTTTACATTTATTTGTCTATTTATCTAATCCGTACAGCAGCCAACAAATACGAAAGAAATGAGTAATTCCACATTTAATGGCTTAGTTATTTAAACTGAATTTCATTAAGGAAGTACTCAACATATATATCACGAGTGATTTAAACATGAGAGTGATTCGAAGTACATCAATCATTGCTTTAATTTTACTTACGAGCGAAAATCATTCGCGAATGTTCATTCGGTTATTTACATCATGCCAAGTATTCCAACATTGAAATTAATTAGTTTTCCCAACAGTAAACTTATCAAATATCTGGAAGAAAGTCTTTATTAACTAAGTAGAATTTGCCAGTACACAAAATCAGATAAAAGAAGCGTTTACCATAGTCGTTATGTCAGACACTATATTCCACTAGAATCATTAGATAACTTGAGTTAACTTGGAAACAAACATTTCTTGGCATAATTATATTGTAATCATACCAAAAAAATGGTGATTTGAATCTATTCAGTAGATCGTTTCATAGGAAATGTGCGATGGAGGTCGTCCACTGGTAGAGCGCTTGAAAAATAGATAAATAAGGGATGTCTCAATGCTTAAGATCATTACTGGTAAATATCTAATTTTCTGGAGAATAATTTCATGGGCTGCTAGCCCATGGGTTCAACGGTCGAGAAAAATGGGCAAAATTTACGAGGGTGGATTAAAAAGCAAAAAAACAAGGTATATAACATGTTTTTGCAAAAACAATAATTTATTTCTCAACATAAACTCCACTGAGCTCAATACATTTGGTTCAGAAGGATTCCAATTTTTTTATTTTCTTAGAAAAATGAAAAAGGTTTACTGTGCATAATACTCATTTACAACATAAACAACTTCTTCATTTGACAAAAATTTCGTCTCTCTAAGCCAATTTTTGAGGTTAGGAAACAAAAAAATACTTTTGCCATTGAAACGGGTGATATTTAAACAGCCACATTGTCCTGGTGAAGGAACACTTGCTAATCTTGGTCGCTTTTGCCTCAACTCACTATGCAAACGGTTCAGTAACATTGCATAATAAGAGCCAGTCACTGTTTTACCTTTTTCCAAATAGACGATTATAATGATACCCCGTGAATCCTAAAAAACAGTTGCCATCATTTTTTTCGCCGATAAAACTGTTTTCGCTTTTTTCGGTGCACTTTCACTTTCTCCAACCCACTGTTTTAACTGCACTTTTATCTCCGGGGTGTAATAGTTTCTCTTACCGTCACAAAACCACGCCAGAAGTCCTTCGGACAACGCGGCCAGTTTTCAAAACAAGATTTTGAAATATCGTGCCTTGTGCGTTTTTGGTCTAGGATCAACAAACGTGGCACTCATCGCGCACTCAACTTTTTTATTTTTAGAACTTCATACAGGGTAATATATATGTATAGCCTGTCCCAAAATATAAGATCCTTATTTTTGCCGTTTTAAGTGAGCAATATAAAAATTCTGACCTTTTGTTTATGATAGGTTGCAGATATGGACTTAAGAATTTTATTCATTAATGCAAAATTGTAAGTATTTTTGGAGATGTTTATTTATAGATACACATAAAAACAAATGGATAAGAAGTACAAATATATAGTTTGAATGAATGGGGTTTACAAGAGGGGACATATTGTATAAATAAAAATATATTTTAACTTAAGCCTAATTCGGTTTCACTATCACTGTCATCAGCTGAAGTAATTATCAGTGGTTTTATATTATTTACATAAATATATGAATCTTCAACTTTAACAACGCTCTGAATGGAATTCTTCCAGTTTTGACAAGGTATATCATTTATAACTTTTTTTTACTAATTCAACCACTGACACGCTTAAAGTAGGAGAAACGAAAGAAGCCGCAAAACAATGTGTCCCATTTTCTCAGCCACACTATCACAAACATATTTCTTTTTCAATTTATAGTCTTTCAAAACTTCCAAAAGATCACTTTTTTGATAACGAAAGTCAAAATAAATATCATTTTCTAACATATATTCCTGTATTTCCGATTTGGTGTTGGCTGCATTAGGAACCTTATTTAGTAGGCGATTATTATCCCATAACTATAACACTCTGTTCGAGAACATTTGGCAAAAGGAAATTTTGAAATCAGTTTCAAAAAGATCTGCGGATAGTCCAAAGTAGAATCTTTTATGTTTTTTTGCAGATAATAGTAAACAATTTGAAACCCAGCCCTTTTCAGATTCAGCATGCAAAATGGTTATTCGTTTGCCTTTATTTGAAGGTACGTTAGTCTGACATTTTGCACTGCTGTTAACCCACCCTTTTTGCACAGTGTCATGGGTATCGAGCCATGTTTCATTAAGGTAAATTCTTGGCCAATTCTCTGATCGATACTTTTTAATTTCTTGTAAATAAGTATGTCGCAAGATTCGTAATCTTTGTGACTCCATCACTACTTGCCCTTTACTGATTTTTTGGAACTTGAACCCCCATTCTTAAGAGAATTCTGTGAAGGATTGATTGGCCACAATGTATATTGGTCCCGTCCTGCACCACTCTTAATTTTATTTTGTCTAGTGTCGGCACCAACTGCTCTTCACACATAGAATATATTTTTCTCCTGATGACGTCTTTTCCACAATCGTCTACATGATGCATTTGAAAATCTTTCCGTTTTTTCCTGTTCCTGAGAGATGGTTTTCCTACAATATCCTTAATCGTAGAAATTGAGGTTTTTGTTAGTTCACTGGTTTCTTGCAAAATACTTTGTTTATTCAAATTTCTTTTTACCAAACTGTCGTAAACATTTTTCACTATTTGTTTAGTGTCAAGTGATAAATGTTTTCCCTTGCGATAGCCACTATTGCAATTTTCCCACGGACGCCACAGAATTAAAATAGAAACGTTACGTTGTAAGTTGTAAGTAAAACTAAAAATAAAAATAATAAAAAGTATCTTTCGAATGTTAATGGGGACCTGTAGTCATTAGGCCTATATTATCAAATACTTAAAGGGCTCCAAACCGGGTTGGCAGGTAGTAAATATATAGGTAAAAATAGATCCAATATGATTGCAGGTGCAAGTGAGGGCGGTATACAAAGCAGGTAAAATAAAAATATGTTTATCGTAATACCATACCTGGGAACTATGCACAAAACCTTAATAGGGTTGTTTATTGCCCCATTGAAAAAGCAAAAAGGCAGGATCTTATATCTTGGGATGTACCATACTCGCTCACGAAGCTTAATGCGACGATCTTCCATTACGATACCATGATTTTATCGACCATTTCTTCAGAAGAAATCGGGCGTCCTAAATGAGCAGCATCTGCGGTATTGATAAGGCCACGTTTAAATTTATTTATCCAGTAATAAATGACCTTCAATGCTGGTACGGAGTTTCCATAAAGTTCCTTCAGTTCAGTTCCTATCTGGACTGCAGCGAACTTTTTTAAATAAAAATGTTAATCATTTCTACGAATCGTGGAACACCGATCACTTACGACAGCTGCGAACAAATAACTACATGTTGTATCTCCTTGAAACTTTAAACACAACCGCTACAAGACTCACGCTTATCAACAGTCATGCCGCTTAACAAAATTTACTGCAATTTCTTAGAAATTTAACATACTAATTAATTCACCTTCGCATTTGAAAATTCTGAAAGTTCGGTCTCGTTTTAGATCTTATCTTGTTGAGTTGACTTTAACTTGTACTTTAGAGTATCTCATTGATTTAATTTTATCTTTCCTTTCTCTGCTTTAATATTTCTGGACTTCTGGTGATTTTACTTAATTTAACTGGGTTCAGGAGATTATCCTTAACTTAGTAACATTAAGTATAAAATAAGAAAAAACTTGATTTTATTTTATTTGGAAAACTTCCCCTTCATCGAAGTTCAGAGATTTTAATTTTATTTTCTTATTTAATTTTTACTTCCAATTTATTTAACCACTTAACTTATCTCTTCTTCCAAATTTTAATAAATATTTTGGACCAAAATATTGAGTGCTATATATATATATATATATATATATATATATATATATATATATATATATATATATATATATTTATATATGTAGTGATGGTTTTTCGGGTATCCCGTGTTAGCTTGATTAAATCGAAACGTCAGCGAAACCATCCATCAAGGGACTTCAAGCTAACACGGGATACCCGAAAAACCATTACTACATTTCACACCCGTGAGAACATTCGTCAAAACATATATATATATATATATATATATATATATATATATATATATATATATATATATATATATATATATATATATATATATTTGAAAGAAAGCCGATGACAGGGGTAGCATTGGCTCACTTTTCTGCAGCGTATCACACCATTAATCACCTTCTACTACTCCAAAAGCTCTATAAATCTTAAAAAGACTACAATTTGGTAAAGCTTATCGAATTTCTTATAGTTAATCTAAGGTATTTATGTGTGTCTGGAGGCCAGGAAGAGTAGGTGGAGAATCCAGAAAAACGGATTGTTCACCTATCCTCTTCAACATTTACATGGATGACCAGCCTATCTTACTTTACACTAAACATTTTTTATACGCTGACGACCTAGCGATTGCTGTACAGGTCCGCCTTTTCTCAAGAGTTGAAGAACTAATGGAACAGGCTTTGTCAAACATGTCAACCTACTACAGAAGAAATGCTTTAAAACGAAATCCATCCAAGGCATAGATCTGCGCTTTCCATGTGCTATCAAGAGAGGCAAGGAAGAATTAAACGTTACGTGAAAAGGACATATACACACAGACCAACCAAACTATCTCGGTGTACAATTTGACAGAAGTTTTGTCTATAAATATCATGACCAAACCACTGCCGCTAAAGTCCATACGAGGAACAATATTCTAAAAAAGATATGTAGCAGCAAGTGGGGAGCAAGCCAAAACGTTTTTCGAACATTTGCCAAAGCACTGTGCTTTTCGACTACAAAATATGCCAGCCTAGCTTGGAATCAGCCTAGGCATACTAAGAGGATGGATGTAGCTCTGAATACGACATGCTATACAGTGACCGGCTGCATGAAACTGACCCCAATACATCTACTACATAAAGCTTCAGGCTTTACTGAACCGAAAATCCATCGAGCATCACTGGAATATACAAAGCGATTCAAGCAAAAGTTCGAAGAACGACACGTGCCACTCAGCAGGCTCGCTTCTCCAAGACCTCCCCTTTTACGCACATAAATACATAGAACCACCAGAATGGCATCCGGTTCTGGAGGATGACCCACCTGGAGGAAAACTAGACTGGATGACACGGAGGACTCTCAATAGATTGAGGACCGGTGTTGCTCCAGTTTAGGGGCCACAGCAATGATGAAGGGTGCGAATGTGAAACATATATATATATATATATATATATATATATATATATATATATATATATATATATAGTTAAACTTCTGGAAAACGCCCTTATGAGGAAATAGAGATGAACAATCAACGATCTCTAGACTCTAGTTCTGTTTTTTTTTTAATTTTTTTAATTAAAATTTTGCTTCCTACTTGATAGTTTCTTCTGGAAACTGAAATGCAAACAAAGACAAAAGGAAAATTAAGATATTCGTTAGGACGTGTAATATATAAGTTTATGTAAGCTATATAGATACAAAATTGTAACAGGTTTTTCTCTAATTACGTATGTAAGCTAAGCATTTCACTAACCACGTAGCGAACACAATCATACAAAGAACACAAAGGTTTTAAGAGGTAAAATAATACTTATAACATTTTTAAAGGTTTTTTAGAACCAAAATCAACTGTGAGAAATACCATGATGCCTTAATGTTACTTCATTTTTAAATTCCGTTCCCTTTTCCGCATGACTTTTGAGAAGTTTTTTAATAAATAATTTTCCAGTAAAAACATGTTGCCAAAATATTAGACTACAGCCTTAATGAATACAAACTTGATGCTTCTTGTTGGCTTTATGACGAAATCTAGTACCAAAAATGGCTGGTGGCGGACTAAAAATCACTATAAGTTACTAAACGTTACGTCAGATATAAAATATAAATAGAGTACCATTAAGGCATTATGGTATTTCTCACAGTTGGTCTTGGTTCTAAAAAGAACCTTTAAAAATGTTATTAGTATTATTTTACCTCTTAAGACCTTTATAATTCTCCAAACGTGCTCTTCTTGTGCTCTTTGTATGATTGTGTTTGCTATCTGGTTAGTGAAATGCTTAACTTACATACGTAATTAGAGAAAAACCTGTTACAGTCTTGTAAGTATACTATTATATAGCTTACATAAACTTATATATAACACGTCCTAACGAACATCTTAATTTTCCTTCTGTCGTTTGTTTGCATTGCAGGTATACTCTTATATAGCTTACATAAACTTATATATCTCACGTCCCAACTAACATCTTAATTTTCCTTCTGTCGTTTGTTTGTATTTCAGTATCCAGAAGAAGCTAACAATTAGGCAGCCAAAGCTTGATTAAGAAAATAAAAAAACAGAAACTAGAGCCTAAAGATCTTTGATTGCTCATATCTATTTCCTCAAAAGGGCGTTTCTCAGAAGTTAAATTTTGATTGTTTGTTACCAATACTCTGTTACTGTCCTGTAAGTAATTTCTCATACAGTCTTACAATTCATTGAATCACATTTTAAAAAACGAACGTTTTGGTTTATTTTCTGTACCTGGTTTGCATTTTTAGAATCCAGAAGAAGCTACCATCAGGCAGCGAAAGCTCGATAACAAAAATAAAAAGCAGATACTAGAGCCTTTAGATCAGAGGTGTCAAACTCAATTTTGCATATATTAAATTTAGAATGTGTAGGCGGGCCAAATTCAAATAAAAAAAATGTACTGAATTATTATAAAAGAGGGTAATTATTTTGAGCTCGAGGATCCAGATACCTGACTTCTTGCGATCGCGGGCCTTATTGATACGTCCCGGAGACGGATGCGGCCCACGGGCCGTATCTTTGACATCCCTGATTTAGATCTTTGATTGCTCATCTCTTCTCCTTATAAGG
>CM032446.1:219425870-219533329 GCA_019049505.1 Pachyrhynchus sulphureomaculatus
TTATTTGGAGTTACCGGAGATGGAGAAGCCTGGAGGGCTGTCGTAAATTCTGTGTAACAAAGCAATAGAGGTTACGACGCTCACAGCCGAGCAACGATGTGTGCGAGAGGGAGAGAGAGAGAGAATGATAGCTTATGTTTAGATATTAATCACGAAATATTTTAAACTACCCATGCGTGCCATTCTTTTTATATCGGCTATATGTGCGATTAAAAATAGTTATATCTAAAATAATATTTTCAACCAAAAGCATGTAAATGGCATAACACCATTGAACGAATCTCCTCTACAGATTATTTTTATTGAGACTGAAAATCATGAACAATGCAGTTCGGATTTATGGACACGTTTCATGTATTCGAGATACTCCCATTTCAACCTAAATATTTGACTATAAATATTTATACTAAAATATGTTCCTTTTCTTAAACAAATGGAAAAAAAATCCTATTATTCAAATATACCAAATCTGCCAACCCTACCCCCTTCCTCTACAGCGATATTTCTCAAAAACTGTATGTGTTTTCCTACTTCAATTACTATAAATGTTCGAAATTCGACACCGATATATCGTGTTTTTTCGGTAATTATCGCGGCAAGAGATCACACATCACAAAAATTCCAACGATGTTTAAAATTGGAACCTGTAATGATGTATAACATTATATATACCTCTTATATACCTCTTAAAACCTCTTCACCCATTTTATATGTTTGACTATAAATGATTAAGCTTAGAATTTGTTATATATTACAAGCAAGAATCACTAGAAATTCTCATAATAATTATAAAAATATTCAAAGCTAATCGACTACTTTTTCACTCTCTTAGGCTAAATTAACCAAAAACTATAACTTCGATTCATTTTCTCATGTATTACACGTGTATCAAATTCGATAGAGATATCTCATTTCCATCAAGGGTTATGTTATCAATAGACAGTGATACCAACAGTCAGGGAGCCAGACCTACGAAAATGGAAGGCAATGATCAAGGAATCTTAAATTGTGAAAAATGCCTAAATCTCTGACTACTATTTTTCTACAAATACCGGACTTTCTTTGGCAACGGAAATACAAAAGCTTACTATGTAGATAAACAGTTAAAAATTTACAATTATCTCGCTGTTATTCAAATTAAATACCGATAAAATCGAATTTGGTCTTATCACAAATAACAGTTATTGTCTCAACATTAGAGAGATTTTGAAACGCTTATTTTGGTAGGCCACTGTCTTTATCTTTATTTGAAGCATGCGCCTGTCGGATCTTGCCCAGTAGTAAAGGAAAGAGATTAAATATAAGGACTCAGCTGTTATCGTTATCTGAGGTATGCGCCCACCATTGGGAGCTTTCGCAGTATTGAAACAAAATAAGAGAATCCTTTATCAAGGACAACGGTTTTCCTTATTTAGGAACTTTTATGAGAGGTGATTTGAAGTTCCTTATTCTTATCGCTATTATGATAGGGTCTATTTTATCCTACTTGTACAAACTGCTAAGAAAATACAGTAAAACTGAAATGATAATCTTTTATTGCAAATAACACTGACAACAGTTAACTAGTGTTCAGATTATGTTGGGATTTTGCAATCTTTAGCACAACAGCATTACAGTGTGTGTAGTACTAATTTCAAATGAAATTTTATTTAATGCACATTCGTATTATCGTGGAAATTTTAAAGGAAGTGATAGAAACCTGCTAGACACAATTTTAATTTAGAAACCTATGTTGACTCATCAAATACTAATAACCGATGTACCTAACCATGAAATGAATGACAAAAAAAATCCCTTAAGTTTATACAAAATGAATACTGACATAACCTTGCAATTCTTTCGCGTTAATACTGCGCATGCTTGAGATAACGATAAGGACAAAGAAATGTGAAAAAGAAGCGTTGCAAAATCTCTCTATTAAAAAAAAGAAAAGAATCTTATTACAGTAATAAAAGTATAACAGTAGAGTTTTCGTGAAATATCACGACTAAAATATATAATAATTCTCGGCTCTTTTCTGTTAGATGCAAGCCGGTGGGAGAAAAACAACTCTATCGAAGAGGTTATGCAGTTTAATTATCTTGGCGTAAACCTTTGAAGTAGCCACAACCCATCAAATGAAATAAGATCTCAAGTTAATAAAGCTGCCCTCATATCTGGCGCACTATGCGATGTCGGGACAAAAATCGAAATTTACCCTTAAGTCAAAAAATTTCATTTATTTATAAATATTTTCACTAAAAAAGGTTAAATCGTCATATTCTATTTTTATTTTTTTATTATTACAAAAAGTTCATCTTTCTCACATTTGGTCAATGATGTTCCATGTTTGGCCGACGGGTAAAAGACAAGTCAGCACAAACGCTCTTACCATTGTGTATTAAGGAATGACCTGACAATATTACATGTTTTCAAAACCACTGACTTCTGAATGTTTTTGTGTATGTGTTGAGTCCTAATTGTACTAAGTGTGCTGTGAATGTTATTGGTGTAAGGCCTGTGGCTGATATAATGAGGGGGACAATGATGACTTTTTCTTGTTTCCATAGCCTTTTTATATCCGTTGCAAGGTCTGTGTATTTGGACATTTTTTCTGTGTATTTCGATTGGATGTTTGTGTTGTTGGGGACAGCTATGTCAATTAGATAGGTGACTTTTCCTTTTTTGCACTGAAAAGTATTATCGGGTCTACTGGCGGAGAATGTTTTATCTGTATGAATACTGATGTCCCAGTAGAGCTTGTAATCTTTATTTTCAACTATGGATGTTGGTGTGTATTTGTAGTAAGGAACTGTGTTTTCTATGAGTTTGTATGTTGTGGCTAGTGCTTAATGAACTGCTTTGGCAGCTGAGTCATGTCGGGCTATGTATTCCGTTCCGGCGAATATTTTACATCCGCTTGTTATGTGTTCGATCGTTTCTTTCTGCTGGTGGCATTTCCTGCATCTGTCTTCTGTAATAGTTAGTTCTTTGATGATATGCTTTTGGTAGTTTTTGATTAATATGATTTTATTCTGGATGGCAAGAAGCCTTCTGTTTCAGGGAATAGCTGCCCATCCTGTAACCAGGTGTATAAGTGTTTTTATTTACGTGGTCTTGTTCTATGTGGTATCTGTGTTTTCCTTGGAGTGTTTTCTCTGACCACGTTTTCATCTTTTCCTGTTGTAATTGGGTGTGACTGTGTGTGTCTGCTGAGTGATCTGCCCGGGATAAGTCGAGAGGTATGTAATTATTGACTGCTTTCATTGTCGCTGTGTGGAGGCTGGTTTGCTTGCTATTAAAGAATTTCCTAAGTGCTTGTATTTGTTTTGTATGTAGTGATCTGATGTCTATGATTCCTCTTCCTCTTGCCTTCCTCTCGATGGTAAGTTTTTCTTTGCATGCGTTGAGGTGTAGTTTCCTATATTTGGTGCATTAAGAACGTATTAGGATGTGAATATTTTTTATGTCTGTTTGTGATACCAAATGAATATGTGAATATAGGTATAGGGAACGTGTTGATGGCTTTAGTGAAATATTTAGAGTTGAGTTTTGTTTTGTTTGTAAAAGTTTATTATTATTATTATTATTATTATTCATATTACAGAAAAGTGAAATATAATTTTTATAAAAAAAAATATATTTCGCTACTATTGAGGTTTCAAATTTCTTGGAGGACATCGATATTTTTACGTATTTAGCTATACAGAATGACGTTTTACTAGATAATCTTTACAGCGATGGCAGTCTTTCCATTTTCGACCTATTACCCGGCAATAATCGTGGGAAATGTTAACGTTATCTTGTTTCACCTCTTTAAGACACCCTGGTCTGTTATTTTAAAAAATAGTCTTCAATTGCAACGTGACTTGTTGTGCTTGTCGTTTGCAATTCGAATTTCCAACAAATCATAATTTTTGATGCGGCGATCTTAGAAAAAAAAAAACTAATTGCAGTTAGTTGCAGATAATTTTTTATAGAAAACAATCTACAAGTGGAGGACTGGAATAAATTAAAAGTACGGGACGTTTTGCGCCTAAATTGAGATAATTCGATTTGAACATTAAATGTTATACTTACTTCGATCAGTCATTTTTTTAGGGAAATAAATCCACTCACACAATTAAAAAGCATTGGCCAGAACCTGCTGAGGTTTAATTGTAACAAATTTCAAGACGCCACCGACCAAATATTGCCGTTTCTTTTATCCTGTGTTTACCGTTCGCGTATCTAAAGGCCCCCCACAGATGTCGTTCTTTTTTTGCAGTTTTACCCGCACACCTTGATTATAACCGTCCGTTTTCCACATGTTCGTTCAAGTCGGGTCGTGTGTGTGATGATGCAGTTAAAAAGGACGCGTTTTGTCAGTGTCAACTCTGTCCTCTGATTAATCGCCAGTGATTTTAGTTTGGAGAATATTGTGTTTTGTGGCTAATAGAAATGTTGTTCTTTTCACAACGACAGACCTAAGGAATTATAACAAAAAATTTATAATTGAGTTCATAGAACTGTATAGAAGCCATCCGTGCCTTTGGAAAGTTAAATCTACTGAGTATTCTGATAGAGAGAAAAAAAAAAAATAAAGTCTACGAAGACATGATAATAAAATTACAAGAAGTAGATAATCCACAACGAAAAAATCTGTTAAAAAGAAAATTGACTCTCTGCGTGGTTGCTTCCGGAAGGAATTAAAAAAAGTCATGCAATCTAAAAAATCTGGTTCGGGGACTGATGAGGTATACAAGCCCCATTTGTGGTACTACGAATATTTATTATTCCTTACAGACCAGGAAACACCAGTAACTAATATTGATGAAGAGACAAATAGCAATCAAGTAAGTAAAACATATATCTTTTATTTATATGTACTGTACTACTATTTATTAATAATAATAAATCTCAATATAACAAAGTATTAAAATCTAATACAATAAAGTATTAAACAAAGTTTTCTTGCCAGGGTACCGATCCCTCATTATGAAAATAACTCATAAATAAATTACGAACTCTTTTTGCTTCTTCAGATGCATGTCTGTTGTGTCCACGCTGTAAATTAATAGTTGCTTGTTCTGCACTTAAACCATTTTCTATGTCCCCTGTGTTGTAATCTTCTGAATAAAAACAAGTTGAAGGTGCATAATTTTCCTGGCGCTTCTTAATTAGAAAGTTATGAGGAAATCAACATGTCATAACGATTTTATCAATATTTTCTAATTTTAAATTAATTGTAGAATGAAAGATCCTGAAACTTGCAACCATTATTCCAAATGCATTTTCTGTTATCCGGCGCGCACTGGATAATCTGTAGTTAAATATTCTTCTTTCTCTGTTCAATTCTTTTTGGCTGAATGGTTTTAAAAAATTGTCTCTCAACGCGAAAGCTTCATCTCCAATAAATACATAGGGCAGTGATTCATTACTGTTATCTGTTTTACAACTGGATGGAAATTGAAGAGTACCATTTATAAGTTTATCATAAAATAAAGTGTTTTCCATTACACCACCATCAGATACTATTCCGTTTATGCCACAATCGCACATGATGAATTCATAATTCGCATTAGCGATCGCCATTAATACACGTACAATACTATTTCTGCCTTTGTAATTCTAATAAAAAGAACCGCTATTTCGAGGTGGCACTATATGTATGTGATTGCCATCTACAGCACCTAAACAATGAGGAAAATTTCACTTTTTTTCAAATGTTTGGGCTATGATTTTCCATTCTTCTTCGGTCCTAGGAAACTATAATAAAAAATTATTATCAATATAAATTATTTTTAATATTCATAGTTAATTATTGTATAATTTATTTTAATATAATTAATTGTTTTTCTTTCAGGATGAAACTAACTATACCCCCATACAATCCCCGGCATCTTTTGAAAATAATGTATGCACAGATCGTTCGCTATCAGCATGTTCCAATACTCCTTCAGTACGCTCTTCCTTTAGTAGCACAAGAAAGCGTTACATAAAGGACAGAGCCGGCGAAGTTTTGGAGAAAGTAAGTGCAAAGCTGGATATGAGTATTAAAGAAGACAACTTTGACGTGATAGGAAAAAATGTTGCCAACAAATTAAGAGAGTTACCCCGTGATGGTGCATTAATGGCGGAAAAATGTATTTCTGATATTCTCTTTGAAGCTGCATTGGGAAACATTACGAGAAATACAAAAATATCTTTAACAAAAAATGGAGTAAATCAACAAGACCTTGCTACAAATCCTTATATTAACTCAGCCCACTATTATCAGAATCAGCAATCTGATGGTACAAGCTCCCATGTTGAATTAGAATACGGAAGAGACTACGGAAATACATCTAATCAAATACTTTTTTCTCAACAAATACATGGAAATGCGAAATCCTTTTTGGAAACTTTTTCACCCGATATTACTAATTTGTAAATAAATGTCCTATCCTTCATTATATTTCTTTTAGTAATGTATTTTTAGTTTTGTCGCCCGTTGAAGATAATAAATAATTTGTTCTTACCTTTAAGTAATTGTGTTTTAAAACAGAGTATATGGCACTGCACGTTTCTGGTATAATCTGCCCAAGAGCTTGAGGTGATATAACAGTTGAAAATTTTAGGACTTCGTAACTCCTTCCAGTAGCAAGAAATCTTAGTGTGGCGGTAAGACGCTCATGTGATGAAATACTTTGTCTCATATACGTATCTTGCTTTTGTATTAATCGTGTTACTAAAGTGAGCAGCTCTAAATACGTTTCTTCGTCCATTCGCAAATGATTAAACCAATCTCCTGGTTCTAGTCGTAATTCACTTAAAAGATTTACGTGTGAAAATTGTCTTCGTTTAAGTAATCATTCTTTAGTCCATTTCGAACGTTTTCTTTTTAAAAATTTTAATTTTACAGCCACTGCGGCTGCCACTACTAATGTTGTCGTAGGATCCGTCATAGATCAAATGATGATAATGACGCTATGATTTCAAAAAAACTGAACGAAACAACGCCTAATGTGTGGATGTGGTCGTTGTTCGTGTTTACCCGTGCAGTTTTACCCGACGTCTGTGGGGGCCTTAAACATAAATTAAGTGCACTATTTTTGTTTACGAATACTTGTTTATAGACTGGTGAGCAAAAAAATCGACTCAAACGATTTTGCATAATTTAACACCGATTCTTGAATTTAAATTTCAAACAGTAGTATTATTTTTGGTATCATTATAATGCTGACTTTCTGCTCTTTCCAATAATACCAGAAACATTTGAAATTTCAAAAGGTTTTACTGATTAAAACGGTTTTACTCAATAGAACTGTTTTTGCTCGCTCAGAAACGTATTCGTTGCGCGTTTTCTATCATTTATTTATCGGAACTTAAACTGTCAACATCTCTGCTCTACCTGCTCACTAATTAGGTCATCGGAAAATAGATACCACCCGGGAAGAAACGGCACAAGTCATTGCCCTATTATATAGCCAACTGCACCTGAGCCAGTCAGAGTCTATAATAATAATAATAATAATAATCTTTATTGTCCATTTTGCAATAGCTTTAGACAAGGTTAAGACTTAAATTTAGTCCTAAACTACATACATATATAAAATTATCAGTTAATTACATAAAACAAGCATAGGTCAGATAAACAACAATAACTACAAATACATGATACACAATACACATACTGAATTAATTAAAAGTTTTTCGCTTCAGAGGCGACCAAGATAATCCTTAAATTGTACATTGTAAAATGCCTCTTCCAATAAAATATTCTTTTGTCTCTTTTTAAATCGGTTAATGCCCAGGTTTTTTATAGACACAGGAAATAGGTTATACAGTACAATACTTTGGTAAAATGTACTATTATAGTATTTGGCAGGACCGAGCGAATGAGGTCTCTTCTAAGAGGGTATGCCGCAATCCTAGAGCCAGAAATGTATTTGTTCTTCGTTTTGTGCATTGTTAATAGGCTCTTATACATGTAACAAGACGGTAATGTCATAATGCGATCTTTTTTAAAATATTCTTTACATGAATCTCTAGGTTTTTATATTATTAATTGCTCTCACACACCTCTTTTGAGCACGAAAAATGCCCATACTTCCAGGCTCATTCCCCCAGAACTGAACTCCATAAACCATCCTTGAATGGAAATATCCATAGTAAACCAGTTTCAAAACCTCGAGAGTCACTACATTTCTCAGAACACGTATAGAGAAGCATATTGCATTAAGTTTTAGTTTAAGCTTTCTCAGGTGTGTTTCAAATTTAAGGTTTAAATCAAAAGTTAAACCCAAGATTTTTGACTCTAAAATGGGGTTGATTTTATAATCACTTGTAAACATGTTTTCACATAGCTGTTCCGAATTTCTATTTTTGAAGACCAAGAGACAGGTTTTATCAACATTAAGCTTTACTAAGTTGGGAATGTGGAATCTTTGGCACAATGATACTACTCAGTATATATCACCACTACACCAAACACTTTATTTTTGCACTCGACGCGCGTTTCGCTAACCATGCTAGCTTCACCATCGCTCCTGATGAAGCTAACATGGTTAGCGAAACGCGCATCGAGTGCAAAAATAAAGTGTTAGGTGTAGTGGTGATATATATTGAGTATTAAGCTTTAGCTTGTTTGCAGGGAAACCAGTTAGTTAATTCATTTATACAATCTTTGGTCGCTATCTGCAATTTTTCGGGATTGTCGTCACTCAGGAGACAAGTTGTGTCGTCAGCATACATTACAACTTTTGCCTTGATATGTTTAGGAAGTTTATTTGTATAAATACTGAATAACAAAGGCCCAAGCACAGATCCCTGAGGAACCCCAGCAGTCACATCCCCAAGATCAGAATCATAGCGACTCCCGTCAGTAAGAATTGATATATATTGTTTTCGGTCAGACAAGTAGGAACAAAACCAAGTCAGTGCTACGCCTCCCATGTCATATTTCTCGAGTTTCTGTAATAAAATATTATGATCTACTACATCAGAAGCTTTTGATAAATCACATTGTACAATGACACAATACTTTCCCTGGTTTCGCATACCATAAACATAATTTAAAATTTCAAAAAGGGCACTCTCTGTTGATAAATTGGATCTAAATCCAACTGAGAAGGAGTCATCGAATTATTCTTGTCTAAGAATTTTTTTAAACGGGTATGTAAAGTCTTTTCAATGGTCTTCGTAATAACAGTAGCTAATGAAATTGGACGATAGTTTGTTATTTCATTATGTAGCCCTTTTTTATAAACTGGTATTACCCTAGATATTTTTAACTGATCCGGAAAACACCCCTCAGCAAAAGATACATTAAATAGGTGTGTTAGAATGGAGGATAAAATCTCTTGATGAGTTTTAATAAATTTTAGTGGTATCTCATCAATACATACGGAATTGCCATTTTTTAATGATGAAATTATCATTTTTATTTCCATACTCGTCACAGTACTAAAGAAGAAACTAATAGGTGTATTATCTATTCTTGGTAATATCAGTTTAGGAAAAATAAAGGTGTTGGCAACACTAGTAATCTAGTTCTATCCCTTATGTCATCATTATCTATAGTAATTTTCCATTCATAATTCATTATATGCTTTCCCCTACCAGTTTCATTATTTACTATTGTCCATACGGTTTTAGATATATTTTTCCACTGTTTTATTTCCTCTTCAATAACCATACTTTTTGCTTTCTCTATAATCTCTTTTAGCAATTTAAAGTAATTCTTATAAAAGTTATTAAGAACTAAATTAGGATTATTTTTAAGAAACCTAAACAGTTGCCTCTTATGCCGACAGGAGCATTTAATACCTGCCGTCATCCAGGCCTTCGATTTAAATTTAAATCAGCCTCTGAATAAGAAAACATTCATCAATAATGGGGTTCATCTTATTGTAAAAACAATCAAATCCTTCTTTTGTACTAACCTCTGGTATAGTCCAGTCTAGAGTATTCATGCAAACTGTACTCTTTTTAAGATTTTTGACAGAGAAAATTCTTTTAAATTCAAGCATATGTGGTATCTTACCGTTTTTAATAGAGAAAATAATAGAATTGTGATCCGAAAGCCCTATATCGTGGACGTGACAATAAAAAAGTTCAGGATTCACATTTGTAATTATATTATCAATGATCATTGCGGAACCACCGTACTGCCTGGTTGGCACAAAAATCGTAAGCTTTTAAGCTATTAAGTAATGAAACAAATTCATAGTAGTCATTGTTTTTCAGCCACATTAATATTAAAGTCGCCACATATAATTATACTTTTGTTTAAATTAGACAGATAGTGTAATAACGTTTCGAGTTCTGCATAAAATATATTAATATTTGTACTTGGGCTACGATAGACACACACAATTATGGAAGTACCTATTATAGGCATGTTGTACTGCACGCCACAACATTCTAAAATTTTTTCTTTGCAATACATTTCCAGATCTATTGGTTTAAATATTACGTCCCTTCCGAGGAAAACAGCTACACCCCCGTGAACACTCTGCTGACGACAATAATATGCAGACAATACATATTTATTTAATGCTATAGTCTCTCCAGATTTTAACCATGTCTCAGTAAAACACAATACCTGAAAATTTAAGTCACTTAAAAATACGTCCAATTCATGTCTCTTATTTTTCATTGATTGGATATTGATATAAAAGATTTCACCTTTTTTACTGTTGTCGAGACTTAAATCTAAACTATCAGAGGCACGGGAGGTCATGTTTTCCATTACCAGTATCCATGTTGCTGGTTTCTATTATATCTTTATTACCAGCTGGACTTTGCATCGGCAATTCATCTACAGTCACACTTGCATGTTCATGAGGACCATTTGTCATATTACTGAGTCCATTGTCCAATTTTATAAACTTAAGATTTTTGTTTTTATATGAAACATTTGTTACATGGTCTAAAATTAAGTTAGCAATTTTTGATTGGTACATTATAGAACCCTTGCTGTTTATATCTATAAAACAAATATTGCCCTCAGAATATCTATTTATACCATACAAATATTTATTTAGCCTTACATTAAAACTGTATATCAAGTTATGTAAATTAGGAATTGTAGGAAAATACGACATAGACATAAAAATAAAGTTTGTATGAGAGCAAAATCTTAGTCTTGAGTGAAGAGTTTTCAGAGAAGGGAGTCTACCCTTCAAGATATTGCTTGTCCCAGGCAATACAAGGACGTAGTCATTAAGTGTAAAAGATTGAGTTAAATTTACAATATCGTCAATGACTTTTTCAAATAACGCATGAGGCTTTATAATTACTTGTATTTTAAAATTTTTTAATGATTTTAACAACATATCCTTAAAATGATATAAGTTTTCATCTCCTAATACTAACATCCTATTACTACTCTCATCTTTAGGTTCATAATACACATTTGAACAATCTAAACTATCATCATTAGCACTATCATTTATAAGTATAGTTTCATCTGACCATTGCACCTCAATGTCTTTCATTGCTGGTTTTAGTTTTAGTTTATTTATTTCAGTCAAATATAGTTCATTATCCAGTTCCAAGGATCTGATAGTATCTACCATTTATCTGCTAATTCTCCTCATTTCGTCCAGATCATTTTCCAATCTCTCTATCAACTGTTTATTATACTCCAATTCCTCCATCATTTTTCCGTTTTCATTTTCTAATGTGACAATTTTACTGTTAAGATTATCAATATCTCCTTTTTGGTTTTTTAATTGTTTTATATAATCCTGTTCCACCGCATATACAATTTCTTCAAAAACTTTGGATCCGCGTTTTACGCGTTTAATATAATTGTCTTTTTCTTTGTTTTCTTTTTTAAGTTTTTCTATTCCTTCCTGCAACAATTCTAATTTGTGCATTTTTTCTTATTCTTTAGTTTGGCACTCCAGAGAGCAGTATATTTTATGTGTATTAAGCTTTACATATTTTGCTTTTCGCTCCAAACAGCTTGGATGAGAGACCTCAGTACATGTCACACAGCAGAAATTTCTAAATTCAGATGATCTATAGCATTTAAACTTTCCTTCCATGACGATAGTACAAGCAAATAATTTATTATTATTATGTTACTATCAGTTAAGGCGAATTTACTCAAACGTTACCAAAATACTGGCACCTTTACACGGAGACCAGGATAAGGAAGAAGAAGGTTTACCTCAAGCGAAACTCCCACTTTATTGTCAACACGACTCTAAGAAATCGTCACTTGACCGGTGTTGAGGTCCAGTAGAAGCTCCGACAAGTTCGTAGACGGGCTGTCAGAAGAATACTTAAAGAAGCTGACCTAACTCCGAAGAGACCAGCTAATGGATCCAAACTGACAGCAGATTTGCCTGAGAACATATCGACTGGACCTTAGAGCAATGGCACTCCATCTAATTTTCCGGCGAGTTCCGAAAATGCCTACATGACAATGATGGAAGAAGACGATTCTGTAGAAGACCTCAGGAGCGCTATGCGTGGTGCTGCATTACTGAAACGGTCTCCTACGGAGAAGGTTCTGCATGGTGTGGGGAGGCATCTCACTGGATGCGAAAACCGATTTGGTTTTCGTGACTCGTTGTTAAACTTAAAATTTGTTTAATTTTTCCTTTCTCTTACCACTATTTTTAATCCTTGTTCTACTTGTTTCCGCTTTCAATCATTTAAATAAGTAAAAAGCATGAGGTATGCTCTGGAAATTGGTACCATTAGAAAGAAAATAGAATCGGCTTTCAAATGATACTAGAATCAATAAAAATGTATGAATATTAAATTCTAGGATGCGTGTTAAATGAAACCAAATAGTTTGAGCCAATTTTTTTGCTCACCAGTGTGTAATAATACACGTCTCTGAAAAAAAGTGTGTAGTTCAAAATCGACAACAAAATACTTAAGTTTTTTTATTTTTGCCTATTGAAGGCCGCATTGTACGTCGCCGGAAAAACAAATTTATGACTACTGAAAGTAAAGCAAAGATATACAAAACATGAAATCAGAGCAGATAACAACCAATCAAAAAATATTCGAAAATTGGAGGAAATTAAAATATTAAGAGCAATATCAGAAGATACACGAGAGTCATGTGGGGTTTATGACGTGGTGAGACGGAGAAAACAGAGTTGTCGACTCTGGCGTGACCATGTCAAGAGACTAAATCTAAACAAAAGAGTCAGACTAGTTCTGGAACGAAAACTACCGGGACTGGCTCCCAAGAATGCCCATGAGGCCCTGGAAGTTAAACAGACCAATATAATATAATAAGGATGAAGAAGAAGAAAATAACTTGAAAAAAATTGACTTTACTACTTGTAATTGTATAGGAACTACTAGGTTAACAATTTTTACATTTTTTTATTAGGTTCAACTTTGTGCTTTAGAATCTGGTTGTCTAGCAATTTTCCGGGTCGCTCAAAGCGTATGTTTGGCTTGGGATCATCGTACTTACTAAAGGCTCTATGCGTACATAATCAGCAGATTGATCTATATAGTTCAAGTGTGACCTTATTAATTAAATGGTCCCTAAATTGCATATTATACGTATATATTGTATCTCTAAATCAGATTCCAAATATTACCATCATACTACATAGCCGTATTATATTAGTTAATTGTTTAATATCTAATAAGCTTTTGCCAAAGGGCTTGCTTCTAATTACATCTAAGCGGCAGTAATTAAATTACCATGGACACAGAAAATACCATGTGAGAGTAAAGCAAACATTTAGTTGTGAAGAATCAATATATTTGTGCAAAAATGAAATAAAAATATTCAAAACTAGGAAGGTTATAATACAGAAAATATAGCTATCGCTACAGAAAAACAAACACGTGAACAAAACGTCCGTCACCGCAAGGCTACCGCCGGATCGTTAACATATGCCTCGTCGAGTTTCTAAGAGATCCTGCGCAAGTAAAGGTTGTATTATATATAACAATAGTTTTTTTTTGTTGGTCTAGTACCCATGCTGCAGGGAAGTCTCTAAAGCGCTCCAGGAGCGGCATGTGTGCGGAAAAAGCGATTCACGTTGTTCTTGAATAGCTGTAAATCGTACTCGGTGGGAAACACAGCCCTTGGCAAATTATTCCAAAGGGATGAAGTTCTCCATATAAAAGACTGCTTAAATAGCGTTGTATGTGGACTAACAAGCTGAACCTCATACGGATGTGAAGTATTAGCGCAACGTGTATTTCTAATATGAACCGCTCTGGGAGGAATTAAGCGGGCTACATCCTTCGAACGCTTTCTATGAAGATACTTGTAGAACAGACTCAAGTCGCCAACCGTTCTTCGATGTTCCAGGGTCTCCAATGAGACGAACAGCTCTTCTCTGAACAGAATGCAACAAATGCAGGGTATGTTTGGGAGCGAAGCCCCATATATGGGAGCTGCATTCCATAGTTGGTCAAATTTGACCTTTGTAAAGAATTAACACTTGTTGTGGAGGGTAACACTTCCAGGTTCGAAATAAAATTCCTAACTTTTGAGAAGCTCTCCTTGCTATGGCTGCAACATGTTTATTCCAGGATATATTTGCTCCAAAACTAACGCTCAACAAATTGAGTGACGATGCTAGGGGAATGAAGTGCTCCGACATGACCATGTCGGGTTCAGCAACGTTAATTTTTTTAGAAAAAACTGGCTCCTGGGTTAGCGTTAAATTCCACTTGGTTACTGTCACTCCAAGATAGAATTTCTTCCAGGTCTTTGTTAAGTTGAACGACCTCCTGCTGTCTGCGGATATTCGCCTGAGTAGCCGATGTCCGAGCGTTCAAAGTGAATGAAGAGATAAGCGTACTGTCATCTGCAAAGCGTAGATTGGATTCACGGTATTTTCCAGCAGATCGTTAATGTAAATTAGAAAGAGAGTAGGTGACAGTATGGAGCCTCGGGGCAAACTGATAGTGAAGGTGTTAGAAAGTAATCCACCGACCGCCACTCGTAAACAACGCTCTCTGAGGAAACATGAGAACCACGAACAGAACTTTTTAGACATACCATAAGAGCGCAGCTTAGCCAACAGTCAGTCGTACCAAACACGGTCGAATGCCTTGGATATGTCAAGAGTAACCGCTCGAGATTCTCCAAAGTGTTCAGTTGCGTTGTTCCAAACCTGTGTTACACAAGTCAGAAGATCTCCTGTTGACCTATATTTACGAAAACCATATTGGTGATCGCTATGTGAATCCTTCAAGATATTTTAGAAGATGCTGATTGATAACCTTTTCCATGACCTTCGATATTATTGAAAGCAGTGCGAGTGGTCGGTAGTTATTTGGCAAGGTCTGTGCCATATTTTCAGCAGGAAGAAAATATTCCCTTTCTGTAGGGTAGGTTGAAAAGCCTACAGAAAACTGGTGTAGTTCCCTCGCACAGTTTTTGAGAACTATGACAGGTATTCCGTCAGCGCCAGAAGCCTTTTTGGTGTATAGCTTCATTAAAATAGGCTTTATGATACGCTGTCTGAAGACAACATCGGGCATCCTTGACTGCAATATGAGAATAGTAGGTGGTGTTTTTCCTTGGAAATCGACAGTAGAATATGAAGCAAAGAGTTCAGCCAACAAGTTCACTTTCTCAACAGGTGTCGTTGCAATAGAATTATCTGGCCGTGGGTGGTGGTATGGTGGATTTGGTGAAATTTTGACTAACTACCTTGGCGACTGCCCAAAAGGAGCTGGAATTGTTGGGACAAGCGAGAAGTTTGTTTCTAATTCGTTGACTGTGTGCCTTCTTAGTTTCGTCGACAATTCCCTTGCATCTGTTTCGGGCACGAACAAAGGTATTACGATTTATGGTGTAAGGATTTTCACGCCATTGTCGGTAGGCAATATGTTTAGAAGCAACAGCTTCTTTGCATTTTCGGTCGAACCAAGGCTTGCCGTTGGAGGAGCATTTCTTCGAAAAAGGGATGTAAGCTTCCATACCAGCCAAGATAACATCGGAGACCTCCCTGGCGCAGTCAGATGGGTTATCGGATTGAAAACAAACGTCCATCCAAGGGAAAGTTCGAAAGTAGGCGGTAGGCAAGATGTTTAGAAGCAACAGCTTCTTTGCATTTTCGGTCAAGCGAAGGCTTGCCGTTGGAGGGGCATTTCTTAAAAAGAGGGATGTAAGCTTCATACCGGCCAAAATAACGTCGGAGACCTCCCTGGCGCAGTCAGATGGGTGGTCGGATCGAAAATAAACGTCTATCCAAGGGAAAGTTCGAAAATATTCCATGAGATCTTCCCATTTAACAGATTTGTAGTGCCAAATTTTGCGCGGCTAGGCGCCTCTCTGTCACTGATTGGTAGGATACTCGATGTCGAAAGTGTTTTATGGTCGGAAGAACTTAACGGCGGATTTACGGTGACCGTGTAAATCTTCGGATTTGTAGTTAAAAACAGATCAAGAAGACTGGCGAACTCCCCGTCTCTATCAGGGATCCGTGTTGGTTCGTCAATAAGCTGAGTTAAGCGACAACTGATTCAGCTTCACGACCTTGTTCGTCGGTAGTATTTGAATATTTAATCCAGTTGATATTGTGAACAAGATTGGACAAAATTCCAGGCCCTCAGATCAGAGTATACTTTCGCAAAAGTCTTTGGTGCACTCAATCCGAATCCGACCTCAGAATTGCTCCATCACATCAGGTTTTCGAAATATCCTAACCTAAGAATACAAAAACACGGTTTTTCGCTATATTCGGGATTATATTACACCTCGAATTATTTTTCTCCACAAAACTCCTTGCGGCATGTGAAAGAACTACTCTTCCCCATCAACATGCATTTTGAATTTTTCAGATATCTTATTTCTTCTCGGAGAAATCATCTTTCAAGTAGCAACATTGTTTATTTGTTGTCGTACATGGTGTCCCATTTTAATATACCATTCTTCATAATTTTTTTTTAGTAAAAAAAGTTTCATATAAATTTGAAGGGTTTCGAAGGGGTAATAAAATGATATAATTGTAATGACCTTGCAATTGAAATTCCTAACATAAACAAATGCCATTCTAAATTTCCGTTATTGTCAAACGGCCATAACTTCGGCAAAGTTAGAAAAAACGTCCTTTTAGAAATTATTTTGTAAAAGAAAACCATCAAGATATCCACTGTCGTTTCTAGAATTAAGAGTTCTATAAAACAGAACTGATATGAAGCTGACGGCCTATGGACATTAATCTCAATCAACTAATCGCCCGCACAACTTGTTAGGTATAAGAAGCCCAGACATTATACACATATCAAAGAAATAAATTTCTATAATATGATCATTGTACATCCGCTTTAATGAATGTCGTGCAAATGTTGCGATTAGTTTCAGTATCTAATATCTTTATTGACTATGGGCAGACCTCCAAAAAGAATGTTGGACGTCCACATCGGAAGAGACTTCATGGGGATAAAACAAATGCCTGCTTATATGACCCACCATACAAGAAACAAGAAGAAGAAGAAGAATATGTTCACGGGTTCTCTTACTCTTTACAAATCCCGTTTGGTCTTCGCCTATTTGCAGGAGAGGTAGAGTCTCAGTCTCTCGTCTATAATATATATAAAATATAACGTCTTTCTGTCTGTCTGTCTGTCCGTTAGTGCGCTTATCACTGGAGAACCACTTATCCGATTTACGTACTTTTTTTTTTAACATACATATGTTCTCCGGCCAGGTTGTAGGCTATATTTTATTACGATAGGTAGCATAAGAAATGAGCATTGACGATAATAGTGAATGAAGTCGCAAGAAAGTTTGCCGCTAGCGTGTTCCCTTGCGATACACAGCCTAAACCATTAAATATGGAACAATATTATGTAGCAGAGAATATTTATAATCTATAATCTATAATATATATATATATATATATATATATATATATATATATATATATATATATATATATATATATATACATATATATATATATATATATATATATATATATATATATATATATATATATATATATATATATATATATATATAATGTACATATATATATATATATATATATATATATATATATATATATATATATATATAATGCAGTGTCTTTCTGTCTGTCTGTCCATTAGTGCGTTTATCAAGCGAGAATCACTTATCAGATTTACGTATCTTTTTTTAAATTCATACATATATTCTTTGGCTAGGTTATATAATAATAATAATAATCTATATTTATAATATATATAAAATGCAACGGCTCTCTGTCTGTCTGTCCGTTAGTGCGCTTATCCCTCGAGAACCACTTATCCGATTTACGTGATTTTTTAAATTCATACATATCTTTTCTGACCAGGTTATAGATATATATTTTATTACATCTATAATATATAAAAAATGCAACATATCTCTGTCTGTCTGTCTGTCTGTCTGTCTGTCTGTCTGTCTGTCCGTCCGTTAGTGCGCTTATCACTGGAGAACCACTTATCCGATTTACGTACTTTTTTTTAAAACATACATATGTTCTCTGGCCAGGTTATAGACTATATTTTATTACGATAGGTAGCATAAGGAATGAGCAGTGACGATAATAGTGAATGAAGTCGGAAAAAAGTTCGTCGCTAGCGCGTTCTCTTGCAATACACAGCCTAAACCATTAAATATGGAACAATATTATGTAGCAGAGAATATCTATAATCTATAATATATATAAAATGCAATGTCTCTCTGTCTGTCTGTCTGTCCATTAGTGCGTTCACGCAAGAACCACTTATCCGATTTACGTGTTTTTTTTTTAATTCATACATTTGTTCTCTGGCCCGGTTATCTATAATCTTCTATCTATAATATCTGACTCTCTGACTGTCTGTCTGTTTGTTCGTTAGTGTGCTTATCACTGGAGAACCACTTATCCAATTTACGTGCTTTTTTTAAAAACATATATATGTTATCTGTCTGTCTGTCTGTCCGTTAGTGCGTTACGTGTTTTTTTTTTTAAAACATACATATATTCTCTGGCCAGGTTATAGGATATATTTTGTTGCGTTAGGTAATAAAAAGAATAAGCAGTGACGATAATAGTGAATCAAGTCGGAAAAAAGGTTACCGTTAGCGCGTTCTCTTGCAATACACTGCCTAAACCATCAAATATGGAACAATATCATGTTGCAAAGAATATAATATATATGAAATGGAACGTCTCTCTGTCTGTCTGTCCATTAGTGCGCTTATCACTTGAGAACCACTTATTCGATTTACGTGTTTTTATAAATTTATACATAGGTTCTATATAATTCGATATAAGCCTAGATAATGGGAGATAAGAGGAGATAATGGGAGATAAGTATAAATAATGGGAGACATGGAGAAATGATGGTAGATAGGCAGAGATAAGTCTAGATAATAGGAGTTATGGTCAGATAATGGGAGATAAGGAGAAATAATGGCAGGGTTTGTTTCCAATCTTTGCTGAAGTCTGATGACCTTGAAGTTTTTGTTTTTTATATACCATATATATTTATACATAAATACATTTACTTACAGATAAAGTCATTTTTTTTCTGGAAATGGATTTTTTAGGTAAAAAAAGCATTAGCGACCCCTCAGGGGCTAGAGGAATCCCAGGATTCTCCTAGTACGGGCATTGACGATCCCGAGGTACCTGAGTCATGTTGTGCTGTCTTGTGTTGTCCAGATTATATGTAACAAAAACGCAATCTTAAGGTGTTTACCGTGCCGAGAAGATGAATGGCTCAGCGTTTATGAGTCGCAAACGGTTCCCCCGGATACCGGGCGCCCTCCGGGTGTAAGTAGCCTTGCTGTGACATCCAGGCTCTGCCGCAGTCGACCATTCTTTCCTAGGATACTCGTGGGAACACTATGTCACAAAATAATAATTATACTAGTGATAATGGCAGGGTGCTGAGGAGGCGGACCCCTGTCGTACAAACAGCTACAGCACCCCCACAACAACAACAACGACAAACGATCCAACCAACCGCCTCAGCTGAAACTACTTCCGATAGTTTTACCAGATCCGACATTGTAGGTGATGGAAATTGCCTTTTCCGTGCAGTTAGCTTACACTTATATGGCCACCAAAACCATCATGAAAGACTCCGAGAGGCTGCTCTAAGATATATACAACAAAACTGGTCGGAACTTAACACATTTTCATTAATTGGGGACGACGATAGGAAAGACTTCAATAACTACTATAACTATATGAGGAAAAATGGCACCTATGGAACGAGCCTAGAGATACTTGCCCTCTTGGAAACCCAGAATAGCAACTTTCATATCTTCTCAAAACAACGAAGAACAAGAGATACAAAAATAACTTTTAGGGACAAGCCAACAATAATAAGCACAAGAAAACACACCGAAACTATTTACCTTCTACTAACAGGCAACCCAATGTCGGGACACTTTGAGCTTCTGACACCACAAAACACTAAAAACATCCCAAACAACAGTAGACCAATAAAAGAAGCATCGGGCGAGCGACGTAACGGTCGAGGACGTCGCGGGAAATGGCAGCTCGACCAAAACGATGAAGACCGGGCAACTGACAATGGACCTGCCAAAAGTGTTGTGCCGGCGAGTAAACCGACACCCACCAAGGCGGGAAAGTCAAGGCAACGCATGAGTTATACTACAGGAACAAACGAACACAACATGCGTTGCTTTGATAAAAGCACAAGTCCTGACAAAGAAACCACTGAGAAGGGAATCACTCGCCGCCTAGACCCACCACCATCAATCCCAAACGCAACCAACGAAGTATTTAATCAAAAACTCCCGCAACGACAAAGAAATCCCAACAGCACAAAACCAAAATTCAAACGGCAAATAAGAATAGAAAACCAAATCAACAACATCAGGAGATATCTAGGACACCTTACCCAGTTTATCAACGGGAACGTGTCCAAACAAGTCACGCAGAGTATAAATAAGATCAAGTCCGGGTCTCCCAACAGAACACTGCCAGAAATCCTGGATACTCTGAAACAAAAATTATCCGTATATGCCGCAAGACTTCGTAGATACAAAGAACCAAATGTGAGGAAAGATACCAACAACCTCTTCCGAAGAAGCCAAACACAGTTCTACCGGAAAACTATGCACATCAAACAGACAGCGGTGACCGAACCATCAAACAAACAAGAACTCGCAGATCATTGGAAAAGTATCTGGTCAGAACCCAAACTACCCAATAATAACACCCCCTGGATCAAAGCCAAAGAAGGCAAAGATAAACATGTGACAGAACAGGAAAATTCCACATTAACTACTGTGGGACCAAAGAGCATGATGAAGCGCCTGGATGCAAGAAGTTCCGGAGGTAGAATGGCCCCCCCGTTCGGATCTCCGGGTAGGGGCTGGTTCGGAGGCGTCGACTTGCAGACATCATAATTTTAAGATAGATTTTTGCAACATACAAGGTATAAACTCGAACATAAATTCAGTGCATCAACACCTGCAATCAGATAAACCTCATGTACTCGCTCTATGTGAAACCAAGGTCAGTCCATCGACCAGCACGGTCAACTATCTTTATCCTGGGTACGACTTCTATTCCCGATTTAGGCGTAACTATGGAATCTGTCTTTTTGTCAGAAGCGACCTCTCTTTGTCAACGAGAAGAAGCTCTGGAGCCCCCAAACTTTGATGTTATGTGGTTAAAAATAACGACTCAACAAACCACAAGGTTCATCTGTATCCTGTATCGACCACCAAGTGATACCAATTTTCGAACACTTTTCGCTTCTCTTGCAGACACCAACGATCATTTACAAAGTAACTATCCAAGTGCCGAAATTGCCATCCTGGGCGACTTTAATGTCCACAATATCAACTGGCTCAAATATTCAAATACTACCGACGAACAAGGTCGTGAAGCTGAATCATTCTCAATCAGTTATGGCTTAACTCAGCTTATTGACGAACCAACACGGATCCCTGATCGAGACGGGGAGTTCGCCAGTCTTCTTGATCTGGTTTTAACCACCAATCTGGAAATTTACACGGTCACCGTAAATCCGCCGTTAGGTTCTTCCCACCATAAATTGCTTTCGACATCAGGTATCCTGCCAATCAGTGACAGAGAGGCGCCTAGGCCGCGCAAGATTTGGCACTACAAATCTGCTAAATGGGAAGATCTCATGGAATACTTTCGAACTTTCCCTTGGATGGACGTTTGTTTTCAATCCGATAACCCATCTGACTGCGCCAGGGAGGTCTCCGATGTTATTTTGGCTGGTATGGAAGCTTACATCCCTTTTTCGAAGAAATGCTCCTCCAACGGCAAGCCTTGGTTCGACCGAAAATGCAAAGAAGCTGTTGCTTCTAAACATATTGCCTACCGACAATGGCGTGAAAATCCTAACACCTTAAATCAAAACATCTTTGTTCATGCCCGGAACAGATGCAAGGGAATTATCGACGAAACCAAGGAGGCACACAATCAACGAATTAGAAACAAACTTCTCGCTTGTCCCAACAATTCCAGGTCCTTTTGGGCAGTCGCTAAGGCAGTTAGTCAAAACTTTACCAAATCCACGATACCACCACTCACACGGCCAGATAATTCCATTGCAACCACACCTGTTGAGAGAGCGAACTTGTTGGCTGAACTCTTTGCTTCACATTCTACTGTCGATTTCCAAGGAAAAACACCACCTACTATTCCCATATTGCAGTCAAGGATGCCCGATGTTGTCTTCAGACAGCGCATCATAAAGCGTATTTTAATGAAGCTAGACACCAAGAAGGCTTCTGGCGCTGACGGAATACCTGCCATAGTTCTCAAAAAACTGTGCAAGGGAACTAACACCAGTTTTCTGTAGACTTTTTAACCTATCCTACAGAAAGGGAATATTTCCGTCCTGCTGGAAATGTGCCACGGTTCAGCCGATACCTAAAAAAGGTAAGAAGACCTTGCCAAATAACTACCGACCAGTTGCACTGCTTTCAATAATATCGAAAGTCATGGAAAAGGTTATCAATGAGCATCTTCTAAAATATCTTGAACGATTCAATATTATTAGCGATCACCAATATGGTTTTCGTAAACATAGATCAACAGGAGATCTTCTGACTTATGTAACACATGTTTGGAACAACGCAATTGAACACTTTGGAGAATCTCGAGCGGTTGCTCTTGACATATCCAAGGCATTCGATCGTGTTTGGCACGATGGACTGTTGGCTAAGTTGCGCTCTTATGGTATGTCTGAAAGGTTCTGTTTGTGGCTTTCATGTTTCCTCAGAGAGCGTTCTTTACGAGTGGCGGTCGACGGATTTCTTTCTAACACCCTCACTATCAACGCCGGTGTGCCCCAGGGCTCCATACTGTCTCCTACTCTCTTTCTCATTCACATTAACGATCTGCTGGAAAAGACCGGGAATCCAATCTATAGCTTTGCAGATAACAGTACGCTTGTCTCTTCATTCACCTTGAACGCTCGGACATCGGCTGCTCAGGCGAATATCCGCAGACAGCAGGAGGTCGTTCAACTTAACAAAGACCTGGAAGAAATTCTATCTTGGGGTGACAGTAACCAAGTGAAATTTAACGCTACAAAAACCCAAGCGGCAGTTTTTTCTAAAAAAGTTAACGTTGCTGAACCCGACATAGTTATGTCGGGACACTCCATTCCCCTAGCATCGTCGCTCAATTTGTTGAGCGTTAGTTTGGGAGCAAATATGTCTTGGTATGAACATGTTGCAGGCATAGCAAGGAGAGCTTCTCAAAAATTGGGAATATTATTTAGAACCAGAAAGTTTTACACCCCACAGCAACTGTTAATTCTTTACAAAGCCCAAATTCGACCGACTATGGAATACTGCTCCCACGTTTGGGGCTCCGCACCCAAACATACACTGCATTTGTTGGATTCTGTTCAGAGAAGAGCGGTCCGTCTGATTGGGGACCCGGAATTGACCGGCGGCCTTGATTCGCTGGAACATCGAAGAACGGTTGGCGACTTGAGTCTGTTCTACAAGTATTTCATGGAAGGTGTTCGAAGGATGTAGCCCGCTTAATTCCTCCCAAAGCGGTGCATGTTAGAAATACACGTCGCGCTGGTGCTTCGCATCCGTATGAGGTTCAGCTTGTTACTCCGCGTACGACGCTTTTCAAGCAATCTTTTATATGGAGAACGTCATCCCTTTGGAATAATTTGCCCAGCGCTGTGTTTCCCACCGAGTACAATTTACAGCGATTCAAGAACAACGTGAATCGCTTTTTCCGCACTCGTGCCGCTCCTGGAGCGCTTTAGGGACTTCCCTGCAGCACGTGTGCTAGACCAATAAAAAAAAAAAATAAGGAGAAATATTGCGAGATAAGTCGAGATAAGCCTAGACAATGGAAGATAAGGTGAGATAATGTGAAATAAGGGGAAATAATGGGAGATAAGGAGAAATAATGGGAGATGAGCAGAGATAAGCCTTGATAATGGCAATTATGTAGAGATAATGGGAGATAAGGAGAAATAATGGGAGATAAGGGGAAATAATGGCAGATATTTTATTACGTTAGGTAACATAAGGAATAAGCAGTGACGATAGTAGTGAATCAAGTCCACGCGAGCGGAGCCGCGGGCACTGCTAGTTTAGTATATACAACATTACTTTGCTTGCATGACTTATGAGTACATTGACGCATTAGTTTGTGTACTCGGATGTAGGCCCTTTTTGTGGAATGTGACAAAGATGGATTCGCACCACTCTGCTGGCCAGCATTTTATCTCCCAAATTTTTTAGCATATGTTATGTAAGAGCTGCACACCTGCTTAACCACGATATCTTATTACTTCGCTAGTTATTCCATCTGATCTCGGGGTGTTACCATTTCTAAGTTTTTGGATAACATATTGTACTGCTGACCTCAGAATCGATGGTTCAGACAGTTCAGACCTTCACCGGATTCTGATAGAACCTGCGTTACCAGCAAAAAGATTCTGTAAGTATTGAGTCCAGATGTCTGCAATACGATTTGCAACAACCTCATTACTACTATTCCTTATGGCCACAGTTTTGGGTTTAAAGTCGCGACAGATATGAAAAATCTTTAGTCTGTTGTTTTAGTAAGTGATCCTCAATTTCTCTGCAGATGTTCTGAATGTGAAGATTTTTATCTTGTCACAAGAATGCTGGATGTCTGAATTAATCACTTTCATATTGAACTACCTGTCTGAGTCGGAAGACTTCTTTAATTTTGCATTACAAGATCGCGTGGCGTGTTTTAGTTGATGTTTTAGAAGTCTGTTTAGAGATTTGATGAAACCAGTATTTTCCTTTTTGAGCATTGGATCGGGGTGTACAGTTGAGAACCTTAGCTGCTCGTTCATAGTGAGTCTATCTTTTTTAGAGGGACTCTAGCAGTTTGGAAATTTATCGCAATTAGCGCAGAGAGAAGCTCGTGTTCGGACGAGCACATAGCTCCTGGACGTATTTTCGTATTCCATAGTGTTGTGCGCCATCTCTGCCTTATTAAAATTTGGTTGCGATATTGGCCATCGGGTGATGTCTTCTTCTTCTTCCAACTTATAGGTAAGCACTATTGTCTGTTTTCTTTGTTCCCTGCTCTATAGATCGTCGCTCTATCTCTTTCTTGGACGTCCCGTTGATCTTCTTCCATTCGGTGACTTGTCTCTTGCTATTCGTACTATCATGTTGTTTGCCATTCTTCTTATGTGCTGATCCCATTCCACTTTTCTTCCTCTTATGCACTGGTTGATATTTATGTCTCCACTCCTTGCCGGGTGATGTCCAGGTACATAATCTTCTCGGGTGGTGTGAGAATAAAGTGTTGCCAATAACTAGATTATGTTCCTGTGTCAATTATATTAATCGTTGTTCTCTGTCATCTCGTTCACCCAACCCATATTAATCATGACTCGTATAATTTCTTTCATTTTACTCTTATTTAAGGATAGGTGACTTGTATAAAATTATTATAAAAAATAATTTAAAATTTGTAAGGTGACATTATGACAAAAAAAATTCTTTTTATCTGTCGTAATAAATGCAACTAATTAAATATGCTACCCTTTAGCAGCTATCGCGTGACAAAAACAACTTTATTATTTTATAATAATTTCTTCTGTTAGGTGTGGGTTGTTATAAATATTATATTTAATGTTCGTGTGTTAAACATTTTGTTATAACTCAAAGGGTTGTTTTCAAGATCACTTTGATAATACTAAAATACGAAGAAAGTCCTTAAAAAAGTTTGCCACAATACATTGTAGTTAGTAAAGTATTAGTATTAACCTCATAACCTCAAAATGTCTCTGATGTTAAACCCAATTCTGGAGTAAAATCGAAATGTTGGGATCATTAAAGGCTTTTTAGCTGGGAATTTATGACGTTGTCGCAAAATATACGGCTTCAGAACAGCCCAATCAAGGTTCCAGCAAGAAAGAGTCACTCGAAAGAACACTTCGAGGATAGTTGTCGAAAAGACTCAGTAGCTGATTTCGGAGGGCCTAGGGTTATCGTTACGCTCTGCAGAGTGTGGCCGTATATGAGCACAGGGGCGTCCGAAAGACCATATGTATTTCAGCAGGACGATGTACCGGCCAACACGAGCCATTAGGTCTAAAACCAATTCCCAGGTAATGTCGATATGTTTTGGTCCAAGGAATTCTTGCCTCTTAACAGCCCGGATTTGAATTTCCTAGGCTACTGGGTATTAAGCGTAGTTTAAAAGGTAACCAATAAATCTAGAGTAGCGGTCTTTTGCTTCTGGGTTATTAAGTATTATTACGCAGCTAGAAGGATCAGAACATTATCTTTTTTGTTTTGGGTGCCATTTTTTTACTAGTACAAACAAAGAATCATACAAAAAGCCAACAAAATTAGGAAAAAATTACTAGTCAAGTGCGTTAATTGCTTTAAAAAAAAATAAAAAATTTGTAGGTATAAAATCATCAATGACTTCACAAAATACATCCCAAATGAGTTTTCCACAAAATTTCTTTCCGATCTTTACTGAAAACTGATGACCTTGAAATTTTAGTTTTTTTTTTATACCAGATAAATTATTAAAGGTAATGCAGTCATGATAAGTTTCGTTCAATCTACACACTGTGAAAAATATTCTAGAACTTTTTCAAAAATTTTCGATTAGTACTTTTCGAGATAAAGGGGGGGCAGAGATTTTACGCAATTTTCTAAATATAATACAAAGAAAAATGTGCGCAAGTATTATATTACATCGTGTTTTTACAGGCTTTCATTTGAGATGCCACTCGATGACCTGGTAAAATTTTTTTTTCACTTCCGATTTCATCCCTCAAAACTAACCCTTAAAGTCAAAATTTAACTTTCAAGACTACACGGCTCTAGTGAGGCCATCAAAAAAACACTTTAAGACTATTTCGATCAAAGCCACGTGTGAGCTGTTTGGTCAACGCTAGTTTAAAACCTTCTGATCATAATCATGTCAAGTAATGCCCTGTGTAATGAACCAGATGGAAAGAAAAATTCGGTTTTCAGAGATTCTGTCATTTTTTTAATTACAGTACTGAATAATGAAGAGAATAAAAAGAAAAAAATCAGCTTTTATTTCTTTCATCAATAGGTTTCTAGACATTTTTTCAGTAAATTGAGCAACTTTAAAGGTCTTGGAATTTTTACTTTCAAACCTTCTCAAATTTTATTAAACACTTTAGAAATTTGATAAAGACTTTTGTTTAGTTTTATGAACTGGAGAAGTAGGGTGACTTTAAATCGGACATTTAAATTATGAACATCGTATCTATGTGTAAGCTTCCTATTCGACTTTTTAATTTGTATATTTATAATATATTACATTTTGATAAGTTTTCTTGTATTAGAATTGTTTTGACTGAAAAAAATTTATAGGAAACACTTGTAAATTATAGTGAATATGAAGACGGTAAAAAATTTCACTAGAAATTAATCGACAACTTTAGAGGACACTATTTTTCTTTACAAGCTTAGTTATTTATAAACTAATTAAATGATGTTCATAAACATTGATACAGTAACTAATTTCATCGTAATTTACTGAAGCAAAATTTGAAAATACTGGTGCTTTTATTAAGTTATAGTAATAAAAATTTTCATATAAGCCTCTAACAACTATTCTTTTAAATACAATAAATAGGTGTAAATATTGATATTACACATATAACTTTACTTTTTGTAAGAAAACTTACATTTATCTGGGACACACACAATAAGGTAGTAGTTATTTCTACAAATTTTATTGAAAGGACTAACGAGCGTTGTTTATTTACTATCTGATCATGTCATACGATTATATGACATATTACAAAATGACTTCAACAGAAACAATTAAACAAGAAAACTTCAAGATCTAATGGTAGACGACTACATACGAGGATTGTAAGATAAGTACCTTAGCAAGAAAAAAAAAATTAGTTCGATACACTTAATCAAACGTTTTTCTATCTTTTGTATCCCATCTAAAAAATACGATTTCTATAACCCTTCAAAATTTCAATTTTCAACATTTCAACAACTTCTTTTGAAGTTGACACACGAGCGTGTTTGTTGTCAATTGTGGGCAATCGCGTCACCCATCTTGCAGAAACCTTTTTCGTATCTACATGAGTTGTTAAAATGTTTTATACCCGCTCAGTTGAGATGCTCACAGTTTCAGCAATCTCGCACACTTTCATTATCTGATCATTTATCACTGTATCGTGGATTTTTTCAATCATTGCTGATATGGTGACCTCTTTTGGTGACCTGGACGTTCTTCATCAAAAATGCTTGTATGACCATGTTTGAATTCAGCTGTCCAATATATTATGGTCGATAACGAAGGTGCAAAGTTCCCATAAACATCGCTAAGTTCTGCTTTTATCTCGTCATCGTTTTCTTTTGCAAAAACGAATATTTTATCATTGCTCGATATTCAATTTTTTCCATTGTTATAAAAACACAAAAGTTGTGGCTGCTACTCACAAACTAAATTACGCAGCGACTTGAAAATTTGACAGGATTCTTGTGAAAGATTGTGTTTACGAAAAATATAATTTTTTGAATATTAGTAGCGCCATCTCTGGCCGAGACGAAGTACTTATCATACAACCCTCGTATATTTCAAAGTATCGGGTTATAAATATTTTACAATCAACTTATAAAAGTATTTTCAAGCAAAAGAGTTTACAAATCTTCTTGATTATCGTAGCTTCCATATTTTTAGCTTTTTTTAGAACAATATTTTCCAACAAAAACTTAAATGTACTTTACTAACAATTCAGTTCAATTGTAGGCTCCCATTTCTAAGACATTGCTCTAGATATATGTTAAAATGAGAACCATGTTAAGCAACAAGAAGCTATTATACAGAACAAACACCTGAGAAAATTAAGATTAGTGTCAGGGAAATGTTACACCGAAAAATTACAGAATATTTCGTATAAAGAAGCGTAGCCTACAACTTAATATAATAATAGTCTAAATTGTGGGTATACTTTCGAAAAAAAAAAAAAATAATAAATTATTTATTTGAGTACATTTTTCACATTTCTATAAATGTAAGACTGCCCGTATGTATGTATATATTTCGTATAAGGAAGCTTAACCTACAACCTAGTATAATAATAGTCTAAATTGTGGGTATACTTTTGTAAAAAAAAATTAAAACATTATTTATTTGAGTGCATTTTTCACATTTCTATAAATATAAGACTGCCCGTATGTATGTATATATGTATGAGTATGGATTAAAGCCATTTTACATGTATAGACTAAGTACGTAAATAATCTTTACCGTTCTACCAGATTAATCATCCATTTAAAATTTCAATACTTGCAATAAGGACAAATAGTGGACTAAGTTGCAATCCCATTCTATTAAGTATCCAATGCTCAGTGGGACTTAAAAAAGTTTGTGGGACTTGATGGACTCCATATATTAGTATTTTTCTTCGTTTTTTTTTTATACTAGCTAAATAATTTTCTAGATACCCTGCATATAATTTACAAAATTCAGTAAAATTAAAATAACTAGAATACTATCATTAAGGAAAATTCTTCAAAATTATTGATAAATTAATAGTACAGGGTGAGTCAACGATAGAGTAAAGTTCATTATCTCATTTGTTTCGGGAATTACGAAAAAGTGTTAAATATAATAGTTTTAGGGAATGTTAAGGTGCATAGTTTAAAATTATTTTTGAGTATACAGGGTAGTTCAAAAAAGTGTGGCCGATATAACATATGTTTTTTTAAATGGAACATCCTATTTTCTAATTTATTTTTAAATTCTTTCGTTTTAATGATCTATTGCATATGAAGTCGCTGATCAGCATCGTAAAATATGTTTTCCGTCTTCTAGAGCAGTAAAAATGTCTTCATACTTTATTTGTATTTCATCTTCTAAGTGGGTGCTCGTTGGTGCATAGGTCTGAATAATATTTAGAGAATATTTGCGATTTAGTTGGATAATTATATATATGACTCTCGGACTAATGCTTTTGACTTCAGTAATTTTGTCAACATGTTTCTTATTTACTAAGAAGCCGACATCTCTAACCAAAGTTTCTTCACCTGCATAACATAGATAGAGTTCAGTATGATTGGGTCTTATTCAGTGCTTTGGACTTCGCTTAGACCTATTATATCCCATTTAACATAAATAAATAATAAATTATTTATTTATATTAAAATGGTATTAAACCTATAACACTCAATGCTCGTCTTGAGAATTTTTAACAAAAATCGGATAATTTTTTAACAATTTAGAGGTAAATTTGTCGAAATTTGAGCGACGATTTTAATGGCTAAAGTTTAATTTGCATACTACAAAAAGGTCTAAAAGTTTGAGAAATTATTTTTTAAAGGCACAATTTTTTTATGGCATAACACACTCGCGGTAGGTAAATCCCTAAATCATTACCAGAGTGGCACGTTAGTTGAAGTAGCCAGTTACGTTAATGTTGAATCTTGTGGCGTGTACTCAGTGGAAGACATAGTCCTGGGCAGTTTATTCCAAAAAAAATGAGATTCTCCGTGCAAGAGTTTCTACCGGGAATGACATGCTACGTTTACATGGATGTGATTTATTAGAGTGACGTATATTCCTAGTACGTACTGCTCTAAAAGAAATTAGGAGGATTATCATTCGGATCTTTTTATGAAAGTATTTATAGACTAGCCTATAGAGTCAAGTTTTGAACTTTTTTTTTGGGAGCTTGGAAACCTAGCAATTTGAGTGATATTACTGGAGTAGGTTCTTCCGACATTTCTATGCAGGGTTTTGTAACTTATTCAAAACTGAATTATACCTGGGTTATTCTTGTATTATATTTTATTTACTTGTCACGACAAGACCGAATTCACACCAGGTAGCTGATGTTCAAGTATCCAAGTTAAACAAAGAAATCAGCATCTTGTTATCAACAAGCTAAATTGGAAACCGTATAGAGCCTAATGTATACCGGTGTTGATACTAAAGATGTCCGAAAGAAGTACATGAACAAAACCTTTCAGAAATATTATAAGAGCGCTTCTTAGCCAACAATCCGGCATGTTATAATATATTTAAAGTGCCACCGCTAGACATTTTTTGTACTCAGTTTTTTTTTATTGTTCACGTCCCTACATGAGTAGAAATTTGACGCTTTTATATATCTTACAGGATATCGGTGAGGATGTTGTAATACCCATAAACGTTGTCCAAGTGCCAAAACATATATTTTTGTATTTGACAACACCTTTTAGACAACGCGGTAGTGCTTCCACGAATGTTATTACATTTCTGCAAACAATTACTATCTATGTACGTGGCCAGGACAAATATACTTAAATAAATTATTAAATAAAGTATACCGAGCTGCTGGTATTGGAACCCGAGACCTTCTGCACCGTAAGCACTTTCAATTCAATTTCAAAAATCCTTTATTCATTCTAAATTTTTTTACAATTTCTTACTGCTAATCCAAACAATTTTTTTTGAAAAGAGTCACAATACAAACACTTTGTATTCGCTCGCTCATAGCTTGGTCATTGCCGGAGGGCCTATTGTAAAGCCTAATGTTTAGAATTATCTGTATTACTATTAAATTATATTACTGTATTACTATTAAATAATATATAAATAGTTTATTGGCTTGCTTTACAATGTTATTCTTAATTTATTTTTGCTATTGCTTAGCTTAATATTATCTATATACTCTTTATACCCTATTCTAATTATCTAATTTTTAGTGTTCCGTACGGAACACTTATAAGATGACTTCGGTGTCTGTCCGTCTGTCTATCCGTCTATCTGTCCGTTTGTTTGTCCGTCTGTCTGTCTGTCACACCCGATTTTCTTCGAAACTATTTGTCCTAGAAAGTTGAAATTTGGTAATAATACAGGAATTAAAGGCCGTCAATTCTTATATTAGTACCAAATTTCACCTTTCTATGACAAATCTTATAAGTGTTCCGTACGGAAAACTAAACATCTACAAAAGGATGGTAATTTCCTAACGTATTTTTTGACTACGTATTTCATCAGCGCCTTTTTTTGTATTGGAAGTTGCTGATGTTAAGATATCATTTATAAATTGATATCTGAAAACAATGTCAGTTATTTTCGAATGCAGATTTGGAAGAGTCCTTAGTGTGTATCCATGTAAATAGACAGTAGAATGTTAAGAAAAGAGTTCAGCTAACGTATGTCGTTATAACAGTTTTTACAGACCGTCTAAGTGGTGGTATTGTTGATTTGGTGAAATTTTGCTCATCAATTTTTTTTAAATGAATTTATTAAATAACTTTTATCAAAAACTTACTTAATATGAAAATGTATGTACGAAATATGTTCATTGAGGTAAAAGAAATATTTTAGAAAATTGAATTAAAAATCTTAGACAAATATAGTTAAAAAACTAGAATAGTTTTGACCGTTTTTTAATTAATATTTAAAAACTATGAACATGAAAATGTTTTATAATTCTCCTTCCTATAAATCTGTGACAATGATGTTAATGCTATAAAAAATATGGTTTTCTCACATACCCAGCCATTATATCACTTTCTTATTTTGGAGTAATATTTACAATTAGCCAATAGACCCGCTACAAATAACACAAATAGATCTTTTGATCTCAGTCGGACGCTGCGTAGCGCACAACCTTTGGCTTGTCTGATAAGTTTATCATCTTAGATGACTTTGGAAATCTTAATTAAATTTCATAAAAAGTTAACGTAAAAATAAGGGTGGAATGTAGGGAAAAGGTGAAGAGTAAACTAAGTACCAGCAATTTTTAACATAATTTTGACTTTAAAAGCTTGTGTTTTAAATCTGTTTTTTTTCAATACACAGAGAGTAAAATGAACTAGGAATCATTATTTTATGTTAGAGAAACTTAGATCTTTTGTTTATGTGACTATTTCTAATAATCAATTGTTAAAATAAGAATTGTGTCATTTTATTTAACCTTTTTTCTTGTCCATTTCTTTATTTGTGACTGCCTACTCAATATAGTTTTAATACTCTTCTATAGCACCATATACTCTGCACTCTCATGTAATATTTGTTTGTTTGCTTTCTTTAGTGTCACAACTTAATATGATTAATTTTATGCTTTTAAGGGGTAATGCCACTTTAGAAAAACATTTTTGGCTTAAATCATGCTTTAGTGATTTAGAAATAAGCTACAAAGGATTTTATAAGGTTATAAGTGTGTATTTTATCAAGTGCGCGAAATTGTCTCGCAACGCTCTCCAAACAACGTCTTGAGTTAGTCTAGACTAACTAGAGTCTTTATGCTTCGAGCTGTTTAAATGACTATACCGTCCTGAATATTGAAGAAATCTATTTATCTACAGAATTTAAGTTCATCTAGAATCTATCAGCAAAACATCAATTTATAAGGCCACTTATATGGCGCAGGCATCGCAGATTAGAGATATCTAGAAAATTTATATAACTTTAAAACACGTTTTTCTCAAAACTACATTTTTCGAACTAACCGGAAACATAACTTCTTCAAATTATTTCCGATTTATTTGAAATTTTAATTGTACCTTCAAAATTATATTATCTAGCGAAGTACGTACGGATTTTACAATTTGTCTTGAACTTTTTCTTTTATAAACGATTTTTCACGTGATTTTTTAACGAAAAATGAAACGCTTTCTTCAAACATGTACCATTCATAAAAAAAGCAATATTTTTTAATTTTTCTACGTATTTCCCGAGACAATCGTTTTGCACTTTGTTCCATGTAAAAAAATTGGAGGAGAAATCTTTCCGGCCGCAAAGTACTATTTATAAAATTCATCTTCCTTTACTGTGTATTGATGCCGCCATTTTGTTAAAATTGGTATATGTACTTTAAAGTATGTATAATAAAAGCATTTGAGTAAATTTTGGATTGCGCCCACTATATTTCAAAAAAAAAATTGTCAACCTCACGCTTTTTTCTTAGCTCTTTCCACTTTTCTTTTATCTAAGTTGCTTGTTAAGAAACTGTTAATATCATGCAATTTTGGTGACCATGTTCTTTTTATAAGTTATCCCCTCGTGCTGCCCGACAAGTACTTTTTGTACTTGAATTAAAAATATTCTGCAAATTCATTTTACAATATATAGATTTAAAGTAAAACAGGTATAAAAAGGACAATATACACTCCTGGACAAAATTAACGCAATAATCTGAAAATTAATTTATCTTTTTCTTATGTCAGTTTTAAAGTTTATCGAGTATTTGAATAGTAGGCTATGCATATTTTGTTTCGTTGTTCATGACAGAAATCAAAGCAATTCGTTTAGATTTACAGTTTTAAAGAATTTTTTAGAAGTTAAACGATTTTCTTAATAATGCGATAGATTTTCTTTAAAAGTAACCTTATGAATTGTTCTCTTTTTCAAAGTAATACGTTTTTGTGGTAGACTGTTTTATTTTTGACCCCGAAGAATTAGATAAATGAATCGAACAAGGAATTTAACTGAACATGAGATAGTGCGAGCCTCAGTTTTATTGGACGAGGGATATTGTCAGAGTTATGTTGCCAATTTGTTAGGCAAACATCGTTCCATAATAAGTCGTATGGTAAGACGCTTGAATGAAGTAGGAACTTATTCTAGAAGGCTAGGGCAAGGGCGAAAACGATGCACTAGCGACCTAGATGAACGTTTTATAAGACAATATGCTTTAAGAAACAGGACTGTCACTAGTTCTATAATAAGAAACGAACTCGAAGCTGTTCGCAATGTCATTTTTCTTCTTCTAAAATTTCTTCTAAACAGTTAAAAGACGGTTAAATGAAGCTGGATTAAACAGTAGGAGACCAGCCACTGCGCCATTGCTTATTACAGAGAACAGAGTTGCCAGGTTACGTTTTGCTCGAAATCACGAAAATTGATCTGTGGATGATTGGAAACAAGTTTTCTTCACAGATGAAACTAGGGTTAGTCTAAAACATCCAGATGGTCGTGAGCGAGTATGGCGAAGACCAAGAGAGAGGTTTACTCCTTGCAATATCTCTGCAAGGATTCCATTCGGCGGTGGCTCTGTTATGTTCTGGGGTAGCATCTGCTTTGATGCTCGCACAGAGTTAGTTCCTGTCCGTACGAGATCCATGAATGCTGACTACTATCTTGAGAATATTGTAAGAGAACATGTGATGCCTTTCGGTCATTTTGTGGGGCCCAATTTCTTGTTTATGCAAGACAACGCTCGACCTCACGTGGCTAGGGAGGTACTCGATTATCTTCATCAAGTTGATATACCGCTTTTGCAATGGCCACCAAAAAGCCCGGATCTGAATCCGATAGAACATATATGGGATCACCTTAAGAAAAATGTGAAACGTCATATACCTGCACCTAGAAACCTGAGGGAACTTGAAAATGCAGTTGGCTGCAATATATGATATTTTTGGTGTTTCGTACGGATTACTTATAGGATAACTTTAGAGTTCGTCTGTCACACCCGATTTTCTCTGAAACTACTTGACATAGAAAGTTGAAATTTGGTACAAATATAGGAATTGACGGCCCAATCACGGCCATGCAGTTTTTAAAGTTAAATTTTGACTTATTTTTTTTTTTTTTTTTTTTTTTGGTCTAGCACACGTGCTGCAGAGACATATTTGCTCCTAAACTAACGCCCAACAAACTGAGCGACGATGCTAGGGGAATGGAGTGCCCCGACATAACTATGTCGGGTTCAGCAACGTTAACTTTTTTAGAAAAAAACTGCCGCTTGGGTTTTTGTAGCGTTAAATTCCACTTGGTTACTGTCACCCCAAGAGAGAATTTCTTCCAAGTCTTTGTTAAGTTGAATGACCTCCTGCTGTCTGCGGATATTCGCCTGAGCAGCCGATGTCCGAGCGTTCAAGGTGAATGAAGAGACAAGCGTACTGTCATCTGCAAAGCTATAGATTGGATTCCCGGTCTTTTCCAGCAGATCGTTAATGTAAATGAGAAAGAGAGTAGGAGACAGTATGGAGCCCTGGGGCACACCGGCGTTGATAGTGAGGGTGTTAGAAAGAAATCCGTCGACCGCCACTCGTAAAGAACGCTCTCTGAGGAAACATGAGAGCCACAAACAGAACCTTTCAGACATACCATAAGAGCGCAACTTAGCCAACAGTCCATCGTGCCAAACACGGTCGAATGCCTTGGATATGTCAAGAGCAACCGCTCGAGATTCTCCAAAGTGTTCAATTGCGTTGTTCCAAAAACATGTGTTACATAAGTCAGAAGATCTCCTGTTGATCTATGTTTACGAAAACCATATTGGTGATCGCTAATAATATTGAATCGTTCAAGATATTTTAGAAGATGCTCATTGATAACCTTTTCCATGACTTTCGATATTATTGAAAGCAGTGCAACTGGTCGGTAGTTATTTGGCAAGGTCTTCTTACCTTTTTTAGGTATCGGCTGAACCGTGGCACATTTCCAGCAGGACGGAAATATTCCCTTTCTGTAGGATAGGTTAAAAAGTCTACAGAAAACTGGTGTTAGTTCCCTTGCACAGTTTTTGAGAACTGTGGCAGGTATTCCGTCAGCGCCACAAGCCTTCTTGGTGTCTAGCTTCATTAAAATACGCTTTATGATGCGCTGTCTGCGCTGACTTAAGAGGTTAGTTCTTGGGGGTGAAATTGGAAATGAAAAAAAAATACCATGTCATCGAGTTGGGTGTCAAATGATATATGATGTAATACTTGCGCACACTTTTTTTTGTATTATTTTAAAAAAATGGCCAATAACTCCCTGTCCACTCACCCTATCTCGAAAACTACTGATAAAACATTTTAAAAAAATTCTGGAATAGTCTCGGTAAAGTGTAAGTTGAGCGAAAATTATCACACGTTTGATAATTCACCTGATATATAAAAAAAAACTAGTTACCAGCTAAAATGGTGAAGGTTTATTTCTTCGAAAGTTATGAATTAAACCGGGATTGATAGCTACTGCTTTAAGCATCAGGTACTCAGACAAAATAATTTTATTTTATTTGTTTATAATTTATGTTATATATATTAGGTAGTAAATATATGTTTTAAATTTTTACCACATTTATTCTAGATCGAGTTAGATTGATTTATTGGCTATTAGGTAGCGAAAATGCTATAACTATGATACATAATTGACTAAGAAAAAAAAGTGAAAATATATATTGGATCTTAAGATGTCACATGGAACTTTTTGTCTTATTCTGATGGTCTGATTAGTCTGCTGATTCAGTATCTAACTAGATTTATTAGTAATCTGGGCTCTTAACTCTTTTATTGAAAACTCATTTGGGGTGTGTTTTGTGAAGTCAGTGATCATTTTATACTTCCGTAACCACTATTTTTATTTAAACGGCAATCACAGTACGGAACACTAATTGTGCAAGTAAAATAAAATTGTTAAAATATTTTATTAGCTTGGATAATTGACTAACTCATACCTTTGCAACAAGACGAGAACTAGGTATTTAACTTTAATGAAAGTGAAAATTAAATATTAGACAGTGGTTCAAAATTAAAATTCATCTTATCTTATTATTTGATCATAATCCAGCAGATATTATTAAAAAATCAATATTACTTAAGCTGGAATAATAACTAATCATCACTACGCTTCCAAATAGATCTATGTAAACACTCAACACACCTGTTTGTATAGGCAGTATTTCACATGGAGTCATTTTTAACAATACTTACCAGCTATATTCAAATTGTAAGGTACTAGCCGTGCTCGAGGCTCCGCGCACGTGGACTTGATTCACTATTATCGCCACTGCTCATTCTTTATGTTACTTAACGTAATAAAATATAACTTATAACCTAACCAGAGCACCTATGTATGAATTAAAAAAAAAATGTAAATCGGATAAGTAGTTCTCGAATGATAAGCGTAGTAACGGACAGACAGAGAGACGTTGCATTATATATATATATATATATATATATATATATATATATATATATATATATATATATGTATATGGCAGCATTGGTATAACAACTAAAGACGAATCGAAAAGATTCGCATTTTTAGAAGTCAACAAAAGTATTCTTCGTATTTGCTGAACCATCCCAAGACGCGTTTCGCCGTATCACGGCTCATCAGCTGGGCTAGATTCAACAAATACGAGAACACATTTTTAGTCCTTATCCAGGTACTAACGGAAAACTATGACAAATAGATGCTTATACTGCACTCTGTCGGCGACTTACGAAGTCTATTCAAGCAGAGTGGCACAGCACGGCTGTGGACCTTTCGCGAGCTTACCGCTCGAAGGTATAGATGGCAGCATTGGTATAACAACTAAAGACGAATCGAAAAGATTCGCATTTTTAGAAGTCACCAGCTGATGAGTCGTGATACGGCGAAACGCGTCTTGGGATGGTTCAGCAAATACGAAGAACACTTTTGGTGACTTCTAAAAATGCGAGCCTTTTCAATTCGTCTTTAGTTGTTATACCAATGCTACTATCTATGCCTTCGAGCGGTAAGCTCGAGAAAGATGCGTTTCTGCAATAAGTGCCAGCCGTGCTGTGCCGCTCTGCTTGAATAGACTTTGCAAGTCGCCGACAGAGTGCAGTATAAGCATCTATTTATTATATATATATATATAATATATATATATATATATATATATATATATATATATATATATGTACATATATATATATATATATATATATATATATATATATATATATATATATATATATATATAAAGGGTGATTCATTTAGAGGTACTTTTTGTGATGGGGATTTAATTGCAGATTGCGCATGCGTCGTGTCAACTGAAGTAGCATTCCTGTTCAGTAGTGTTTGACAATTCATAATGGAAAGACTTAGCCCGGCATAGCGTCTACAAATTGTTCAACTTTATTACGAAAATGGGCGTTCTACGAGGAATGTGTATCGGGCGCTTAGAGCAACTTATGGTCCACATAATCGGCCTACCGAACGCACAATTCGCTCTACCATCAATAAGTTTGAGACCCAATTTTCATTATTGGATAATGCTCGACCGAATAGACCACATCCAGCACGTAGTGAAGAAAATATAGGGGCGGTAGCGGAGAGTGTACGCGAAGACCGTGAAGTGTCGATTCGTCGCCGTTCTCAACAGCTTGGCCTGTCATATTCAACAACTTGGCGTATTTTACGTAAGGATCTTTCTTTAAAAGCATACAAAATTCAACTAGTGCAACAACTGAAGCCGACCGACCTTCCGAATCGTTTCCGTTTAGCCGTTGGGCTCTTGACAAGCTTGCAGAAGATCCACTGTTTTCGAGAAAAATTTTGATCACCGATGAGGCCCATTTTTGGCTTAATGAGTTCGTGAATAAACAAAATGCCCGTATTTGGGGTGATGAACAACCTGAAGAGGTTCAAGAGCTGCCATTAAATCCAGAAAAAAACAACTGTTTGGTGTGGGTTTATGGGCCGGTGGGAATAATCGGTCCATATTTCTTCAAAACAGAGGCCGGCCGGAATGTTACTGTGAATGGTGACCGTTATCGCGCCATGATAACAGACTATTTGATGCCAGAAATTGAAGCCCGTGGTCTCGACGAAATTTGGTTCCAACAAGATGGCGCCACTTGCCATACAGCCCGTGAAACCATGGCTTTACTGCGAGAGCAATTCGGCGAACAGATCATTTCACGCTTTGGACCAGTGAATTGGCCGGCTACATCATGTGACATCACACCTCTTGACTTTTTCCTTTGGGGCTATGTAAAGTCTAAAGTCTACATGGATAAGCCAGCTACAATTGAGGCATTGGAGGCCAATATTACTCGAGTCATTGGCCAAATACCACTCGAAATACACACACGCGTCATTGAAAATTGGAACTTCAGAATGGACGTTGTTAACCGTAGTCGCGGACAACATTTGAAAGAAATTATCTTTAAGAAATAATTGTAAAAAATGGTTCTTTTATATGATAATAAAGATTATAAAATAAAATTGTTTTTATTCATTTTTTTTTATTTAAAAAAAAGTACCTCTAAATGAATCACCCTTTTTATATATATGTATATATATTATATATATATATATATATATATATATATATATATATATATATATATATATATAAATTTAAGACAGTTTTTTGTTCTTGGTCTTGCGGTCAATTTAATAAAACAAGCTTAGTATTGCTTTACGTTTCGGTTTATTGTATTTAAACCATCATCAGAACTTATGTGTAGATGGATCTTTTGACACTAATTTATTTACACTTTTTGACACACATTTAAACACTTTACAGTTTTCATTATACAGTATAACAAAAATTCAAAAACTTAGGATATACCAATTTGGCAAGTTTTGTCCCTACATTTTGTCAAAAAGTAGTCTACGCTTTACTACTCGAGCACCTGAAGTAATCTCGGATCCTAGAACAAAATAAAAAAACTGTTTAAATTTAAAAAATAAATAAATAAATACCACGTTTTTTTCACCGTCTTATTTAAAGACCATGAAAACCTTGATTTTACAGGAACTAATATATATTGGATTAGGGCAAATACTCTTTTTAGTGTTCCGTACGGAACACTTATAAGATCACTTTGGTGTCTGTCTGTCTGTCTGTCTGTCTGTCTGTCTGTCTGTCTGTCACACCCGATTTGCTCCGAAACTATTTGACATAGAAAGTTGAAATTTGGTAATAATATAGGAATTGATGGCCTCATCAGAGCCATGTAGTTTTGAGAGTTAAATTTTGACTTAAGGGGTTAGTTTTGGGGAGTGAAATCGGAAGTGAAAAAAAATTTTTTTTACTAGGTCATCGAGTGTGGTGTCAAATGAAAGCTTGTAAAAACACGAGTAAAAAATGCATATGTAACGTAATACTTGCGCGCACTTTTCTTTATATTATTTTTAAAAAATCGCGAACAATCGCTGTCCCCCGCCTTATCTCGAAAAGTACTTAACAAAAAATTTTGAAAAAATTCCGGAATATTCTCCACGGGGTGTAGATTGAACGAAAATTATCACGAGTGCATTACCTTTAATAATTTTTTCTGGTATTTAAAAAAAAACAAAAATTTCAAGGTCATCAGATTTCAGTAAAGATTGGAAAAACAAACTTTGTTGAAAACTCATTTGGGGTGTGTTTTGTGAAGTCACTGATCATTTTATACATCTGTAACAAAATCTTGTATTTTAAAAGCAATCAACGTACGAAGCACTAATTGCGCAAGTTCAACTTGCACTTGACCGGTTTTTTCTATTAAAACCAATAAAATTACTGGGAGGCACCCTGAAGTAATATCTTTTGTAATATCAAAAAACGGGTTTTCGTACAACAATTTCGAGTAACATTTTCTACTTCAAAACATTACTATTTATTTAAGAAAAAAAAAAACATAAAAATTTTGACTAAGACTCCGGCGCACGCGTTGTCAAATGGGTAACGGAAGGGTTCGTCTATTGTTCTATGCCTATTCAACATTGTTAGTGAGTAAATTTGTTCTGTCTGTGACAAGTTTTAGGAAATCGATTTATGGCCGACTAAAAGGCTGAAATACCTCTATGTGCGCTTTTACGGGCGAGGTATTCAATTTGTTGTACCTTACTGCGACATTTACGATATTTATTAAAGCTCTTGTTATAAGACTAAAACAACTTCAAAAGCGACGTCTTGTTTTTTATTACATTTTTGAATTATTTAAAATTCAAAGTGACCAATTTAATACCATCTATAAAACTTTCCCTACATAACCAATTATAAATTTATACTTGAGCTGCTTACACTTGATATTCAGTCATAAGAATTTGATTGATCTACAAAGTTACATTGAAATCAATTACTGAAATATGAATGTCTCTGTATCTCACGGATCTAATAAACTGTTCAATTAAGTTGTATATTCTGTATTTGTTCTTAGTTTTGGTTAATTTGTATTTAGAATATTCATATGAGATCACTTATACAATGCTCTGAAATACTAAGTAAGAAAGCTTGTCTAAATAATTGTTAATTATTAAAAATAAACTAATCCTTAATGTTAAGCATAAGATAATAATTGCTAATTTAAGACATAAGACAGTCATTAAAACAGCAGAACAACAATTTTATAAGCAGCACAGAAAAACCTCAACATGGAATTTTTTATAGAAACATCGATTCACTGCAGCGTCGAAAAAACATTCAATTTTCTAGTCAGCAAGTCTTAAGTCAGAGACCGAGGGATTTTTATTAGCTTGCCGGGATGGTATGATTAATACCGTGTTGTATCGTAGTCGATTTACCGAACTAGCCGATATTAAGTGTAGGACATACAATAAAGAACCAGAGTCACTGATGCATTTACTTTCAGCTTGTCCTGTTCACTCTATATCATCTTACATCCATCGTCATAATGCAGCGTTGTTTGTAATATATTACCGTCTTAGATATTCGTACGGTACAATGACGTTCTCAGACTGCCGAAAAAGCAAGTTGGTTGTAGGAAATGACAGATGCCACATTTACTGGAATTTGGCCTTTTTGACCACAAGGTGCTTGGAAGCCAACAAACCAGATCGTAGATACGTAGTTGCGGTCCGCCTAATGATCTTTAGAAGGTTGTGAATATTTTGACCTGCTTTTCATCTGAGTTGCCATAATTGACAAATTGGCAGGTAGGTAGGGTTAAATTATCAAATATTATTAATTCTTAAATATTATTACATTAAATTAGGGTTAACCTAAATTAGGTAAAAGTATAAAACGTAAGGGCAGTTTTGAAATTTACTAGTTTACGGTTAAACTTTTTCAAGTCAACATGGTTTTATTACAGACGATGTTGAGCGAGAAAGGCAAAACTTTGATCCCATTGGAAACTTACCAATTTCGACAATATCGCCGTCTAAAATAGACAGAAGAGATGTGTTGGGTCTGCACAAATAAGAACAGCACTGCCAAAGTTTATACCATCGGACCAGACGACATATTTTCACGACAAACTGACAATCATCAACACCAACACGATAATGAACTAGTGCTGAATCGCCAAAAAAGGAACAATGCAGTGAAGAAGAGAGCCAACAAGGAACATTACGACGAAATACCAAGAAAGATGATTCGGCGCGAGGTAGCTGCAGATCCGAATGTGCTGGACACTTTCACCGACTTCAATATGATAAGAATAGGAAAGAATTTGAACCGCGCCAGACTGCAGTGCGATCCAAAGTTGCCAAAGTCCCACGAGGAAGTTCATGAATATCTCGGTTCAATCTCCGTCGAAACCGCCAGGCATGAAGGTTTCCTGATGTTTAATGATGTCCAGGTTGGTGTGATATTTTCCTGTAAAGGTAATTTAGAATTCCTGTGCGCGGCGGAAAATGTGATGTGTGGACGGTACATTTGAATTTTGTGCAAAATTCTTTCTACAAATGTTTACTATTCTGGCATATATCAATAGCCGCTATATTCCCTTGGTGTTCAGTCTATGCACGACAAGAAGGAAACTTCGTATTCTTTGGTATTCTCTCCGGTAAAGTCCAAAAGCCAGCAATTAGGATGTGTCTTCTCGCCTACAAAGGTCGTGTCAGATTTTGAACGCGCTATTCACGGTGCGGTTTCAACCAAATTTCCATTGACAACGCTTTTGGAATGCAGATTCCATTTAGGACAATCCTGGTGGAGAAAAATTCAGAATCTAGGATTAACTAAAGAATACGAAGATAAAAATTCTCCAATTGAAAAATGGCTTCACCACATGTTCGGGCTAACTTTTCTCCCTGCCGATCACGTGGAAGATGTTGTCGTCCAATTATTAGAAAATCAGCCAGTCCACCCACAACTTACATTATTTGCTGACTACATAGTTGAAAACTACATCGATGATAGTGTTCCTTTCCCTACAACTCTTTAGGCTGCGCTGGGCGCCAGCGTTTGGAGAACTAATAACGGGATTGAGGCTTTTCATTCAAAATTTGCAAGAGATAGTTGTTCGCCTCATCCGAATTTTCATGAATTTTTAGAGATCATTAAGGGTTTCCAGACTGAAACATACACGAAAATCAACGCTGTACAAATTAGTGCACCAAAGTGTTCGACTAATAGGTACAATTCAGCATTTTTTGAAAATAAGATAATTCAGTATGTAAATAAAGAAATTGATGCTGTAACGTTTGTCAAACACATGTCTTACAAATATAGTAATTACTGAAATATGTCTTTTGCTTTAATTTTCACACATAACTTGCATACTTATAGCTCTATACCTGCCTGTGACGGACCGCAACTCGGCTGTCAATTCTGGGTTCAAAAAAGGTCTGTACAGCAACTCGGAACTTTTTATTGCCTTTCACCGACCCTTACCGCAACTTGGTATCAACCAACCAGATATAGTAATTTTCAATAAAATAGTAAAGAAAATTTATATAATTCAGTTTTGGGCACCTACAGAAACAAATATAGCAATCCAGGAGAAGGAGAAACGTTCTAAGTACAAAAACTTAAACTACGAACTTCGCACTTTATTCCCTCGACATTTGGTAGCAATGGTCCTCCTATTCATCGCAGTTTTAAAGGGAATTAAGAACACATTCTTGAAGAACCTTAAACAGATACCGACTTGCTGAGCCTCAACTGATTCATTAACAATGAAGATGCAGAGGGCAGTTATGGTTGGGTCGCGTAGATTGCTCAGACAAATGAATTTGGTAGATGGTCACTGACCGAACGAACGTGAGGCGTGATCACCATTTTTGGACCACAACGCGTGACTACCTGTGTGGGTCGGAGCAGCAGAATTTGTCACATCGGATTGTTTTTTTTTCTCTTTAGGTAATAATTACTAAAATTATAGTAAAAAACTGTCGAATGTATACCACAAAGTTCCAGAACTAATTACCGCTAAAATTAGGATAAATTCGAGGTATAAACTTATACTAAAATGTCGCAAAATATTTTCATGCACCGATAACTTTACAGCGCAACTTCTTACGTAACAAACTAAACAAGAACTGTTAAATAATTTACAAACAAACAACAAATAAGGGAAACTTTGTTACAAGTCGTATTTTTGGTATAATTTGTTATACTAATTAACTAGTTTTAACTAAAACCAGGGACCTGCTTGTAGTAAAAAATAAGTGCTCCTACGACTAATAATGCAGCCACAGGCAGGATTGAATTAAACTTATGACGACCCGATACGAATAAGGAATAAACTAATCCAAAAACCCAGAAAAAGGAAACACTAGAAACTATAGCCTAATCTAGACTGTGATTGAAATACATGAAAGAGCAACATCAGGAGTGGGCATGGGGTGATAAGAAGTTTAAACATAACAACACCAATACAGAATATATTATCGACAAACTCTTACAAGTGACAATCAAAGTCCAGGAAACAAAGCTTATATACTCGCATCTAGTAGGTCTATGCGCAGCATATATCAACACAATTAGAGATGAAATCCAAGCAGTATTAGAAAATATCATAAAACGAGCAAAGGCTTTAGTTAAGTTTATGATGCATGTGTACGCTGGCATATTGTACTCTATGGCTTTTTTCTTTAATTTGCTTCATAATGAATATTACGTCTGTGATAGATCTATCTTTCCAGAAAACCTGATGACCTTCTCTATTTTTTATCTGTGATTCCAGTTTCTCATTGTTCGCAGGCCTGTGAAAATAACTATTTTTCTATAATGTGTGGTATCCCGCAAGTCAAGAAAATCTGGCTGAATGTATTTGTAAATTTTATCATTTGTAACTCTCCAATTGGGAAAATTTAAGGGATTCTTTAAATTATGATTTTTAAGATTAAAAATTTCTTCCAGATTAATATTAGAAATCTTTAAGGTATCATAGGAATCTGGATCACTACGGTTCAAAGTATTAGCAACACATTTTTCACCCTTTGCGATGAATTGTTTTACAATTAAATTGTTGCAAGCGCAATATCCAACGACTTAACCTGCCTTGAGGATTCTTGAGATTGTCTACCCACTAAAGACTGTAATAATCACAAACAGAAAATTATGCTCCCTCTCCATAACATTTTTTAAGTGAAAAAAGAACAGCTAATAATTTCCCTTTCTGTAGCCGAATAAACTTTTCCCTGACTAGTCAAACTTCTCGAAATATAATATATCACTTGCTCTCGGCCGTCATAAACTTGATATAAAACTGCTCCTACTCTACGAGGCTGGTTTGAAAAGTCCGTGCAAAAATAAAAACTACTTATGTGTTTGAGGTAAACCTTTTTTATTTTTCGACATAGTCTCCTTTTAGGCTTATACACTTCGTCTAACGATGTTCTAGTTTGTTGATCCCTTCCGAATAATAGGATTTGTCCAAGTCTGCAAAATATCCATTAGTGTCTGCAATCACCTCCTCGTTTGAATAAAATCTTTGTCCCGCCAGCCATTTCTTCAAATTGGGGAACAAATAGTAGTCCGAGGGAGCCAAGTCTGGAGAATAGGGGGGATGTGAAACGAGTTGGAATCCTATTTCCATTAGTTTTGTGACCACAACTGCTGAGGTGTGTGCTGGTGCGTTGTCGTGATGGAAAAGGACTTTCTTGTGGGCCAATCGAGGGCGTTTTTCTTGCAGCTCGGTTTTCAAATGGTCCAATAACGATGAATAATATTCACCTGTAATAGTTTTACCCTTTTCCAGATAGTCGATGAGGATTATCCCTTGCGAATCCCAAAAGACAGTCGCCATAACCTTTCCGGCCGAAGGAACGGTCTTCGCCTTTTTTGATGCAGATTCCCCCTTGGTAACCCATTGTTTAGATTGTTGTTTGGTCTCAGGAGTATAGTAATGTATCCGACGACGCTTAAAGTCCTCCGGATTCTTCTGGAACAGCTGCAAACCATCCTTGAAATACTTCACACGATTCCGTTTTTGGTCAAGCGTGAGCAATCGCGGCACCCATCTTGCGGATAGCTTTCTCATGTCCAAATGTTTATGCAAAATATTATGTACCCGTTCAGTCGAGATGCCCACAGCACTAGCAATCTCACGCACCTTAACTCTTCTGTCATCCATCACCATATCATGGATTTGATCAATGATTTCTGGAGTCGTAACCTCCACAGGCCGTCCAGAACGTTCAGCGTCACTTGTGCCCATATGGCCAGTCCGAAAATTTTGAAACCACTTATAAACTGTTCTAATCGAAGGTGCAGAGTCACCATAATGTTTATCAAGCTTCTCTTTAGTCTCCTGAGGCGTTTTGCCTTTCATAAAGTAATGTTTAATCACCACACGAAATTCTTTTTCGTCCATTTCTTGAAAATCACTCGGCTTCCTTGATTCACACGAATGCCAAACACAAAGAAATAGACCAATATGGCTGAAACTTGGTGTGCGTTCATTCAAAAGATGCTACTAACTAAACATGACCTCGATACGCGCTGGTGGTGCCATCTCTCGGACTTTGCACGGACTTTTCAAACCAGCCTCGTATATGCCGATGCATCTGATTGAAGAATAAAATCATGTTTAGAACAGTTAAAATTGGAGCTGAAACTAAAGCATTTTTAATTTATGCCATTACTTAAAAGACCGAAAATATTTTATTATTTTTGGGAAAATAATATATGGTTTTCTCTGTGATCTTCATTTCATGACCTAATTTTGTTGAATAATTAATTTTAAATAAACAAACATTGCCTACTAAAGGTGTCGAAAATAATTAGGTTTTTCTTTGTAATGGTTAGATGCCTTCTTAGTTTTGTTGTTCAGTTGGATGTTGACTTTCGGAGTGGGAGATGTATAGGATGAAAAATGTTTTAATATTTTCCGCTTTTCTTCAGCACATAAATTAGAGGATGGTTCAGTTTTTTAGTAGATGTTTAAATTGGATAAATACGCCGATTTAGTAAAAATGAAACGTTGGGGCTCTGGTATTTTTGCTTGTATTTTGGATAAATACCTGGTGAGTCTTACAATGGCGACTTAAATTTTTCACATGTCTGCAGAAGGGCTTTGGAAGACATTTTGTCTTCCAAACGAGGATTTTTTTAGTGTTACGTACGAAAACTTCATTATTGATGACACGGCCAAGCAGACAGACAGATCACTTTGGTGTCTGTCTGTCTGCTTGTCCGTCTGAAACACCCGATTTTCTACGAAACTATATTGAAAGTTGAAATTTGACACTAGTATAGGAATTGATGGCCTCATCAGAGCCGCGTAGTTTTGAAAGTTAAAGTTTGACTTAAGGGGTTAGTTTTAGGGGGTGAAATCGAAAGTGAAAAAAAAATTACCAGGTCATCGTGGGGGTGTCAAATGAAAGCTTGCAAAATCACGAGTTCAAAAATATATATATAGTAATACTTGAGTACACTTTTTTCTTTGTATTATTTTTTAAAAAAATGCGAAAAAATCGCTGCTCCCCCTTATCTCGAAAAGTACTGATCAAAAAATGTTGAATAAATTCTGGAATATTCTCCACAGGGTGTAGATTAAACGAAAATTATCACGAATGCATTACCATTAATAATTTATCTGGGTTATAAAAAAACAAAAATTTCGTGATCATCAGATTTCAGTAAAGATCGGAAAAAAAACTTTGTTGAAAACTCATTTGGGGTGTGTTTTGTGAAGTCATTGATCATTTTATACCTCCGTAACAAAAATTATTTTTAAAAACAATTAACGTACCGAACACTAATTGCGGAAGTCCGACTTACACTTGGCCGGTTGCTCTCTTTCATGTACAAGTGTCACATTCCAGTTCAGATTTGAGTTTTTGACTATGTTCCAATAAGGACTATAAGTTTCTTTTGTCTTCCCTGATTGACGGCAGCACATTTGGAAGAATTTTATGTGAAGTTTCTACTTGATCCAGGCAACTGTCTAGTTAAGCTACGCGTGCGACTGTGGATTTCCACCAGCCAGATTGGACTTAAGACATACAGATAAGGGATAGAGTGTAGAATTTACTATTTCTTTGCTGAAAGGCTACGAAACCATCAGAGCACTTAATCCCTTCGTTCGTTTAGGTATTAGGAGGGCATAACCTGCTATTAGAGTCAGGTTAACATATATTTAAAGGGATCTCTAGTAGTTCGGATCCTTTGTATATTTATTTATGTTGCGGTCCAACCTGGTAATAAAATATTACCTACGTAGCATAATAAGGTAAATTTTAGTTTTGGATCAAGAAAAATCCAAAATTTATAAATATAACTTCAATTGATATCTCTCTTCTCTTTCAATACGTTTTACGGTCACAGCTGCAAGGACTATTCGGCCGAGCCTTCTTTTTTTGTTATATTAAATCATTCCCAACAAGGTCTGAATCTAAATACTATGTCGATAACCTTGTAGAGATTTTATATTTTAAATGTTTAGCTTAAGCTTTTCCTATACTTCATGGGCTCTAATAAAGATTCTCCTCGGGAAATTGCTACTGATTTTGGATATAACCGTTTTCTGTCAGCCCGATTACGCAACTTCCATAAAAAGCACGGCCATACGTGCTCAACCATCTGCTTAAATCACATAACCTCACACCAACGTTTTAGGAATCACTCCGCCCTGTGCTTAGGAATCCTCTGCGATTAGAACGCCTACCAAGCAGTTTTTGGGCCACCGTTCCACACTCCGGAGCTCCAACACACGCGAACTTCGCAATTAGAAACTCCATCCGGAAAAAAACACGTCCTCGTACTTCGAACTGTCAAACAGAAGTCCTTCTACTGATATTGCAAACATTAGGTTAGGTAGATAATTTCGCCCGCTTTATTTTTGATAAACGTTTAACTTTTTCTGTCGTAATTAAAGTATTAGTCAAATCTTTTTTAAATATATGTATATATATATATATATATATATATATATATATATATATATATACACGTATACATATATACATACATACTAGCCAAAATTTTCCAGTAAACACCTGTGTGGCAGGATTGGTATAACAACTAAAGACGAAACGAAAAAAAATCGTATTTTTAGAAGTTACCAAAAGTGTTCTTCGTATTTGCTGAACCATCCCAAGATGCGTTTCGCCGTATCACGGCTCATCAGCTGGGCTAGGTTCAGCAAATAAGAGAACACATTTTTAGTCCTTTATCCAAGTAACTAACGGAAAACTATAACAAATAGATGCTTATAGTTTTCCGTTAGTTACTTGGATAAAGGACTAAAAATGTGTTCTCGTATTTGCTGAACCTAGCCCAGCTGATGAGCCATGATACGGCGAAAAGCGTCTTGGGATGGTTCAGCAAATACGAAGAACACTTTTGGTAACTTCTAAAAATACGATTCTTTTCGTTTCGTCTTTAGTTGTTATACCAATGCTGCCATCTATGCCTTCGAGCAGTAAGCTCGAGAAAGGTGCGTTTCTGCAATAAGTGCCAGCCGTGCTGTGACGCTCTGCTTGAATAGACTTAGTAAGTCGCCGACAGAGTGTAGTATAAGCTTCTATTTGTTATAATTTTCTGTTAGTTACTTGAATAAAAGACTAAAAATGGGTTTTCGTATTTGCTGAACTTAGCCCAGCTGATGAGCCGTGATACGGCGAAACGCGTCTTGGGATGGTTCAGCAAATACGAAGAACACTTTTGGTAACTTCTAAAAAATACGATTCTTTTCGTTTCGTCTTTAGTTGTTATACCAATGCTGCCATCTATGCCTTCGAGCAGTAAGCTCGAGAAAGGCGCGTTTCTGCAATAAGTGCCAGCCGTGGTCTACCGCTCTGCTTGAATAAACTTAGTAAGTCGCCGACAGAGTGCAGTATAAGCATCTATTTGTTATAATAAGCACCTGTGTGTAAAGAGAGAGAAAATTTAAGGTAATCTCCACCATTTCAAATTCTTACTGTAATCAAATATTTAACATTACATTTCGTCTGACTTAGTTTTCTTCTGAATTATTATCGAGGCACTGCGGACTTTTTGAAACTCAGTATTCATATAATTTTTAGTCTAAATGATCTGAGTATGTAGTAATTCTCTATTAGGACGTTCCTTCATTTGTGTTGGAGAGTAACTACCTTCTGTGTGCTGAGGTAACTTTTGAATATTTTTACTTTATTAAATAATAAAATTAATTCATCTTTTTGTCCAGAATCTTGGGTTTCAATCTTTCCACAATTTTTCCTTTATTCATGCATACCTGGCGTAATGGAAACTCGGTATCTATAAAGTTGTAATTGTGGTTATAGTACCGTTTATGTGGAAGCTTTGAAAGAAGAGACTAACGCCGATGATCCATCAATAAAATTAGTTTTTATTCTAAATTTATTCCTTCTTAAATAATAAAATAATTTATCGTGTTTTGTCAATAATCTGGGTTGTAAATATTTTCAAAATCATAATGGAAAGTCGGTATATATAAAGTTGCAATTTTTGGTTATAATACTGTTTATGTGGAATCTTCGATGAAGGAAAGGACTGCCGCCGAGGGTGCGTAAATAAAGTTTTTTCAAATTTAACACAATCATTTTTTATTATATAACTTCTCAATAATTATATTTCTGGTATTAAATACTTCTTAATTTACTATCTTTTGGCATATGAATTGATAATTCTTATAATTATCTTTTGGTCTATAAAATTGTATCATTTTTAATAAAATCCTACTCAAAATTTAGGGACATTTAAATCTGTGCTCGTAGTACCGACATTGTATATTTATAATTAAAGAAATTGTACTTAAAATTTAGGGGATTTGAGTCTATATCTTTACACAGACATTGTATATTTGTAAATAATTGAGTACACTTAAATTTAGAATAGACCATCAAATTAATAGCTAATCTAATTTTACTTTTCTATAAACTATTATGGCTGAAAGTAACTTTGACCCGGACTAGATATTAACTCTTCTTTTCCAAAATAAGATCCTAATTTTTGCCGTTTTAAGTGGGCAATATAAAAATTCTGACCTTTTGTTTATGATAGGTTGCAGAGATGGACTTAAGAATTTTATTCATTAATGCAAATAAATAAAATTATAAGTATTTTTGGAGATGTTTATTTATAGATGCATGTAAAAACAAATGGATAAGAAGTACAAATATACAGTTTGAATGAATGGGGTTTACAAGAGGGGACATATTGTATTAATTAAAAATATATTTTAACTTAAGCCTAATTCGGTTTCATTATCACTGTCATCAGCTGAGGTAATTATAAGTGGTTTTATATCATTTACATAAATATATCAATCTTCAACTTTCACAACGTGCTAAATGGAATTCTTCCAGCTTTAACAAGGTACATCATTTATAACTTTTTTTACTAATTCAACCACTGACACGCTTAAAGTAGGAGCAACATTTTGTACCCTTATTTTTGATTTAACTTGATTCCAAATATATTCAATTGGATTAAACACACAATAATACGGAGGAAGCCGCAAAAACAGTGTGTTCCATTTTCTCAGCCATACTATCACAAACATATTTCTTTTTCAATTTATAGTCTTTCAAAACTTCCAAAGGCACTTTTTTTATAACTAAAGTCAAAATAAATGTCATTTTCCAATATGTGTTCCTGTATTTCCGATTTGGGGTTGGCTGCATTAGGAACCTTATTTAGTTGGCGACTATGATAACTTGCATTGTCCATAACACAAAGGGAATATTGAAACCAATTTTTAAAAAGTTCTGCGGTCGTGTCTTCGTGATAGTCCAAACTAGAATCTTTTATGTTTTTTTGCAGATAATAGTAGACAATTTGAAGCCCAGCCCTTTTCAGATCAAGCATGCATTATTCGTTTACCTTTATTTGAAGGTGCGTTAGTCTGACATTTTGTACTGCTGTCAACCCACCCTTTTTACACAGTGTCATGGGTATCGAACCATGTTTCGTCAAGGTAAATTATTAGCCAATTCTCTGATCGATACTTTTTAATTTCTTGTAAATAAGTATGGCGCAAGATTCGTAATCTTTGTGACTCCATCACTACTTGCCGTTTGTTGATTTTTCGGAACGTGAATCCCATTCTTAAGAGAGATCTGTGATGGGTTGATCGGCCACAATGTATATTGGTCCCGTCCTGCACAGTCTTAATTTTATTTTCTCTAGCGTCGGCACCAACTGCTCTTCATACATAGAATATATTTTTTCCTGATGACGTCTTTTTCACAGTCGTCTACATGATGCATTTGAAAATCTTTCCGTTTGTTCCTGTTCCTGAGTAATGATTTTCCTATAATACCCTTAATCGTAGAAATTGGGGTTTTTGTTAGTTCAGTGGTTTCTTGCAAAGCAGTTTGTTTATTCAAATTTCTTTTTATCAAGCTGTCGTAAACATTTTTCTCTATTTATTTAGCGTCAAATGATAAAGGTTTTCTCTTGCGATAGCCACTATTGGAATTTTTCCACAGACGCCACATAATTAAAACAGAACCATTACATTTAAGTTGTAAGTAAAACTAAAAATAAAAATAATAAAAAGTATCTTTCGAATCTTAATGGGGACCTGTGGTTAATAGGCCTATTTATCAAATACTTAAAGGGCTCCAAACCGGGTTGCCAGGTAGTAAATATATAGGTAAAAATAGATCCAATATGATTGCAGGTTCAAGGGAGAGTGGTATACAAAGCAAGTAAAATAAAAATACGTTTAACGTAATTCCTGGCAACTATGCACAAAACCCTAATAGGGTCGTTTATTGCACCATTGAAAAAGCAAAAAGGCAGGATCTTATATCTTGGGATTTACTGTACCTCTTTAGCTCACTATAGCCTGTAGGCTCAACTAATAATAAAATAAATTTGGTGGTGTCCATTTGATTGTGACAAATTTCTGATCGTTACAAAGTCTAGACCAAATGGTGGGTTGGGAAAACAAAAAGAACGAATCTACCCTGAGATTGAACTAGTAGCATATAAGACTACAGGCACTCGAGAATATTTTGTTCGTTTATGGGTGTGTGCTTATATGTAGAACTTATTTGGGTGATTGGCTGAATACTGAATTGTTTCATTGAACCGTTGTAAATTTAAAAATATTCAGATTCAGCTTAGAAATCCTTCTTGTACAATAGTATTGGTTTTGGCTAGTTTTATGTTTCATGTGGGGACCCAACAAAAAAACTAGGTTCAGTGGGAGCAGATTCCTAGCTGGAGTGCTTGGACTTCTATACCGTACTAGGGTTTCGTCTGAGGAGTCCAGAAATCCTAGTTTGACAGAAATCGGTTATACGCAACAGTCTGTAGCAGTTCTTGTCGAGTCAAAAGCAAGAAATTTTAGTAGTTCATAACCAAAGGTTTAGTAGAAAGAATTTAGTAAGAAAGATTACTTAGATATTTTTTTATATTTCAGTGGCCCCACGTTAAGGCGTCCAACGTGGGGCCACTGAAATGTAAAAATAAAATAGAACGTAAAATAGCATTGCGTTTTTACCGTAATATACAGTAAACAACCAAATATGAAAGTTATTTTTATCCACTAAGTTGGCAAACAGCCTTTATACTCTTTTACCAGTTTCGATCCCACGTTTCGAGTCGATGCAGCTCTACTGTCTGAGCTATTATATATGGTTCTCCGTGTTAGATTCAATTTTATTTTCTCCCAACCACACATGAAGATGTTGTAAATTTTTGCCTCAAATTTTAAGAATCTTTTACCTTTAGAATAAAAAATATAGTGCCCTAAATTATAATTAGAAATTGGAATATATATTTGTAGGTATATGGATTTTGCAATATTTATCATATCTTTAAAAACAATAAAAAGAAGAAAAATGTGTAATATGTAGCTACTGCTTATTAGCAATTAATTAATTCCTAAAAATTATTAGACAATTCTAAATGAGTTTAATATTAAATACACAAACATAATATACAAGCAGACATACACGTTCTTATAACAAATAAATAATATTCGAAAACACGTTAAATAAAAAACTAAGTAATGCGTTTAAAAAATTCCAACTCTACTATTAACAGTAATCGCTACCGAAAGAAGATTTTATTTTACAAAGTTATGTTCAAAACTGCTGTGGTCTTCATGTGATTAAATCGTTTCGTTTCATTTTCAATACTACTTTAAGCTTTGAGAACAGAGAAACTACCGACTTTTATTGCACGACAATGCTACATCTTATTTCTCACTAATTATGTCCTAATTCTTGGCTGTTGGCGTTGCTTCTTAGATCATCCTTTAACGACTCCAGGTCATTTTTATTTTAAATTGATCATACAACCTATTCAATCATCACCGTATGCAGTGATCATAGAAAATTGTATGTTTAATATTTCAAACACTTATTAAACAGGAATTATTATACGAGAATTGATTGGATATTTTTATTTTATAAGTTCACTAGCCGCGCCCGCGGCTCAGCTCGCGTGGACTTGATTCACTACTATCGTCACTGCTTATTTCTCATGTTACCTAACGTAATAAAATATCTGCCATTATTTCCCCTTATCTCCCATTATTTTTCCTTATCTCCCATTATCTATTCATAATTTCCATTATCTAGGCTTATCTCTGCTCATCTCCAGTATTTCTCCTTATCTCCCATTATTTCTCCTTATCTCTCATTATCTCACCTTATCTCCCATTATCTAAGCTTATCTCGACTTATCTCGCTATATTTCTCCTTACCTCCCATTATTTCTCCTTATCTCCCGTTATCTCACCATAACTCCCATTATCTAGACTTCTCTCTGCTTATTTCCCATTATTTCTCCTTATCTTCCATTATTTATACTTATCTTCCATTACCTCATCTTATCTCCCATTATCTAGGCTTATATCGAATTATATAGAACGTATGTATAAATTTATAAAAACACGTAAATCGGATAAGTGGTTCTCAAGTGGTAACCTCACTGACAGACAGACAGAGAGACGTTGCATTTTATATATATTATTTTCTTTGCAACATGATATTGTTCTATATTTATTGGTTTAGGCAGTGTATTGCAAGAGAACGCGCTAACGGTAACCTTTTTTCCGACTTGATTTACTATTATCGTCACTGCTTATTCTTTATGTTACCTAACGCAATAAAATATATCCTATAACTTGGCCAGAGAATATATGTATGTTTTAAAAAAAAGCACGTAACGCACTAACAGACAGACAGACAGAGAGACGTTGCTTTATATATATATATATATATATATATATATATATATATATATATATATTATAGATAGATAACCTGGCCAGAAAACATAAATATGTTTTAAAAAAAAGTACGTAAATCGGATAAGTATAACCCCCCAAAAGATTCTCCAGTGATAAGCGCACTAACGGACCGACAGACAGACAGATAGACAGCGATACGTTGCATTTTATATATATTATAGATGTGGTTAGAGAACATTTGTATGAATTTAAAAAAATCACGTAAATCTGATAAGTGGTTCTCGAGGGATAAGCGCACTAACGGAGAGACAGACACACAGAGAGACGTTGCATTTTAGATATATTATAGATATAGATTCTTATTATTATTATATAACCTGGCCAAAGAATATATGTATGAATTTAAAAAAAGGCACGTAACTCGCGTGATAAACGCACTAATGGACAGACAGAGAGACATTGCATTTTATATATATTATAGATTATAGATTATAAATATTCTCTGCTACATAATATTGTTCCATATTTAATGGTTTAGGCTGTGTATTGCAAGGGAATGCGCTAGCGGCAAACTTTTTTCCGACTTCATTCACTATTATCGTCACTGCTCATTCCCTATGCTACCTATCGTAATAAAATATAGCCTATAACCTGGCCAGAGAACATACGTATGATTAAAAAAAAAGTACGTAAATCGGATAAGTGGTTCTCCAGTGATAAGCGCACTACCGGACAGACAGACAGACAGAGGGACGTTGCATTTTATATATATTATAGATACTTTTATAAGTTCATACTTTCTTTGGTTGTCGCAGTGTAAAATTTTGTTGCTGTAGAATTTGTGGTTTTTATTTTAGAACGAGTGGAAAAATGCAAAAAACGTTTAAAAAAAGATTAACACCAAAGGAGATTCACGATGATATGAAAACAACATTAGGGGAATCTGCACCGCAATATACCAGTGTGAAAAAATGGGTTGCAAAATTTAAATGTGGACGAGAGAGCTTCGAAGTTGACCCTCGCTCCGACCGTCCCACGACGTCTACCACTGAAGAAAACGTCGGCAAAGTGTGTGATCTCATATTAAAAGACGGTAGATTAACTATCAGAGAGATTGTAGATACTGTAGGCATCTCGTATGAACGAACACAAAACATCATTGCCAACGAACTCGGATTTTCTAAGGTTTCCGCTAGGTAGGTCTCCAGATTGCTTTCAGTTGAATAAAAACGAATTCGACTCACGATTTCACGCGACTGTTTGGAGTTGTTTGAAGCTTATCCGCAAGATTTTCTTAACAGGACAATGTACGAATCCTGGGTTCATCACTATACTCCAGAGTCAAAACAACAATTCAAGCAGTGGAAAAAATCTGATGAACCGACCCCAAAGAAAGCAAAGGCAATTCTGTTGGCTGGAAAAGTGATGGCGTCAGTTTTTTGGGATACTAAAGGTATTGTTATGGTGGACTACGTTCCGAAAGGCGAAACAATAAACTCGACTTACTATTGCACCCTTTTGCGTCGTTTACGTCAAGAATTTAAATAGAAACGCACAGGATTACTGAGAAAGACAGTTTTGTTCCATCAGGGCAACGCTCGCGTTCACACGTCTGTTGTGTCTTGCTCAAATTCGTGATTGTGGTTTCGAATTGCTGCCCCACCCAGCTTATTCTCCTGATTTGGTACCTTCGGACTTTCATCTATTTCAGAACCTAAAAAAACCAGGTGGCCAGAAATTTTCATCAAATGAAGAAGTCGAAGCTGCAGTTAACCAGTATTTTAAAGACCTTGAGGAATCTTTTTTTTAAACAGGTGTGGAAGTTTTGGAAAGCAGGTGGAAAGAGTACATAGGGCTAGGTGGAGAAAAATATTTTTTTACGTATTTTATTTTGTTTTCTTGTCTAGGTCGCGAACTTTTCAATCCATCCTCGTACATATCGGGATGTATCATCTTGTTGCATGGTTAGGAGGGAAAAATTAAGTAGGTCAATAAATTAAAATCAGTATTAAAACATTTAAATGTAAAAAGAAGTTTAAAGTAAAGACCTTGCTAATTAACTGACAAGACTCGATAATTTGGTTAATATCGCTTTGTGAAAAGTGCGTGTTAACAACGATAAGGACTTAATTACATTATAGGTTAAATGTTACTAATATACCATTTGTTTTTTTTTTCAAACCTGATGATCCTTTAATTGATCAGTTGTAAAAAACAACTAGTTGGACTGGCAAAATTAATGTCAATTTATTAAAATATGTGAATAATTTGACGTAATAAATATTAAACAATTTCCCAATATTGTGTGCAATTTTATTTAAAGTAAAATTGATTGAAGTGAATTAGTTTTTACAATTCGTAATCATACAAGATTATTTATTGACACACACTTTACGCACAAATGGTCTCATGGGACACATTCAAACTTGATTTTCTTAATTTCGCCGCTCCTTGACGCAGTGTCAATTTCAGGTCCCGTGAAAACAAAGACACGATTCGTTCTTTTTCGACTTTCAAAGTGACTTTGCCTACCGAACCACGTTTTGGCAAGTCGTCGACGTTTCTTGTCTCATTAAAATGATTTTCCTACTTCTTCATAAACGATACCGACTTTTTAATATATTTAGCGGCTGCGGAATGTGTTATTTTAGGCCCCTTTGGATAGGAACAAAGGAAGACTGCCTCGAAACGATGCGCAAATAAGTGACTCATATTGGATTTTACGTGATTTCGACAAAAGTTCGGAATCGACTGATACTTTCATTAAAATGCGTCGTAGACAAAGGTTCCCTTTATCGATTTTTTGTTGAATACCTAGAATCGTATCTACCATAAATGAATTATCGCGGATACGTTCTTACTTGACAAACTGGATATGTTATATAATATACTGTAGTTTATTTAATCTAAAAATAACGTTTACAATCCGTAATACTACGAGGCTGGTTTGAAAAGTCCGTGCAAAAATAAAAACTACTTATGTGTTTGGGGTAAACCTTTTTTATTTTTCGATATAGTCTCCTTTTAGGCTTATACACTTCGTCCAACGATGTTCTAGTTTGTTGATCCCTTCCGAATAATAGGATTTGTCCAAGTCTGCAAAATATCCATTAGTGTTTGAATAAAATCTTTGTCCCGCCAGCCATTTCTTCAAATTGGGGAACAATAGTAGTCCGAGGGAGCCAAGTCTGGAGAATAGGGGGGATGTGAAACGAGTTGGAATCCTATTTCCATTAATTTTGCGACCACAACTGCTGAGATGTGTGCTGGTGCGTCGTCGTGATGGAAAAGGACTTTCTTGTGGGCCAATCGCGGGCGTTTTTCTTGCAGCTCGGTTTTCAAACAGTCCAATAACGATGAATAATATTTACCTGTAATAGTTTTACCCTTTTCCAGATAGTCGATGAGGATTATCCCTTGCGAATCCCAAAAGACAGTCGCCATAACCTTTCCGGCCGAAGGAACGGTCTTCGCCTTTTTCGGTGCAGATTCCCCCTTGGTAACCCATTGTTTAGATTGTTATTTGGTCTCAGGAGTATAGTAATGTATCCATGTTTCATCCACAGTAACGAAACGACGCTTAAAGTCCTCCGGATTCTTCTGGAACAGCTGCAAACCATCCTTGCAACACTTCACACGATTCCGTTTTTGGTCAAGCGTGAGCAATCGCGGCACCCATCTTGCGGATAGCTTACTCATGTCCAAATGTTTATGCAAAATATTATGTACCCGTTCAGTCGAGATGAGCACAGCACTAGCAATCTCATGCACCTTAACTCTTCTGTCATCCATCACCATATCATGGATTTGATCAATGATTTCTGGAGTCGTAACCTCCACAGGCCGTCCAGAACGTTCAGCGTCACTTGTGTCCATATGGCCAGTCCGAAAATTTTGAAACCACTTACAAACTGTTCTAATCGAAGGTGCAGAGTCACCATAATATTTATCAAGCTTCTCTTTAGTCTCCTGAGGCGTTTTGCCTTTCATAAAGTAATGTTTAATCACCACACGAAATTCTTTTTCGTCCATTTCTTGAAAATCACTCGACTTCCTTGATTTACACGAATGCCAAACACAAAGAAATAGACCAATATGGCTGAAACTTGGTGTGCGTTCATTCAAGTGATGCTACTAACTAAACATGACCTTGATACGCGCCGGTGGTGCCATCTCTCGGACTTTGCACGGACTTTTCAAACCAGCCTCGTATAATAAATATCAGTTAAAAACATCCTTTTAAACAGAAGTAGTTTACAAATTGTTATAAAGAACCCCTTTTTACCATACAGACAAAAGGGTGCAACTTAATATAGCGTTCTAACACAATCTCTATAAATAATCTTTAATTTGTTTCTTGCTTCTGCTATTCAACAAAAGTAAATGAGCAAAATCTCTTAAAAGCACGCTGAAAAGATTTATGTCTTGGGTACACATAGTTGTATGGTTAACTGTAATTGAGTTTAGAAACTATGTTGTTATGTTATAGCACTTCGTCACGCGAGAGTGTGGAATACACAAAATTACACACCTTGAAAAATTCTTGTAAATTTATGTTCCTGTGGTTTTGCCGTAACGTCTAGATGAGAAATAAAACACTCGAATTTTCTTAATATTTATATGTAATATTCAGGAAATATATTTTACATAAAATTTATTTACAATTGCATCGTTAAATACAATACTCATAGCTTCAAATACAGTCTGTCAAATAAGAACGTTTGTATTCTTGAAAAAATGTGTTTCGAGAACTTTTTTTTGCCATCAATGTATTCTTTGATGTGCTAATAATGGCGCAATTACCTTAGTAAGTTGTTCCCAATCGCCTCCTGCATCAATAATCGCCTGGCATCCTCGAGGCCTGCTGTCGACGAGATTTTCTGCATACTCTACAAATCTTTCGAATCTCGAGAGACAACTGAATTAAAGTCTTTGGAATTTTTCCTCTGAGCTTTCTCTTTACAAGGGACCAAACGTTTTCAATAGGGTTGGCGTCCGGTGATTGTGAGGGCTACTCTAGTATCTTATCGTGGGCCCAAGCGGGATGCTTCGCGACTTGATTTTCGCCCAGCATAGGTTTCTTCAACGTACTTCGGAATTTGCCATCATGAGCACGAAGATATTGTCAAGTGGTTTAATGGAACACATTCAAACTAGATTTTCTTAATTTTGCCACTTCTTGACGCAGGGTCAATTTCGGGAACCGTGAAAAAAAAAGATACGATTCGTTTTTTTCTCTTTCGGAGCAGCTTTGCCTAATAAGCCACGTCTTGGCAAGTCGTCGACATTTTTCGTCTCGTTAAAACGATTTACTCACCTCTTCACAAATGATACCGACTTTTTAATATATTTTGCGGTCGTGGTGTCATTTTAGGCACCTTTGGATGGGAGTAAAGAAAAACTGCCTCGAACACAAGCGCAAACAAGTGACTTATTTTGGATTTTACGTGATTTCAACGAAAGTTCAGAATCTACTGATACTTTTACTAAAATGCGTTGTAGAGAAAGGTTCCTTTTACCATTTTTTGTTGGATAGAATCGCATCTACCAAAAATGAATTATCGCGGACACGTTCTTACTTGACAGGCTGTAACATCTACACCTTTAATAAAAACATAACTGTAGCTATCAATACCTTGATCATTTTTTCGATAAAGTAACTAGTAGGTAATAGGGCAAAATTTTGCATGAAATGAAATTAGCTCCTTGTAAGTTATAAGCTATTTTTTATCTCCAAAAAATATATCTAGGGCGTTTAATAAAAATGGACCATTAATTTTGTTGATCAGATTTGAAAACTTGCTCCTTGAATTCTATAGGAGTGGAATTAACTTTTTAGGGAATTTAAGCAAACCAATAAATGATGAAACAGAATTAAATCTAACATTTCATTTCTATTGAATAATATTGTTAAATGAAACATTTCATAGCTTCAATTCTAAAATTATAACTCTTTGAAGGGATTTTTTCAAACAAAAAATAATATAATTCTGGTAGTCTATAGCTTACTAAATGATGATTGTCGAGAATCTTTACTATTGCACTAAAGAAGAAAGAGTTTAAAGTAAAAATATTCTGTGAATGCAAACTGTCAAAATACTAAGCTAATATGTGGTTCGTTCTCTATAATTCTAAAATTTAATATTAATTGTCACAAGGACCTAAATATCAAAACTCGACGGGAACATGGTTGTTCCAACTCCTAAATTTTGCGATGTGTTCGATTCGAACACAAATTTTACTCATCAGGGTATGTTGCCTTACTTAGTCAACAACCGTTTTTGTTGTACTTTTAGATTTTGTTAGTGTCAAAGATCTAATATATAATAAGTTACCATAAGAAGCAATAACAATTTCCTGGTATAGAAATCGTTCGCTATCATTGTATTCAGTAAGCTTATCTTTGAATAATCTGATCGAAGCTTTGTAATATTACAACCTCTTTAATATACAGAACAACACTTCTACTTATCAGCTCTAATCATATTTTACAGAGCTTCAAAGTAAAAGGCTTTGGTTCTGGATAATACAGTGTTATTGTGTTACTATATCCCAAGAAAGAATATAATCACTAGAGAGATTTGTTTTAACTTTTTACTTTTTGTTACTTTCTATATCCTCTCAAATTAAACATTCATAGTGTGTTCCACGCCGGACAAAATATAAAAGGAAAATTAGGTGTTCATTTCAAATTCTAAAAATTAGTGTACTAATTTTAATGAGGTTTTTAAAATTCAATACATTTTTTAATAGAATATTAGTTGCTTTTATGTTTTTATTTATAACAAATTTCTAGTAACAAAGGAAAAGAAAAATGGAACAGTCTCGTCGACCCGTTTCGATCTTTCAAGGAATTATCTTCCTATTTAATTGTAAGTAAACAAGAAAATATGTTATACAATTGTGATTAAAATAATCCTCAAAATTTGATGATTCGCTATTAAATGTGTCGAGTGTGAAGTGCAAAAAAGAGGATAGTAAAGTATATGCATATATATATATATATATATATATATATATATGTATATATATATATATATATATTATATATATATATATATATATGTATATATATATATATATATATATATATATATATATATATATATATATATATATGTGTATATGTATATGTATATGTATATATATATATATATATATATATATATATATATATATATATATATATATGTATATATATATATATATATATATATATATATATATATATATATATATATATATATATATATCTATATCTATATATATATATATATATATATATATATATATATATATATATATATATAATATGTATAGGTATATGTATATATATATATATATATATATATATATATATATATATATATATATATATATATATGTACATAATGCAAACAGAAATATTATAAATCATACTAATAACATTATAAACTTATGTATTACGATGCACTTCAGGTTCTACAGTGTTATGGACTAGTATATATAAAATATTAAAAAAAAGAATACTGTGAAAAAATAATGTACATACGATGTAAACCCAAGCAGTAGTTTTTACTTGCACGCGACGTGTTTAAACGGAATAAATACCTGACGCCAAACTTATTACAAGTTAAAAGAAAATAATAAAGCCTAAACCATCCTGGCATATTGTGGCAGCTAAAAATTGTTGAAATTGAAAGTTTAAACTTCAAACTTTCATTAATAAGACGTTTCTCGGCTCTTCTAAATTTTAAATAAAAATTTATCTTTAGTATAGTAAAAACAATAAATTTTTGCAAAATAGTTTCAAAGCACTAGCTTTGAAGAAGAGCGTTGTTAAAAAAAAAAATAGTTTGATTAAACACTAATAAAAATTAAGAGAAACTTTAAAATTAAATTACCAAAAGCTCGTAGCAAAGGTCATCTTTAGAATGGCCTATTGCAATATTCAAGGCTTCAATTAACAAAAAAATAGAAAAGAAGTTGGTGAAGAAATTTTTCATATGTGTTCAACAAAAATAATTTCTATTTTTTGACATATTTATATGAACTTTTCAGTACAAAATGTAGCCTATAACCTGACTCCGGACCTACTTTATCTTTAGGAAAAATTGTGTCAAGTTTCTTTCGGCCGTTTTTGTACAGAACAGTCAAACAGACAAGAATCTATAAATCAGCTCTCTTCTGAATAGAATCCAACAAATCCAGTGTATGTTTGGGAGCAGAGCCACAAACATGGGAGCTGTAGCAAATTGAGCGACGATGCTAGAGGAATGGAGTACCCCGATATAACTATGTCGGGTTCAGCAACGTTAATTTTTTGAGAAAAAAGTGCCGCCTGGGTTTTTGTGGCATTAAATTCTAAATTATTGTCATTCCAAGATAGAATTTCTTCTAGGACCTTGTTATGTTGAACGACCTCCTGCTGTCTGCGAATATTTGCATGAGTAGCCGATGTTCGAGCGTGCAAAGTGAGTTATGAGATAAGCGTACTGGCATCTGGAAAGTTGTAGATTGGATTACTGGTATTTTCCAGTAGATCGTTAATGTAAATTAGAAAGAGAGTAGGAGACAATATGAAACCATGGGGCACACCGGCGTTGATAGTGAAGGTGTTAGAAAGAAACCCCTCGATTGCCACTCGTAAAGAACGCTCTTTGATAAATTTTGTCAGCTAAACACAGAACTTTTCAGACATATCAGCAGAGTGTAGCTTAGCCAACAATTCATCGCGCCAAACATGGTTGAATGCCTTGGATATATCAAGAGCAACCACAGATTCTCCACAGTGTTCAATTGCGTTATTCCAAACATGTGTTACATAAGTTAGAAGATCTCCTGTTGATCTATGTTTACGAAAACCATATTGATGGTCGCTAATAATATTGAATCCTTCAAGATATTTTAGAAGGTGTTAATTGATAGCTTTTTTCATGACTTTCCATATTATCGTAAGCAGTGCGACTGGTCGGTAGTTGTTTGACAAGGTCTTCTTGCCTCTTTTGGTGTCGGCTGAACTGTGGCGCATTTCCAGCAGGAAGGAAATATTCGTTTTCTGTAGGATAAGTTGACAAGTCTACAAAAAACTCGTGTTAGTTTCCTCGCGCAGTTTTTGAGTACTATGGGAGGTATTCCGTCAGGGCCAGAAACTTTTTTGGTGTCTAGCTAGTTTTATAATATGCTGTCTAAGGACAATATCGGGCATCCTTGACCGGACTATGAGAATAGTAGGTGATGTTTTTCCTTGGACTGCAACAGTATAATGTGAAACAAAGAGTTCAGCCAACAAGGTCGCTTTCTTAACAGGTGTTATTGCAATAGAATTACCTGGCCATGTGAGTGGTATAGTGAATTTGGTGAAATTATGACTAACTGCCTTAGCGACTGACCAAAAGGACCTGGAATTATTGGGACAAGCAAGAAGCTTTTTTCTAATTCTTTGATTGTGTGCCTCCTTGGTTTCATCGATAATTTCTTTGCATCTGTTCGGGCACGAACAAAGAATTGTAACGTTAGGATTTTTACGCCATTTTCGGTAGGGAAGATGTTTAGAAGCAACACATACATTGAATAATACTTACCATTTATTTTTTAGTGTTCCGTACGGAATACTTATAAGATGACTTCGGTGTCTGTCTGTCCGTCTGTCTGTATGTCACACCCGATTTTCTCCGAAACTATTTGTCATAGAAAGTTGAAATTTGGTAATAATATAGGAATTGATGGCCTCATCAGAGCCATGTAGTTTTGAACGTTAAATTTTGACTTAAGGGGTTAGTTTTGGGGGGTGAAATCGGAAGTGAAAAACAAAAAAATTTACTTGGTAATCGAGTGTGGTGTCAAATGAAAGCTTGTGAAAACACAAGTAAAAAATATATATATAATGTAATACTTGCGCGCACTTTCCTTTATATTATTTTTAAAAAATCGTGAAAAATCTCTACCCGCCTTATCTCGAAAAGTACTTATCAAAAAATTTTGAAAAAATTCTGGAATATTCTCCAAGTGGTGTAGATTGAACGAAAATTATCACGAATGCATTACCTTTAATAATTTATCTGGTATATAAAAAAAAACTAAAATTTAAAGTCATCGATTTTCAGTAAAGATTGAAAACAGACTTTGTTGAAGTCACTGATCATTTTATATTTCCGTTACAAAATTTTTTATTTTAAAAGCAATCAACGTACGGACCGCTTATTTCCATTAATACACGTAACACAGACACAGCTTCTGTTGCGATTTTATTGTGTATATGTGTTGGTTTAAGGATAATATGTAACATTTTATATTATAATATTACAAGTGAGATTTTACTATTATCACCTATTTGTTTTCCAGGCGCATTGTTTACACTGGTCTCGAACACGTACCAAATCTAAATGGATTAAATACCAGCTCCGTATTACATATGGTGTAAGTATTTGTTAAATGATGTTCTACTAGAACTAATTTAAACGAATATTATTGATTTCCTTAAGAATTAAGACATTTTTATATAGAGATAAGTAAAAATAATATTTTATTTTTCAATTATACAAATAATCCTAAACCTGTTGGATACAACATGTCCCATATCCAACTATATCCTATCATAGACCAAATTAACAATAATTCAATAATTTATTTGTGAATTGATAGATCAAAGAAAACGACGCAATTTATACTTAGTTTTCGAGACTCTTCACAAGATGAACCTTATAATTTTTCTAAATGTGTCTGCAAATATGAGGTTTTCTACGGATTTCATAAAACTTTTTGCTTCTTTCGAGGGTAGACCTAGCTTTATTAAATATCAGGCTTTCGATCATATAAATTATTGGGTATTTTGCTGGGTTTGGAGTGTTCTTTAACCAACTTAAAAGAAAGAAGACTTTCAATTCAATACAAACTTCATTTTATTTTTTCAGTATTTTTTCACAGTTGCTCTTAATATAGAGAATTTCCGGTTGCAATATACTCAAACGATTTTCATAAAACCTGATAGTGCTAGCTGCATGTTGCATATTTTTGACTTTTATCAGTTGCATGTACCGCATGTACCTGAGTTATAGGTCGAAAAATTTGAAAATTAGAAAATCCACATAGAATTCGCAAACCTGTAGACTCCCCTGGAATGTTTATAGAGTCTAACTTATTTTTTATTTCTGCATTTCTTAATGTCCAAGTTTCTTACCCTCTAACTTTTGACAACAGCTCTGTATAAATACATAAGTAGGCAAAAAGAATATACGGGGGCCTGAAAGATCCAGAAAGGATAAGAATTCTTTAAAGATTTTCAAGGAGTTTAAACTACTGTATGAATTTTGTCGCTTGATAACTTGAATAACTTGTTGTGATGCTGGAGTAGACATCTTCTGTAAAAAATGACATATTAGGGAATCGACATTTTAAAAAATAAATATTCTTTTTGACTGCTTTGGTTTAAAAATAAAAAAAATTGTTTTTTTTCGCACATACCTCAAATAACCCTGCTTCGGCCTCATAAATACACTTATAAGATCACTTCGGTGTCTATCCGTCTGTCTGTTTGTCCGTCGGTCACACCCGATTTTCTCGGAAACTATTTGGCATAGAAAGTTGAAAGTTGGCACTAATATAGGAATTGATGGCCCCATCAGAGCCATGTAGTTTTGAAAGTTAAATTTTGACTTAAAGGGTTATTTTTGGGGGGTGAAATCGGAAGTGAAAAAAAATTTTTACCAGGTCATCGAGTGGGGTTTCAAATGAAAACTTGTTAAAATACGAGTTTAAAAATATATATAATGCAGTACATGCGCACACTTTGCATTGTATTATGTTTAAAAAATTGCCAAAAATCGCTGTCCCCTCTTATCTCGAAGAGTACTGATCAAAAACTTTTCAAAAAAATCTGAAATATTCTCCACAGGATGTAGATTGAACGAGAATTATCAGGAATGCATTAACTTCTATAATTTATCTGGTATACATATAAAAAAAAAATGTTCAAGGAAATCAGTTTTCAACAAAATCGAAACCAAGCTTTGTTGGAAACTCATTTGGGAAGTGTTTTGTGAAGTCATTGATCATTTCATACCTCCGTAACAAAAATTTTTATTTTAAAAGCATTCATCGTACGGAACACTAATTGCACAAGTCCGAGTCGCACTTGGGGTATTATTTTTGTTTTTCTCATTATATTGATGATCCAATTATACAAGAATCATTAAAAAATATATTTTAGCAAAACCTAAAAAAACGAATCTGGTTAATGAAATATGAATAAGTAGCACTGTCCACCCAATAAATTCCTCTTTAAAACAACTAGCAAATCAAAAAACCAGCAAAATCCTGCATTACAAATTTTCCGTTCGCATCATCATAACCTAAATATGAGTACATATTAACTACTAAAAATAATAAAGCAACCCTTTTAATTACTTAGCTCTTTATGCGAAAACTTTATCATACTTGAAATGCAAGATCCCTGTAAAAGGGAATAAAATTAGTCCATAGGGTTCTATAAAACAAACTTCAATTTTAATAACCTAATAGATTTTTACGGAAAATAAAAATTATTAATGGATTCTTTCACCTTTAATGGGGGCAGAAAACTTGATGATAAGATTATAATGACATTTAAATAAAATTAAAAAGATAAAATGAAGGTTTAAATTTCTGTAGCCTGATTTATTAGACAGTTATTGAGAAAAAACAGCGTGGTACTTTGAGGATGATAACTTAATGGCCCCTACACACGATCAAGTGAGTTGGTCCAACTTGACTTGTCAAGCTAGTTGATGAAGTAAGTTTGAAGCTGTTTGCGCGAAATTCGTGGGTTGAATGATTTGATAAGTTGTAGTGTTTTTTAGATTTGTCAGAAAAGTTGTTGGAAGACTGACGGCCTGACAACTAAGCTTGATCGTGTAGGACGTTGTCCAGCCTTCAAACCATCCAACTCATCAACTTGTAGTTTTCGTTATGCCTTGTTTTTTTTTGTTATTTTGGGCGAAGCAAGTGAGAGCAATAATAAGTAAGTATCTTCGTCCATCCTCATATAGTTATGCCAATCTTGGGGCTTACACCTGATTTCGTTTAATAAATGAATGTGGTCATAACGTGCTCTTTTACGTAACCATTCTTTGCTTTCCTTTGATCTGTTTGATTTCCTTTTAACCTTCTCCTCTTTCAGTAACAGTCAATACAAAATGATAAGTGGTTTACATCCATCATGGAAATGCAATGAAACAACAAATAATAATGCAACAACAAATCACAATGTTCGGTGTAGTCCACACTCATTAGCAACCGGAGCATACTGATAAGAAGTTTGTCCGTCTGTCCATTTTACTTGAACGTGTGTGCTCAACTCGTACCGTCAAACTTATTTGACTAACTTACATGACAAACTGGTTGGACCAACTTCCTTGATAGTGTGTAGGCGGCTTAAGAGTCAGGTTAAAATCCGTTTATTAAGTAGAATACAAGAGGTCCCTGATAAATTTTCGAAAACAAAAATCTTTAATTGAGTACATTTTTGAAACTTAAAATAAGTTTTTAACATGGTCCAGTCCAATCAGGACAAATAATTGACCGTGGCTATTCATTATTTATTGAACTGGCGACTAACAATAACGTTGATCAAGTATAAATATACTACAAATGAACTAATAAACTAATTAGCCTTGACACTTTTTTAAACTAATTTCATTAACCAACCCACAGTGATCTAAATCAGTTAAGTACAATTTGTAAATTTGTTTACCGTTGGCTTAAATTTATTTAAGTAATTCTAAACTGAACTGAATAATTAATTACCAATGCAATTGAGGCAGTTGACTTTGATCTGTGATTACCGAGATTTATCTGCTCGTAACTAACAAAAAGAGTAGACCATCCATAGATAAATCGAAATTAAACCATGAATTAATTAATTAAGTCTGTCTGGTTGTTTGATTCAAAAAGTTTTCCTTTCGAAATTTTAGATGAAAAATCATGTTACTACTCAGAAGAAATCAGCAAACTCTCAAAACCCATATTGTTGGCTTGCTATTAGTAAATGCCGAAAAAGGCTAACGAAGCCCGATCAGTTTTCGGTTTTGAACGCTTTCCTAAAATCACACTGGGCGGATGAAGTGAGAGCTGACTCCTAAAACTCCTGAGGGCATGTTCTTAATGAAAGATTACTTGTATTAGTGAAGATTGAGGATAACGGCAACGTCCTTCTCGTTTTAGCATAATATACATATTTGAAGTAGATCGGAATGGATCCAACGAAAAACATGTTTCACTGCAGTGTCACCAAGTCGTTTATCAAATTAGCTGGAAGTGTACAATCAGACTTAAAACGCGTCGAACAATATCTGTCAATCATATGGTTCAAATCCCGCGTCCCGTCTGGCAGATGTTAACTGAGTTGACAAGAAGGATATCTCTGGTCTTTTCGCCAGAGCATAAATCTTTTCAAACTACAGTTTGAGTTATTTCCACTGTTGTTAGTCCTATTTGAATTACATATTATACATAGGCAGTATATTTGCATGTGAATGATTTAATGGGTCCGAGAGCCTTAAATTTTATCAAGAGTTAAAATTTATATTTTTCCTTTTGCCTATATAAAAAGTTTGATAGGAAAAGATATTTATTACGACCTTTTCTGATTTGATGGCTCTGAAGGAACTAACATTACTTTGAACCCCGGTAATCGCCTTTTTACGCTTCCTTAAACTCTACCAAATACCCAATATCATGTATACACATAAATTTACTTTTATTGATCGGAGTATCTTAATATTTTCCCATGTTGGTGTCAGAAGTAAAATCACGACATAAATAATATTTTATAATAATATGTTTAATTTACAAATAACATTATGTGTCTTGCTTTTATAATATTTGCTGTTATAGAAGCTACTACTATTGTATCTCACTACCTTTAAAAATATTTACGATAAGACCAAGGCGACGACATATGCATGTAAAATGTGATACGATAGTGTATGCAAAATATTGTATTAATCTAAATACTTTTACAGGGATTTGGATCACAACAAAATAAAGAAAATATCTACACAAGAAATTAGTAACCTCGCTTTAAGTCAACTGTAAGTATTTTAGTAGTTAATATAACTTAATTAGTATTAATATATATATATATATATATATATATATATATATATATATATATATATATATATATATATATATATATATATATATATTAGCTTAGCCTCCCCAAGTTCTCTCCATCATTTGTGTTCTCTAGGCCTCCATTCAATCATCTGTTATCATTCGTCCTTGCGATATGCCAGGCCTAATTCCACCTTAATATATATGTTGTTCTTAAACGAGAATTTTCGGTATTAAAAAAAAACTTAAAATTGCCTTATATTTTAAATAAAATATTTAAATTACTAGAGCAAAGAAGCTTTTCGGTCTTAGTGAATAGTAACTTAAAATTAGGTCAATTTTTATATAAAGTATATAAAGTTTTCAGATTTAAGGCTAGGAAAGTGAATATTTAATCCTAGTTTTACTAAAAATTTATTAGTTTTTAATAATAATAATAAGCTTTTAAAAACAACAACTGAATGATACAAATATTTCAACTGCGGTATCTAACTTTAAATTACAGGATCTTTCTGGTTTTAATTAAAAAGGTATATATATATATATATATATATATATATATATATATATATATATATATATATATATATATATTCATCATCATCATCGTTAGCTTAGCCTCCCCAAGTTCTCTCCATCATTTGTGTTCTCTAGGCCTCCATTCAATCATCTGTTATCATTCGTCCTTGCGATATGCCAGGCCTAATTCCACCTTAATATACATATTCGTTGTATTACATCTGTCACTTTTGTTCTTCTTCGTATCTCGATGTAAGGAATACGATCTTGAAGTCTAATATTTAGCATTCTCCTCTTCATTGCTCTTTGGGTTACCTGGAGTTTATTTATTATACTTTTATTTAAAGCCCACGTTTCAGTGCCATATATTAATACCGGCTGAACATATAGATCGAACACTCTGGCTTTTATTGTATTTGGAATGTCTAATTTAAATGTGGATTGTAGCCTTCGGAACGCAGACCAAGCCAGCCTTTAAATTATTTCTTCATATTTCGCTTTTTGTCCTAAATATATGACTGTTTGTACCATTCCTATTCTTTTATGTTCTATTAATACAGCTTTCATTGTTCAGATATTTGGTTTTGGTGAAATTTATTTTTAGACCTCTTTCAGAATTTCTTCTATTTCCGAATTTTTGTGCTGTCTGACGTTTTCTCTGATCTTTTTCTTTATTTTTTTTTGTCAATTTCTGCCATTTGAAGGATCATTTCTTAATAGTCTTCTTTGTTTCATTAGATTTTCTGTCTCTTTACTTAATTTTTGTGCTTATATGTATATATATATATATATATATATATATATATATATATATATATGTATATATATATAAACATATATATATATATATATATATATATATATATAAAAACATATATATATATATATATATATATATATATATATATATATATATATATATATATATATAAAACAAACATATATATATATATATATATATATATATATATATATATATATAAACATATATATATATATATATATATATATATACAGAGTGTTGTTAAAATCGCTTAATATTTTAAATATCTGTAGGAACAGCAATAGTATAAAAATATTGATAAATAGTGCCCTAAATCCGACTTGTACTTGGCCGGTTCTTCATCTGTCCAAACCAGTAAGGGCTGCTATTTGGTAGGTAATTTAGAGGAAAGGAAAAAAATATATTTTTCGGACCTTTTTCAAGCATTAGTATATAAACTCTGAAATGCACACATATATTACTAAAAGCTCATGTTATATCTATTTTTAATAACATAGATCCTTTTTGAAGAATGAATATTATCAGATTTTAAATTGTGTTGTTGACAATAATTTTAAGACAAAATTGGTGGATGTCGTTCAGTATTTTACTATCTCTCTGAAATTTTAGAGACCATTTATGACTCTTCGCATGTAATGTGTGTCCCAGAAACTCTAATTTTATCGAGGCCTATCTTGTCTCCAATATATAGGTCAACAGAAGAAAACAGAGTCGATTAACCTTACTAAGGTTAAATTAACCATTTCAAATACTAGTGCCAAAGTAACGAGAATCTAGTTTTGGCAATATATTAAAATTAGAAATTAGTAAATAGTAAGAATTTGTAAACATATTAATTCATTTATAGTTATTTTTATGCTACAACCCTAAAAGGTTTACAATAAGAAATGGATCAAAGTCCTCAGATACAGTTTAAAAATTCGATATGATTCGATATGACACAGAGACAACATAAAAATACTACTTCTTTTGTTTAATTAAGTAATCCGTACTAAAAATTAATTGTCTCTAAACATCGGTAACATCGATTTTCTTTTCAGCATTACTTTTACTACTACTTTACAATATTTCGTGAAAAAATTTTTATTCTTACAGCTCGTTTTACGACATAAACAAGGCGTTTTAATAGTTGACGGTGTACCATCTCCCGGCAACCCACCTGGAAAACTCCCTCTTTTTATTTACATATGCGTATGTCAGTTACCAGTTATCAGTGGCCTATCTTAGAAAAGTTCTGAAAAGTAGAACAGAAAGAAAAAAAAAGTTCGTAGATGCCCGCCTTGTTAGCGCGTGAGTTCGTGCCAGAAGAAGAAAGTAAGTAGTTTCCTCTCAGTCGATCGGTCAGTACATCATACCCAAGCATATACCTTTGGTCCCCTGGCCTGGTCTCGTCTTCTGGCAATCCGCGGATCGACTATCCATTTACTCGAATCTCCTATTTTTCTTAGTCAGGTGATGCGTTTTGACTTCTGTGAGTTAGTCTTGATAGATTTTTCTTTTATTTATATTTTTACATGCACAAGCATTATTTTGTTAAAGAAATAATAGATAGGATATACAGTGGCAACTAAGTGGGCAGCGAGGAGCTGCACCACTTAGTCGCCTCTTACGAGACGCAAGAGATTTCCTAAACCTATTCTACAAACGGACCTAGGCCGTACAACCCGTTTACTTATTGTCTTTTTTGGATAATAAGGTAGGCCAAACCTCTTACAATTTTGAAAGTATAATATTTCTAAAAATGAATGTATGCTTATACTAACTTAACCTAAGCTCCTATACTAGTGATCCTATACTAACTTAACTTAGGAAATATGTTTTGTTATAAATGATTTTTTTAATACTAAGACTTAAGACTAAAAACTACCTTAGCCTAAGACTTACGCTAACTTAAATTAGGACATAACATTAACTTAAACTAGGACTAATTATAACTTAATCTAGATTGACAATCTTCTTCTCAAGGCGGGCGAGGGGGGACATCGTCTTCATCTGAGAGCGGGTGGGACGGTCTTGGGAACTGGCGGTTGGTGTGAGGCGAGAGTCGGAAGGCGTCCCTGATGTGACCCGTTTACTATTCGGTATCGTGATTTTATAGCCGCAGCGGAGCAGTGGAGACGTTCTTGCTGAGGGTATAGACGTGCGCTGACGATGACGGCATACCATTAAGAGAGAGGCGAGACGCTGCTGAAAAATTAGTAAGTCAATTTTCCGCGCTACTCGCAAATGTTTATTTAAACCGTTTAAATCCCGCAAGTTCATTATTACTTAAAGCAAGAATGAACCTTTTATGATATATAATAAAAAAAGTTATACTCAACACACATATTAACTCAAACAAATTATATAATTTCGTGACAGCCTAACTAAAAGAAGCTTTAAAAAACGAAATTTTATAATCACTTTACGACATACGAGGCTGGTTTGAAAAGTCCGTGCAAAAATAAAAACTACTTATGTGTTTGGGGTAAACCTTTTTTATTTTTCGACATAGTCTCCTTTTAGGCTTATACACTTCGTCCAACGATGTTCTAGTTTGTTGATTCCTTCCGAATAATAGGATTTGTCGAAGTCTGCAAAATATCCATTAGTGTCTGCAATCACCTCCTCGTTTGAATAAAATCTTTGTCCCGCCAGCCATTTCTTCAAATTGGGGAACAAATAGTAGTCCGAGGGAGCCAAGTCTGGAGAATAGGGGGGGATGTGAAACGAGTTGGAATCCTATTTCCATTAATTTTGCGACCACAACTGCTGAGGTGTGTGCTGGTGCGTTGTCGTGATGGAAAAGGACTTTCTTGTGGGCCAATCGTGGGCGTTTTTCTTGCAGCTCGGTTTTCAAACGGTCCAATAACGATGAATAATATTCACCTGTAATAGTTTTACCCTTTTCCAGATAGTCGATGAGGATTATCCCTTGCGAATCCCAAAAGACAGTTGCTATAACCTTTCCGGCCGAAGGAACGGTCTTCGCCTTTTTTGGTGCAGATTCCCCCATGGTAACCCATTGTTTAGATTGTTGTTTGGTCTCAGGAGTATAGTAATGTATCCATGTTTCATCCACAGTGACGAAACGACGCTTAAAGTCCTCCGGATTCTTCTGGAACAGCTGCAAACCATCCTTGCAACACTTCACTCGATTCCGTTTTTGGTCAAGCGTGAGCAATCGCGGCACCCATCTTGCGGATAGCTTTCTCATGTCCAAATGTTTATGCAAAATATTATGTACCCGTTCAGTCGAGATGCCCACAGCACTAGCAATCTCACGCACCTTAACTCTTCTGTCATCCATCACCATATCATGGATTTGATCAATGATTTCTGGAGTTGTAACCTCCACAGGCCGTCCAGAACATTCAGCGTCACTTGTGCCCATATGGCCAGTCCAAAAATTTTGAAACCACTTATAAACTGTTCTAATCGAAGGTGCAGAGTCACCATAATGTTTATCAAGCTTCTCTTTAGTCTCCTGAGGCGTTTTGCCTTTCATAAAGTAATGTTTAATCACCACACGAAATTCTTTTTCGTCCATTTCTTGAAAATCACTCGACTTCCTTGATTCACAGGAATGCCAAACACAAAGAAATAGACCAATATGGCTGAAACTTGGTGTGCGTTCATTCAAGAGATGCTACTAACTAAACATGACCTCGATACGCGCCAGTGGTGCCATCTCTCGGACTTTGCACGGACTTTTCAAACCAGCCTCGTAATATTTCTGTATACTACAAGTAACTTTAAACAACTTTTCCAACGTTCATCAATAACTTTCAAGAGCCGTATAATGTGACTAATTAGAAAGGAAATTTTCATTAGTTCTAACTTATTATCTAACCCTGTTCGGATATTAACGTAACTAATCTCCACTAATCGCCCTCATAGAATGCCAAAGATAATATGTTGCTATAGTAAAGCAAACGTGACAGAGTAGAGTCTAAAGGCTTTCGTTTAATATTTACTTACAGTATGACAAAACGAGACGTTTTAAGTAGGGTAAGATTGCTACTTAAATTTTTAAATTATATTAATTTAAAGGGGATAGTGCTCTTTTTAGGTTCCCTCTAGTTACTGTCCTGTTTCAGCTAAAGCTAAATAGAGTTTCGAAAATACATTATTTACGAAATACTTTCAACGATATGTATATTCTAGAGAATCGAACAATAACTTGAAGTTTACTGTAATATTTCTTGAAGGAACAAGGCAAATATTTGTTTATTCACTATAGGTTCAAAATTAAGGAGGTAGTTGAAGCTAGATATATGGCGGATGTCTTAAGACAATTTTATCATTGCTGTTGAGACAACAGCTACCTCACAAATTCTAAGACTTACACCTTAACGTCTTGGTGGACTTGTTACTTATATGGTAATAGGAGTACGAGGTTAATTTTCTATTATTTCTACCCATTTCACATGGTAACTATTACCTTTCCCTTAACATCATGCCTTAATACAAAATATTTAAAAATAATTTTAAATGAGAAAATTGTGAAAAAAACAATCATTACTGATGAGTTACAAATATTAAATGTTGAACCTTCAAATATTTTATTTTTTATTTTCTGTAAAGTTACGGTATCACTGTCGATCAGAATTTATTACAAATATATACTCTCTTCTGAAATTTTATTGAGATTCTCTACATATTTAAATATAGTTTGATCAAAAGTATATGTTCTCTGTCGAAAAGTTTACATATAAAGAGTATTCAACCAAAATATTGCGAGTGCTGAAAAATATTTATTTACAAGTAAAATAACATTTTTCTGAAAGTTTGAGACAATACTTCAACCTCTTTTTAGTGTTCCGTATGGAACACTTATAAGATGACTTCGGTGTCTGTCTGTCTGTCACACCCGATTTTCTCCGAAACTATTTGTCGTAGAAAGTTGAAATTTAGTAATAATAAAGGAACTGATAGCATCATCAAAGCCGTGTAGTTTTAAAAGGCAAACTTTGACTTAAGGGGTTAGTTTCGGGGGGTGAAATTGGAAGTGAAAAAAAAATTTTTTTAGTTGGTCATCGAGTGTGGTGTCAAATGAAAGCTTGTGAAAACACGAGTAAAATATATATATATATATATATATATATATATATATATATATATATATATATATATATATATATATATAATGTAATACTTGCGCACACTTTTTTATGTATTATTTTTAAAAAATCGCTGTCCCCCCACCTTATCTCGAAAAGTATTGATCAAAAAATTTTGAAAAAGTTCTGGAATATTCTCCAGGGGGTGTAGATTGAACGAAAATTATCGCGAGTGCATTACCTTTAATAATTTATCTGGTATATAAAAGAAAACAAAAATTTCAAGGTCATCAATTTTCAGTAAAGATTGGAAACAAACTTTGTTGAAAACTCATTTGGGGTGTGTTTTGTGCAGTCACTGATCATTTTATACCACCGTAACAACATTTTTTATTTAAAAAAGCAATAAAGTTACGGAACACTAATTGTGCAAGTTCAACTTGCACTTGACCGGTTATTTTTTTTTTCATTGTCTCTATTTAATTTTAATCACAATTTTTCTATCAGTATGTATGGAGGTATAAAAAAACTATTCCTTAATTCTTGAAACACTTACCATGCATTTTTATTAAAAGTTCAATTTTTGATTTTTTTGCGCTTATAACATTTTGTGAAAGCAAACCAACTCATTTTTTGTTTTTAATACTTCCAACGGTTTCAAAGATACATATGACGGAATAGCTTTTATTATTTAGACGCCCAGTATCTGTGATTACAAATATTACGAATGGTTCTTTTAACTGCACACGTTCAAGATCGAGAGTACCAACCTGGGATGATACGACTGTCATCGATATCTAACAGTAATTTATATGCCATTGTCTGTTTTCGTTGGTAAGTAAACACAGTTTTTTGCCGATTTTCCAAAACACGTACAACATTTAATTTCCGTAGCGAAATTGCGGCCATAAAAACATTAAAAATAGTACAAAAAGCATTTAGAATAATACTCTATCGAAAATTAGAGTTTTCCAGTGGAACAAGACTTTAGGTTAGCGTTAGGAATAATTCAAGGATGAAACGCTCGGATAGATGTCCAACATGAACTAATGAAAAACAAGTTACTTTAAAGTTTATTTTAAGAATTGGAAAAAAGTCAGCCGAAGTGCATTTTAGTGGGAAGGGACTACTTAGATGGGGTGTGATATAAATATTAATTAATAAATTAAAATCTTTCGTTTTAGTTAACCATGCCTTATCCTTTTTAATCACAGATAAGTATATAGAGATATAAATAGACTCGCATAACTTTCATACAAAACAGTTGGCACGTTTATACAATTACCTTTTCAAGAAACCATCCCAAGAAAATCGGATCATCATTATAATAAAAAAAAAATGTTACTTCTCTGTTTATGTATATTACAAACACGAATTCAGAGTCTTTGCTGCTCAAAGGCAACATTTTATTGCGTCTTTTTTTGTCGCATCTTTTTAAAATACCTCGCTTTTTGCCTTGCTTAAAATAGGCAGTTCTATTTTCGTTATGTACAACCAGCCTCCAGCGTTATACAACGTCATATACGATCACAGCTCTACATCTACTAAGGATTAGGAGAATGTTTGTCGAAAAAAACTGTTTCAAAACAAAAGTTACAGGGTTCAAAGGGGAACATACAACGGTAATAAGAAATTTGACCTTAAAGGCGTTTTCAAGGTTAAGTCAACTCAATTTTTTTAAATAGCAATATATTTTTTTTGGAGATTCATATTTTACATGAAAAAAATAAGACACTTTTCTTGGAACTAAGTTGGGACTGTAGAATCTTTGCACAATGACACTACTCAGTAGTGAACTTTTGTTTCTAAACATATTTAACTAACTAATTAATATTTTTAGAGTAACTGAAACTTTTCTTTTTTTTCACGATCACAAAAACTGGAAATAATAATAAAATATTCTTGTAGAATTATGCATTTTTTAAGCAATTTTTTTCCCATAATAATAATCAATTCTAGCAGATTTTTTTCTTAAACTTAAGCATATTTTACCTCTTGTATTTTTTCTTTAAAGTTGATGGGCTTTGTGTTAAACATTCTTGAAATTTAGAAACTGTTTTCTTTTTTGATGGGTACCATAAAAGATTGATATTTCAACAATAGTTTTTTTATTTTTTCATGTAGAATACGATTCTGCAAAACATATATTAGTTCCTAGTTAAAAAAATTGAGTTGACCTTGATTTGACACTCAAGATCAAATTTCTCTTACTACATTCAGCATTGTAAGACCCCCTTTGAACCCTGTAACTTCTGTTTGAAATATTTTTTTCCACAAAGCTCATCTTTCGAGTTCATCATATTTTTCAATTTAAATAGGACACCCGGTATATATATTATATATATATATTATATATATATATATATATATATATATATATATATATATATATATATATATATATATATATATATATATATATATATATATATATATATATATATATATATATATACTCGTATATATATATATATATATATATATATATATATATATTTATATATATATATATATATATATATATATATATATATATATATATATATATATATATATATATATATATATATATGTAGTAGTGGTTTTTCGGGTATCCCGTGTTAGCTTGAAGTCCCTTGATGGACGGTTTCGCTGATGTTTCGATGGAATCTCATCCATCTTTTTCAAAGCGTTGATCACTGGTCGGTGTCTTGGCGTTGAATGTTCAAAAACCACTACTACATTTCACACCCGTGAGAACATTCGTCAAAACATAATATAATATATATATATATATATATATATATATATATATATATATATATATATATATATATATATATATTTCTTAAAACCGTTTAGAATATGTCTAATAGTTCTCATGCATTTATAAAAATCCCTCAACAAATCATGGCTTAGTCTCACTTTGTAAGTTTTAGGTAGCTTAAGAAAATGCACTTAAAAATTTAATAAAATTAATTATTTTACAGAATACTAAGCTACAATGAAATTGAAGTAATCGAAGAGGAAGCTTTTGCCGAGTCTCAAATAGCTTTTATGTAAGTTTGATAGAGTGATTAATTACACAGCCCCACAAAAAAAAAAATGGGGTATACTTTTGATGCGATATATCAGATCCGTAGTATTTTTGCCCGCTGATCACGAATCTGACGTCAGAATATCGCCATCACATCTCAGTTTTTTTCTAACCTCAAAAAATAGGTAAAAATTAGTAAAAATTAAGAAAAATATACTCCTAAAAAATTGATTCAAGCTTTTTTATGAATCTAAAGATGTATTAATATGTATCCGAACACGCTAAGCTAATATTCATCGGTTGGATTGAGCCATACAGTTCTGTTTTCTTTCTAACCTCAATAAATCAGACAGATATAGTGCTTCTCGAATGCAAAGACGAATTCAAATTAAAATTCAACCGATCCTTACTAAATTTGGTACACGGGGATTTTTTGGGTCGCTGATCACGAATCTGAGGTTGGATTTGCAAAATTCAAGATGGCAGATGTTTTCGCGCCATTTTGAACGCCGAGAAAATTCATCGGTCGATTTTTATTCTTCTACCTGCATCCAGGGCACCTCCATGTGGTGACAGTGGGCAACGGTGTTACTCCACTAGCCGGCAGAGTCCCTGGATAACGGCTTAGATGCCGTCATGGCAAGTAGAAGAAGGAGAATTACGATGCAGGGACTCGGAAACCCAGTATCGGCGGTTGGTCGGGGTGGGAAAGCGGGCCCGCAGCCGTCGTCATCCAGCGACCGTAGCTCTTCATGTGTGGGTGACTTGGCTCATGTAGAGTATAATGCTATAAGAAAACGGTCTCACGGTACAAGGACTTTTCATAAGTGCGATAAAAACAGTGATTCATTTTGTTATATTTGCTGTCAACACGTATTGAGTAAAATGGGGTCACCGATAACGGATAAGATTAAAACCTTATATAAGGATTGTTTTAACATTGAAATACAGCACCAGGATACAGATTGGGTTCCCCACATCATTTGCAGTTCTTGCAAAATAATGTTGTACATCAATAAGAAGGCGATTAAATATTCCAGACCAGCAATATGGAATAGACCATACAGTGAAAATGATTGCTACTTTTGTATGAATGTTGTATCTAGGCATAACCGAAAAAATAAAAGCACTATTACTTATAACGATGTTTCGACAGTAACAAGACCAACTAAACTAATTCCGCCTCCTGAACCACTTGATGCTGATGTTATGGAAACAAATGATTTCACCTTATCAGTTCATGCCGAAAACATTGAGACTATCGAAAAAGATTCAAACACTGTTACTAATGAATGTTCTAGTGACAACCTATCATATACTAGTGACACAGATAAAAAATTTCTACCATACAACCGTAAACCAGAACCAATACTCGTATCACAGTCAGAACTTAGTGATCTAGTCAGAGATTTAGGCTTATCCAAAGATGGTTCAGAGCATCTTGCTTCTTCTTTTTAAAGAAAAGACATTTACTTAAGCCAGAAGCTACGATTTCTTATTATAGAAACAGAGATGAAGAATTTCGAAAATATTTCACAATGGACGAGGAATTGTCACTTTCATATTGTACCGATGTAAAAGGTCTAATGGATGAATTTAAAAATAACTCATACGATCCTGAAGAATGGAGACTGTTCATTGATTCTTCTAAACGGAGCATCAAGGCAGTTTTGCTGCATAATACCAACGTTTACGCTCCCATTCCGATTGCTCATTCCACAGTTATGGAAGAGCAATATGAAAAAATGAAGCAGCTTTTGATAAAAATAAAATATGCGGATCATAACTGGAAAATTTGTGGAGATCTGAAAATTGTAACAATATTGCTTGGCCAACAGTCAGGGTTTAGACTTTATCCCTGTTATAAATGTCTGTGGAATAGCAGAGACAGGGAACGTCATTATAAGAAAAAAATTTGGCCAACAAGAGAATCGTTCACTCCTGGTGAAAATAATGTATTGTTTCCACCATTGGTAGATCCAGGAAAAGTTCTTATTCCCCCGCTTCACATTAAGCTTGGACTTATGAAGCAATTCACGAGAGCATTAGATACAAACGGCCCATGTTTCAAATATTTGCATAAAAAATTTCCGAAATTTCCTGAAGCTAAAATTAAGACAGGCGTATTTGACGGGCCACAAATAAGAAAATTGTTTCAAGATTCATTATTTGTTACTAAAATGAATAAAGTTGAAAAAGCTGCTTGGCTTAGTTTTAAAGAAGTCGCAACAAACTTTTTGGGAAATAATAAAAGTTCTAAGTACAAAGAAATAGTCGAGAAAATGGTAAAAAATTTTCAAACATTAGGTTACTTAATGAATCTAAAATTACATTTCCTGGACTCCCACATCGATGATTTCCCAGATAATCTTGGTGACTACAGTGAGGAGCAAGGGGAACGTTTTCACCAAGATCTGAAAATCATAGAAAATCGGTATCAAGGACGATGGGATGACCATATGCTAGCGGACTATTGCTGGTCGCTAAAAAGAGAAACAAGTCCTCAAAAGCGTTTGGGCAGAAAGCCTTTGAATAGGTCATTCGCGGAAAAAAGAACAAGATACAGCCAAAAAAAGGAAAGTTAGGCGCGGGTCTAACCTTCGCAATTCTAGGGCTTAAGGGTCTACTATTTGAGAGTATATGGTTTAAAAGTCCTGGTTTTGAGTTTATTGGGTCTCATTTTTAAAGTTACAGGGTTATTGAGGTCTATTTTTTGAGGTTACAGGGTGTGGGAGTCTAAGGTTTCAGGGTTTAGGGTTTAAGAGTATCAGGTTTGAGGATTCCCCAACTATATACCAAATTTGGTAGGAATCGGTTGGTTTTCAAAAATTTTGTCCGCCATCTTGGATCCGCCATTTTGAATTTGGCAAATCCGACCTCAGATTAATGATCAGCAACCCAAAAAAACCCCCGTGTACCAAATTTGGTAAGAATCGCTTGAATTTTAATTTGAATTCGTTTTTTGCATTCGAGAAGCACTATATCTGTCTGATTTATTGAGGTTAGAAAGAAAACAGAACCGTATGGCTTAATCCAACCGATGAATATTAGCTTAGCGTGTCCGAATACATATTAATACATCTTTGGATTCATGAAAAAAGCTTGAATCAATTTTTTAGGAGTATATTTTTCTTAATTTTTACTAATTTTTACCTATTTTTTGAGGTTAGAAAAAAATTGAGATGTGATGGCGATATTCTGACGTCAGATTCGTGATCAGCGGGCAAAAATACTACGGATCTGATATATCGCATCAAAAGTATACCCCACTTTTTTTTTGTGGGGCTGTGTTATTTAACTTTAATTACTAAATTTACCTATACGTATATATTAATAGTTGCAGCTTAAATGATAATATTATTTTTAGGGTATTCAGAGGTAATACAAAACTAAAGAAGATACACAAAGAAGCGTTTCGAAAGTTGCAAAATCTGAGACATATGTAAGTACTTTTAAATAAATTAAATTAACAATCCCTTAACTAACTCCCTGTGAGGAGAGATTTTTCGTTACAAAGAAATCATATTTGTTCACTGATGAACTGTTTCCTTCATGATACTCATTTTTATTTTGATTTTTCCTTGCGAGATAAAATATTTTGAAATATCTCTTCAGTCAATTGAAGTTATTTTTCGCCTTAAAAGTATAAAGTTTTAAGATAACTGTATGATCAAAGATAATGTAAAAAAAAATTATTTTGTTCTTATTAGTTAAGCTGAAATAAAAATCTATATTCGCTAAGCTTTCAGATATATCAACGTTGATAATTGTGGATGCTCCGCCTTCACTATCAACGCTGTTGTACCCCAAGGCTTGATACTGCCTCCTAGAGATGTCAATATTGTAACATACAAAGTACCCGTTACTCGTTCAGATCCGAGGTGGTTGGTAACTGGGTCTGCGGCCAACCAAACTAAAACTACCAATTCCATACCGGTAGCGGTAGATACCTACTCGGCTCCACGAAATATATCTGGTCTGGTGGTTTGGTTTCGATATCAATAGTAACGATTGACACGAATGGGTGCGCTTATACAAGTATAAATTATACATACGTACATACGTATAACCGAAACTAAACTGGATGATAAATACAAACGGAGGGCGCACAATTAGGAATCCAAACAAAATTGAATGAATACAATACTTTATTAAATAGGTATATGACATATAAGTACACATTTTGTCTTTTATGAATATTGAATTGAAAAGGAATATTTTTTTTATTAATAAATTAATTGGACACGATAATAAATACATAAAGAATAGTGTAGGTAGGTATATTGGCAACTACGTGAAGAGATTGGTACTTTGTACCTAGTACAATGTAACGGGTACTTTTTTAAGAAATACCAGTTACCCTAAATACTCGAAAGTACCGATACTTGACATCACTACTGCCTCCTAGAATCTTTTTTTTTACAAAAACTGCTGGAAAATACCAGAAATCCAGCAGACAGCCGAAAATTATACAACTTAACAAAGATCTGGAAAATTCTGTCTTAGGATGGTAACAAGAACCCCGATATTAGTTTTTTGAAGAAAGTTTACAGAAACTCTTTCTTAGTATCGGCATTTAATTTGCGTGGTATTAACTTGAGTGCAAATATATCATGGCATCATCATGTGATATACATGCCTAAGACAGCTCCTTAAAGCTCAGAAGATTAGTTCGTATTAAAAAGCAGCTTTTAATCTCCTCAGACTCAAATTCGACTATTGGTAATATACTACTTCCATGTGTGTGTAATCAGAATAAAAAGGCTTTTTTGTGATATTTTTTAATCTTCAAGTGTATTTTTTTTTTTGATATTTTACAAAGTAAAATTATATGATATATGACTTTGTGAAAATTTTATTAAAAAATATTGACTCTGTACAGAGATATCTGCAGGCTCGTAATACCTCTTTTTCAAAATAATGCTTGGCTGTGGCGATTAGTACTCTCAAGTGGTTCATCTGAAATCAATGAAACAATTTTTTTTTAATACTTTATCTTGTGCTTAAGGGGGTCACTACCAAGAAAAATGAAAAAAAATACGTTTTTCGTTTTTTTTTTTTTTCCATTTTTATAATCTACAATCATTTCTGCACAAAACAATCCAACCCCCACAATTATACGATGAGTATAAGTGCCTGAAATTTTTATATAAAGTAGTCAAGGTATGAGCCATCAGTCAATATCGCCAAGATATGAGTCCCGCTCAGCCTTCGCCTAGCTTCGCACTACGCACCTTTCAATATACCACCCCATTCCACCCATTATGAAGTTATTATTATTTTCACTATTATTATTATTATCCCACTTTTTATTAACAATGCTGAGGAATAATTATATAGCACTATTTACTATATACAAATAAAAACTTTATTTTTACAATAATATTTTGAAAAGTAATAATAAGATTTTATTATTTTGTTATACTTTTTTTTAACTAAAATGAACCCGCTTCATATGACGGGCCTTCTTTTTTTTTTCTAACTTCTTAAATTTTTCTTCTAAACTTTTTCTTGCTCTTGAAATTTTTTGCCTCTCGCATTTCGATGCTTGTTGTAAGTCTTTCTCGGCTTTCACTATTCTCAGTTCATCTTCCTTCATCAGCCCAGCAATTGTAAATTTTTCAGGGTCAATGAAAAAGTTTTTCAAGTACTCGGCAGCGAGAAATATTACCTTCATTGAAGCAGCATAGTGCATCATATGCACGTAATTCTAGTGTGCTTTTCTCTACAAAAATATTTTTTGGGCATCTAACCCACAATGCATTATTATAGCTTTCGTTTGTGTTTTGTGTCTTACCGTGAACACATTTTTCTAACAGGGCTGGATTCGCCAGGTCCCTGAAGACAGGTTTCAAAATTTCCATTACTACTTTTGGTAGATGAAAATGCTTTGAGTGCTCATATAATTTTTTTTCTGCCTGGGCCTTGAGGAACTTACACCAGTCCAAGCTGCATAAATTGTGTGCCGGATTCTGGTCGTTTGAGCCGAGATGAAAAAATTCTGCCCATACTGCTTTTTTCATCTCAGCCAAGCTGCCAACGTTTCTTCGTATGGCTAAGCCATAAAACTTTTGAATGTCGTTTATTGCCACATCCGTGAGTCTGCCCTTTCCTCCTATCGGCTTTCCATCTTGCAGTTTTTTGGACGTGTAGGAAGTTTTTAGCTTTCTGAGTCTAGATCCCATCCTTTTTTGTACATGTCCTATACATTCTAACTTCTGAACTAAGAGACTATCTCCGTAAGGGTTTTGTTCTACAACCTTCAAGAAACCCATCACCTAAGTAGTGAGAATATCTCACATTGTATTTGTCCATTGACCTCAGGAAAATTTGCTCTGCACCAGCTGCTTCCATAGCCCCACTGGTACCACTATGATTGGCTATGCAATTTTCATTATGTGTATTCTGAAATTTTAGTGGACAACGACAGTGTTTGGAGAGTACCACAATATCCACTATTTTGCCTGAGTCAGTACTCGCAGCAGAGACTACGCCATTCAAAGAAGTATGGCCCCTTTTTTGCCAACTGCCATCTAGTGAGATGGCCAAATCCCTGTTTCCACTATTTGAAATACAGGCTTTCTCTACGGCAGCCACCATTATATCTTTTCCAACTACTTCAAGAGCTGAACGAATAACATTTTGGTGCAAAAAGTGCTTGCTTTGTGGGGGAGGAATGTTCATCATAGCACAAAGAAGTTTAGCTCCAGCAAATCCTTTACCAGTACACCTAAGTGCATAAGTAAATCTAATATTTATTGTATCTAATTTCACAGATTTACCTTCGAGTTCATAATCCAGTTTCTTGGAGTTCCTTAGTTTATTTAGGACTTGACAATTCTGACAAACAATCTTTATAGTGGATGCCAAACCGTTTCTCAAACAAACACTTAGGGTGATTTCACCACCACATTTTTTGCAGTCCACTGTTGAGTTCAGTGCTTTACTCAGCTCTCCAACATCCACCAAATCATACACATGGTTGCTCATGAATGACTCAAATTAATTTTGATTACCTAGTTTTTTTGAAGAAGAAGAAGGTGTACGATTTTCAGATGAGGTTGATGGTGTTGATTCAACAAATGGTAAGGACATGACCAATTTACGAGCAACAGAAATATGTGTCCCACTAAAAGGTTTATTCCTTTTCTTGCTCTTGAAGCTAGTCTTTGGCTTAGTCATTTTTCTTCACAAAACAATAATAAAAAACTATAATAAAATAACAATATAATAAAATTTAAAACAGCAATAGTAACAGAAAACAGGAAAAAAAATTGTAAATATGTAAACAAAAACAATCTCTCATATAAAATATAACCAAACAAAACAAAACTAAAAAAAAAAAATTTGGAAAAAAACATATTTTGTTGTAAACAATCAGTGTTGCCAAACTTGTTTTTGCAAAAAAAAAGAAGACAAACACTCTAGAAATAAATTAAAAAAAGTTGATTATAACAAAAAAAGCAGTCAAAACTACAACTTTTTAGTTTTTCGGCTCTCCTGAAAAAATTGACTTTTTTGTACATTTGCCCCATTATCTTCAAAACTATAAAAGTTATTGAGCTATTTTTTTTTTTAAATATCTATGGCAACACTGTCTACAGTTCGGACTAAGGAAATGTCAAACGAAAACAGCTGGTAATTTACCGCGTCAATTCAAACATACAAATAAAATTCATGAACTTTCAAAATTTCTAGAAAATGTAATTTAAATTATTTCTTTAAACCCTTAGTCCCATTAAATTATATAATAATAAATAATAAGTGTGCAAAGTTTCGTTGAAATAGGATGAACGGTTGCTGAGAAAATGGGTTTTACTTTTCAATGTAAATTGACCTCGGTAGTGACCCCCTTAATCAAAGCTTTTTTTAACAAAATGGCCGCCTCAGAAAGTGAATTTTAAGGAAAAAATGCTTATCCTTGGTATATGTAAAAACTAAAATCGTTTGACTAAGCATTAGTTTTTTTTATGTGTAAGAGAATTTGTATAAATTTCATTTAGATCGCTTGAGCGGTTTTTAATAAATAGTGGTCACCGATTTTGGAAAAATAGTTTTGAGAAAAACGCATTTACAGTTTCAAGTCTAGTAACTATGTTTAGTAAAAAAGGAAATAATATTGAGGGATAATTTCATCATAGTACTAAAGTAATGTATTCATAAAAAAAGCACATTTTGAGGTCTTAGCATTTCTTTACGTTGAAGGGTCCTTCGATCACGGAAACATAATTTCCTATTTGTTTTGGTCTCTCTCTCTCTCTCTGTCGGCCTGTGGACGCGACAACTGATGGAATAAGATATAGATTTCAAATTTAGTGCTCAGATCGCAATAGAAATATAAATAAATCCTATAGTTTTTGAGTGATATTTTTCCTGAAACAGGGGGTTGTTAAATATTTTTATGAGAATTTTTGGTCAATGTTAGGATACATTTGAAGTGTCCGTCTTTTGAAACGACACCTCTTGAATGAAATGCGATAGGAATTTTAAATTTAGTATACATAACACCTAAAGAAATGATCGACGCTTCAAAGGAAGGCGATGAAAAGTTTGAGTGGTTGTTTCGTATATATCGTGTTATATATTCTTTTAAGGGATTTTAGAGTCGGAGAATCCGAAAATTAAGTTGTCTCATTATTTTCAGTTTTAATAAGGAAGGAGAGTAAAAGGGGCGTGGACAGTTAAATATTGTATAGTTCCACTAGTATTATGAGAATTTTTTTATGTTTTTGTTACGATTATGGCTAAATTTTATGCATATTTACAGAAAAATACATAAGAGTTTAAAGGGGTGCAGGAGGAGATTGAGGAATTGCTTAGTATATTTTGTGTTATCTGGGGGCACGGCAGTGCCCTGCTAAGTCGAGTAGAAAGCACAGCCGTACCATTCTTTTCTCGAAGCCACTCACGGCACTTTCGACCCCCCTGTAACTTCGTTGTGAATAAAGCTAGAAGCCTGAATTTTCAGTGACCCAGAGGACATACTTTACTAGCTATATTCCTAAATTACCTGTTATTTATACCTTATAGTTTAGGAACTATCGCCAGTCGAAGTTCTTTAATTTTATCACTGACACACTCACCGATCATCAAAATTCTAAGGTACTTCTAGCAGACACACAAACTTCAAATTTTGAATTTAGTTAGTGTTTAGCCTAAAAAGGAAGGAAAAAACTGAAACATCCCGAAATTTTAGCCCCGTTTTCTAAATTGTACAGTCACTTAAGCCAAAAAAGAGGGTCAACGGAATGAGAGATAATAAGCTGTAAACTTGTATAGATCTTTATTTTGGCATTCCAAAAGTTGTCTCAAAAGTCTCATAAAATCTCGTGTCTGCATCTTAAGATATTCAAGGCCAAAGGTCAGAAAAATCGGTTTTTTCGCAAATATCTCGCTTCCTATGGTTTCTATGGTCTTTATATTTATTATAAAAAATTGTAGAGCATAAAATTCTCTAAAAATTTTGTTCTAAATATTTTTTTATACGCTTAACTGTTTTTGAGATAGATTGCGGAGAGCGCGCAGCGCTCAGCCATATAATGCAAGGTCAACCGTGAGTCCCGGTAAATAATACGTTGTATAAAGTTACTTAATCACTAAAAAATCCATAATTATGAATAATTTGTATTATTTATTAATTAATATATTATATTTAATAATATTTTTCAATTATCAAATATATTCGTTTAATAATACTTATCTACTTTGTGTAATTAAAAAATTGTTAAGTGAAATACTTTAAGTATATTTTAATTATAAAAAAGTATTAAGATGATGCTTCCATGACATCAGGGCTAGAAGAGAATATAGTTATTAAAATAGGAGCAAAAGTCATGTTAAGACGAAATATTGCCGTAAGTCTCAGCTTAGTCAACGGTTCTATCGGTCTAGTACGAGGAGTAAAGGTTGATCCTGAAAATACAAATAAAATAAAAAAAAATACATATTACATTTGATAACGAATATCTTTACGAGCTTGGCCGAGTCAAAACTAAATTTGAAATTCCGATATGTATAGCGTATGCTATTACCATACACAAAAGTCTAAACAGGGCACTGATGGCCATCGGTTATGCAGTGTTCACATGCGGTCAAGCATACGTGGCACTTTCGAGAGTGACAAGTTTGGGCGGATTACATCTAATTAATGTCGACTTCGGTAGTATCAAAGTTCAGGAGTCCGCAATCGTTGAATATAATCGACTTAGAAGCACTTATCGTCCATTGTCAAAAATTGTTACATCATAGCCTTTGAGAAAAACCAATAGAGACAGGGAGTGGGCTTTAAGAAAATCCATAGCTGACATACAAGAAGTATTGCCCGAGAAGAAAAAAAAAAGAGGACTACCTACAAAAAGAAATGATATCCCATCAAAAACATAAATGTAAAAAAAGTCTCGCAACGCAGTCTTTCCACCACAAAAAGTTGTGAGATCTCAAGTAAAACCAAGTCAGTTATTTTAGTTAGTATCTATGGAAGCACACAACTTTGTTATAAATTGTTATCTAAATAGATAACTATTTCGATTGCTAAGTAAGTCTAAATAGTGCACTTAAGAACGTTTTTTTACACTTTATGTTTGTTCTTTTTAGAGTCCAGGAACCCGGAAATTAAAATATTTTTAATTAGTTTCAATTTTCACAAGGGAAGAGGATGAAAAGTGTGAAGGTAGTTAAATATTATATAGTTTAAATAGTATCACGAGAATTTTTCCCGGTTTCTGGCTAAAATAATGGTGTGATTTTAAGCAAAATTCTTTATAAAAAACAGATAAGGGGTGAAAAATTCGGGGAAGGGTGGCTTCGTATTTATCGTGTTATATGTGTTTTTCAGGATTGTTGTAGTCAAGAGAGTAAAAAAGTTTGGAAGTTAGACAATATTGAGCCATAAATATAAAATAAATAATTTTAATAGATGTAAGGGGTAAAGAGGATGGAGATAGGAGTAAGGGGGTGCCTTCATATGTATCGGGTTGTACGCCAGTTGCAAGATTCTTCAAATCGAGGAATTCTTCTACTGAAATAATATTGTTTAAAAACGATATTTCTTTTCTTTGCCAAATATTATGCAAGTATGTAACAAAATTTGAAGTCGATATCTAATTTTATTCTAGATATTATTGACCGTAGAACCTAATGAAATACAAAAATCTCGGAGGAATATTTTTTTTCGGATACCTTTTGCATGATAATAATACTAATTACATATTCGTCGATTTAAAGAATCTCATAGCACGACCTATACGAATAAATACTTTTAACACCTTTCCCTACCTCATTAACTCATTATATGTTTGGCCATAAAAACTGAAAATAAAAAAAGATAAATTTCATTGTTCTCGACATCCGAAAAATAACATGATCTATACAAAACAACTTGAACTCCCTGCTGCATCTCACTTACTCCTAAAATGCTAATCATAAATACGTGAAAATAGTGAAAAGATTTTAGGTTCCTTTCTGATTTCAAGAAACTGGAAAATGACATATAATACGATAAATGAGAAGAAACCCCTCCAACACCCCTTGAACTTTTTAACCCCTTATATCTTTGAGAAAAACAAATTATTTCAAATCATCTACCTCAGCAAGAAATTAAGGAAAGTTTTCATGATGGTACAGCAAATAAATGAAATCTTCCCTTTAAACCATCTTCTTGAAGTGCCATACCCGATACGGACGTAGGCGACCCTTTCGCCTTTGCCTGTGGATGGCGCCTTTTTAAGTATTTCCACAGACAAAGAGGACCTACAATTTAGTGCCGGTTCCAAACGGCCAAAGTGAGAGGGCTTAATTGAGGGTATGATACTACGGTGATTTTCCACTGCCTTTCCGAGAGAGGCGACAGTCACGTTGTTAATTTTATTTTATTATTTATTTATCTGTTTTATTATTATTTCCCGAGCCGAGATACGAACTCGGGTCGTTGGCATAGAAAGCAGACACCTTAACCACTACCCTATGGCCGGCTTAAACCATAGCCCTGAAAAACTATTCTTGTTCCTACTTCAGGTATTACATGTGTACCAAATTTGAATTTAACATTTCGTCTCGTTCAAGAAAGACGAACAGACAGAGGAAATTGTGGACAATGGTTTAGAGATTAATTTTTGGCAACACTTAATAACACTACTTTATATAGTTTTTTCGTAACTAAACCCCATAAGTGTGTTTTTTTTTGATTTAAAGATATTGCTTAAATACATTTTATTTCTCTGAAAGTAAAATCAGTTAAATACTGATTGTCATGTTTTATCATAAAGAATCCAACTTTTAAGAACTCTAAACTACATTACAATAAACACTTTAAATTCCTTCCACATTTTATCGTCCAGACATGTTTAATATCAATGCGTTACCGTTATTACATTACAATACTGCCGGACTGCATACATCGTGCAGTAGAATGTGCTCGGGCTATACGATTTATATGGCCTCGATATGATATAGATGACCCATAAATATGGGAAAAGCTCTAATGTATTTCGTACACAGACGGGTTATTGTTACCTACCGTGTGCTACCTGCTCTTAGTAGTTTAAGGGATCTGTAGTTATTATTGTATATTTATAAAATTATTCATTGGATCAACTTGAAATTTGCACAGAATATTTTCAATATGTTAAACTTTTAGAAAATGCAAAAAAAAGAAAATAGATGTTTTTCAAAATTTCTGACTACCTCTAACCCCTTAAATGCTATCTGGGATAGAGTTAATTAACTAAACGGGTACCTGTAACTCACCAGAAATACGTGACATACTAACACGTCATATTCATATAATATTTAGTTTTTACTCCTGGTCCTACTCCCTTAAACTTTTTTATACGGACAACCTTATCCTCTTATAATAAACTGTCCAAGACTAGGTTTTCCACTGAATACAACCTGCAATAATTCAAAACAGTCGTAAGTCAATACTTCCCTGCACGTACTCTTCTTGTGTCAACAGACCTATAAAAAAAATGCAATTATTTAACAGATTTTTATTTGAAGATCAGTAATTTTCTTAGATATTTTTAGCAATACACGTTTATTGTAAACAAATAATTGAAGACAAGGGTGGAAGTGTTATGTAACAAAAATATCGAGAAATTTGAAGTAAAATACTTTTTGTTGTAAGTTTTGGCCACATAATTCCTTCATCCACCTCCTCATAATATTAGATTCCTATTATTTTAGCTTTACCATATATGATAAATTACCACATAACACCTTCTGTCACTCGTAACCTCAATATATATATATTATATATATATATATATATATATATATATATATATATATATATATATAGATAAATAAATAATAAAATTAAAGAAAATTAACAACGTGACGGTCGCCTTTCTCGGGAAGGCAGTGACAAACCACCCGTAGTATCATGCCTAATAAAGCCGTCCAGAACCTGCATTAAACTGTAGATCCCCTTTATCTGAGGAAATACTTAAAAAAAGGCACCAACCACAATCAAAGGCGAGAAGGTCGCCTACGTCCATATCAGATATGGTACTTCAAGAAGATGATTTAAGGGGAAGATGGAAGATTTTATTTATTTACTATACCATTATGAACAGATGGTTTGAAACAATTATTTTTTCTCAAACATGTAAGGGGTTTAAAAGGTTCGAGAGGGTGTTGGAGGGCTTTCTTCCCATTTATAGATATAACACAACTTAAACACAAGAAAAGTGAGTATGTACATAAACTCGAAGAAGATGAAATCAAAGAGGACACTTCATCCCTCAACGAAATTAATAGAAGAATCGTTCACCGTGTCGTAAAATTTGAGATTATTCAAAATATATATAAAAATACAATATTTCAGATGGATGAAAGAAAACACCAATAAGATAGAAATGAAAAGAGGGGTACAACGAAATTGTTTACGTTGGTGCTTGAAGATCTTTCCAAACAACTTCCATGGACAAGTAAGGGTATAAATATAGGAGAAGAGCCACTCAATCATTTATTATTCGCGGATGATATTGTGCTTATATTTAACAACAAAGAAGAATTGGAAGAAATGCTGAACGAACAACTCCAGAGAGATTGGTCTGAAGATAAACATCTCCAAAACCATGTTCATGACAAATGACGACTGTGATAAAGAAGCAGTATTGAACATTGAAAACGCGAAAATCATCAATCTTGGACAAAAAATAATAATATCCAGGTAAAACTTGAAAGCAGATTTATTAAGGAGAATATCATTGGCTCGGTCGGCGTTTTTGCAGATTACGGAACATCTTTCCAATGTCCCAAATATACTAAAAGCGAAAACATTTGATCAATGCGTGTTGCTAGTATTGACATACGGAACGAAAACGTGGGCTTTGAATCAAGAAATTATAAATCGCCTACAAGTAGCTCAACAATCGATGGAAAGGAGGATCTTGGGAATTTTGTTAAGGTATAGGCTGACTAATAAAGAAATTCGAAAAAGGTCCAAGATAACTGTTGTTGCTGAGAGGGTAAGCAGGTTGAAGTGGAGCTGAGCTGGACATATCGCAAGACTCTCTGATCATCGATGGACCGATAAAGTAATCAACTGGATGCCCTGGAATGAGAAAAGAAGTAGAGGGCGCCCGCAAACCCGATGGAGACTAGTGGGATACAACTGGATAAACAAAGCCCAAAACCGAAGAAGATGGACGTACTTAGGGGATGCTTATGTCCGACGATGGACTGCATAGCTGCATATATATATATATATATATATATATATATATATATATATATATATATATATATATATATATATATATATATATATATATATTATTTTTTTTGTTTTTCAATTTTCTTGGGTTTGGAGGTCAATTATAGAATGAAACTTCCCAAAATGTATTATGATCCTTTCCTTTCATTATTGCCGTTTCGGCATAGTTTGCCTTTCTCAAAATTCTTGTTTGGTTTGGCTAAAATTACACATATTTAATCCATAAAATGCGTTTTGAAAATGCATATATTTTTATTTTATAAATTCGGACAAACACAGCATATTTTATAAATTGGGACGAACACAACATGGTGTTTTTTGTATCCTAATGGATTCAAATATTTCTCTTTTTTTCTTATTGTTCTCAGTGATTAAGATATGGTTCCTTCATAATTAAATGTGTGTTTGTTTTCCTCTTCGTGCTTTGTTAGTGCTGTTCTATTATTTTTGTCATATTTGTGTCCTTTTATTCTATTTTCCAAATATTGGCTAGTTTGCTCTATATGGCAGATATGGCAGCACCATAAACATAGTTTACACGTTGTATTCGTCCCATATTTTAAAATAAAAATATATGACACTGACAATTAATTAACATGTGGTTCTTGTAACGAAAAAATGAAAAAAGAGTACGATGTAATTCATTGAAATGGGCTATGATAAATATTAACCTAAACATCCACGTCCAAGTTAAGAATTAACCTAACATTCATAAAGTTAATTATTTTAGACTTAATAAATTAACAATACATGCATTTTCAAAACGCATTTTATAGATTAAATATGTGTAATTTTAGCCAAACTGAACAAGAATTTTGAGAAAGGCAAACTATGCGGAAACGTCAAAAATAAAAGGAAAGGATCACGATACACTTTAAGAAGTTTCATTCCATAATTGACCTCCAAACCTAAGAAAATTGAAAAATAAAAATAAAAAAGTACATACAGGGTCAAAGAAAAATAACAAAATCATACATACATACATATATTTATATATATATATATATATATATATATATATATATATATATATATATATATATATATATATATATATATATATATATAGATATAAATCTAAATCCACTGATTTCAGATCTCCGGTGCGTAGGAACAAATTTGTTACAAATTAGCTTTAGTATAACACCGTTCAAGGAAGAGATCGAATCACTAATCACCCTATATATATATATATATATATATATATATATATATATACCGGGTCGGAAATCAGTGGTTTTTGAGTTATTGCAGTTTTTAGATTTTTTTTTTAGTGTTTCGACTAAAAACTACTCCAGTCTGGTCATTGAGTTGACCCTTTTCTAGTAGCTAACGAAAGAGTGATCACTTTAAAAAGAATCATAGCCAAAATTCCTATAGCTTCAGAAATCATGTCATGAATTTTTTTTCTAAAAAATCGTTTAAATCGTAGAGGATTACTCAAAAAAATTGTATCCCACATGGCGTACAAATTACGGAAATAATTTCCTCATCTCATAAACTCTTCACAAAAGCACAAATATTGTCAACTTTCGTACGGGTTTGAAAAAAATTCTAATAAAATACGCATAAGACGCGTTGTAGGTTAGGTTAATACCATAAAATTATATTTTGGCGGTTTTCAGAAATAAATGAAAAAAAATAGAGTAAAAAATTATTTTCAATTATGATTAATATTTTTCAATTAACTATAACAAAAAAACTACAAATTATGTTCAAATTATCTCCCTCGGTTACGAATGCAAGCACGAAATTTACGGCGTACTTCAGATGCAGTCACTTGTTAATGTCTAATGTCCTTTACTGACTACTAGTTAGCTTTTTGCTATAACTATTTTAAATGATAGATTAAAAACTGAGTATACATTCTGGATCTTAAGATATATACATATCAGGGACCTAATTAACTTAGCCTAGGTAAGAATTAGGAATAAAACTTAAGATAAAACTCAAAACTTTCAAAGTCAATTTAAACTAATCCAGCGGTAGGGGGTCCCAGGGTCCTGGAAGTCAACGTCGGGCATGGGGTGAGTGATGGGCGGTAAACATTCTTGGCAGTAGGATTGGGGTAGAGTGTCCAGGAATTTGGGCTGGGTGTTGGTAATGAATTCCCTGATTGTCGGAATCTGCAGGTCTCTATGAAGCTGTGTGTCCTATACGAACCAGGGGGCTTTGGCGATCTTACGGAGGGCCTTGTTTTGGACGGCTTGGAGGGTGGATCTGTGAGAATGTGACATATGGTACCATGCCAGACTGGCGTAGGTTAGGCCAGCTCTGATGATCATTTTATATATTATCAACTTGTTGCGAGTTGACAATTTACTTGTTTTATTCAGAAGCCGAGGAGTTGGTTCGCTTTTTTGGCGATGACTGATTTATGATTATGCCATGATACAGGTCACTGAATTGAACGAAATAGTGAGCCCGGGTTGTGTCTCCGAGATTCTTGAATACTCACAAAAATAAAAAGAAAGGCACTAGGAAACAAAAGAGAGAAAAGAAAACCGACTACAAGGAAGACATACCAGGAAATCCGCTACCTTCTCGGCGATTATTGCAATTGATTTTCCAAACTCTTGTGAAAGTTTGCACCTTTTTGGAGAGGTTATGAAAAAAGGAAGTTATTTTCATAATTTGTACGCCAAGTGTGCCACATTTTTTTTGAATAACCCTCTATCATTTAAACGATATTTAAAAAAAATGATATATGACCTTTTATTTCTGAGGTTATAGAAATTTTTGCAAAGATTTTTTTAAAGTGATCATTCTTTCGTCAGCTATTAAAAAAGGTCAATTTAATGAACAGAGTGGAGTAATTTTTTCACAATTGACACTTTTTGGTCCAAAGTAGGAAAATTAAAAAAAAAAATCTAAAAACTGCAAAAACCCTGATTTCAGAACCCCGGTGCGTAGGAACAAATTTGTTGAAAGTTAGCTCTAGTATTATATTACCTTCCAAGGTATAGGTCAAATTACCAGTCATCCTGTATCTATATATATATATATATATATATATATGTATATATATATATATATATATATATATATATATATATATGTATATGTATATATATATATATATATATAATATATATATATATATATATATATATATATATATATATCTATGTATATGTATATGTATATATATATATATATATATATATATATATATATATATATAATATATATATATGTATATATTCGAGATTGAATATTGGCTATTTTAAAGTACGAGTATCTCTAGTGTTAGCTCTTGAGGCAAAATGTCATAAAAACTTTTATTAAGGATTTATACGCTATTGTAAGACGCCACTACTTTGCTATAGGGTAAACTATACCATTAATTTTTGGATAATATTTTTGTTGTTTCATCCCTGCCATTGAACACTCTATGCATTATGTTGACCGTAGGGTCCAGAATTCCTTCCGATAGACAAAATCAAATTACATTTATTTTGTTTTTCTAACATAAAATCAATCGAATTCAATAAGTATGGTTTTTATTCGTCATCTCACAAGTACAAATAGTATTTTTTGCATTAAGATTGTAGAAAAAAACTTTTGGTTCGTTATAGAAGTTTATTTTTGTTACGAATATAAAAAATTCCGTTTATTTAATATATTCACAATAAAAAAATGGAAAATTGTCGATATGATTATTAGTTCAGGTTTGAAGAACAATTAGTACATACAGTCTGTCAAGTAAGAACATGTCTGCGATAATTCATTTCTGTTAGATGCGATTCTAGCGATTCAACAAAAAACCGATAGAAAGAACCTTTATCTACAACGCCGCTAGGCGAACATTACGTCGCGAAGTGGTTCACTTGGGCTCACGATAAGATACTAGAGTGGCCCTTAAAATCGCCGGATGCCAATCCTATTGAAAATTTTGGTCTCTTGTAAAGAGAAAGTTCAAACGAAAGACTTGCGAGATTCGAAAAATGCAGAGTATGAAGAAATTTTCCTCGACATCATGCTTCGAAGATGCCAGACGATTATTGATGCAGGAGGCGATTGGACAACTTACCAAGATAATTGCGCCGTTGTTGGCACACCAAAGAGTACATTGATGGCAAACAGTGTCCCGAAACACATTTTTTCAAGAATACAAGCGGTCACGTTCTTACTTGACAGAATGTACTCTGCAGATATATACATACTAGGCACTGCTATAGGACATGCTCATAAACGTTACCGTAAGATATATAGAATATTACAATGGGCATATATATATATATATATATATATATATATATATATATATATATATATATATATATATATATATATATATATATGTATATATATTGGGAGAGGAAGCTTATAGAACCAACGAAATTCATATACCTCATATTTGACCCTGATTGTTGGTTTATGGTTTCACAATTGAATTAAATTAATCTCTCCACTAGCGACTTTTTGATGAAGTAATTTACTATATGATTTTTCTCTTTTTAGCTTAAGTTTTGCATTTCTAATGTGTAAAAAGTTCCAACTTTATATATATTCGTATATTTTTATATATTTACATATTTTGTTCCTATAAAATGTATCGGCATCAAAGTTCACGTTACTGAAAAACGCACATTCCTGCCCTATAATAATTAACTTAAATTAGTGATTTTATGAAATAACGTTTTGGCCGCCTATTTATCGAGTGGCACAATGTCATAAATCTTCCAAATTGTATACCTTAATTTAGCCTAGTTCTGAAGTTATTTCCATGGTTAAATAATGATGCCTAAATAAGGGCAACTGCTTACTGCTTTAGATCTACAGAGTGAAATTCTTAAAATGTTTCGGCGCAATCACTGAAAAACGTTTACAATTATTTACAAACAATATAAAAAAAAAGAGAGATATTTTATGTAACAGAAATGAAAATATAATTTTCTATCTTTTTCTCATAATCCTTGGTATTATCAAGGAAAGGTAATGCAAACTTGTGAATAATGTCTAATAAATCAACTGAAATATTTGGTACAAAAATTTGTTAAAATCCACTAAATAATGTAAATCATAAAACATAAAATTGTGTGATGTAACGTTCAACAAAAATGGGTTTACCTCTTTTTTATCTATTATGATTACTAAAAACAGATGTACCATACAAATTTCCTGACTTAATTGTGTTTTTTTTTTAATTAAGAACTTCAAAACAAAAATGTAGTTTTTAACGAGAACATGTAGCGACATACTACACGTCGAGACTTGCTCAATAAGACTTCCTTAAAATCAGAGAATGCCTAGCTGATAGCTAGTCGCCCAAGGCTTGAGGCAGTAAAAACCAGTTGGGCAGTAGAATAGTAAGATAGTGGCGCCATAGCTAAGGAATTACCTCCCACCATTAAAAGTAATTAATCGGAAGAAGAGCACTGAATTTTGATATTTATTATTATGTACAAGCCACGTTTTATTGCTGTCATTACCAGAACCTGGGCTGTATGAAAACACGATTCTGGTGTTAATTCTACATTGTTAGTTACTTCTATTGGTTTCTTTGATTGAAGAGCGTGGGAAATGCAGTTATATTAATGGTAGGGATGGGATAAAGCTAAATTAACCTAAATGTTTGTATTTTTTATGATATTTAGGTAGACCTTTGGTATAACGTTTTATTTAAAGTATAAAAAATTGGTCAGCTCTCAAGATTTTTGAGATATCTCGTATAGATAAAAAAAAATCAAATTAAGCTTTATTAAGCACAGTGGTTAATTCTATTTCGGGCATTATGTACATCACACAATATGGGTTTGTGTAATTTAACTAGAAATATTAGAGGTCATACAAATGGCTTATTGTACTTAAAAGGAATATAATTTCGAAATCGATTAAATCCTTTTCAATAGTGGGCATAAATAAGTGTTACTAAATCTAAAATAACAAAGCAAAAAATATTCAGCAAGTTTCAAAAGCTACGGAATAAACACAATCTCTAAAATACTTAAAGCCATAGAGGAAATTTGGGTAAAACTGAGTAGGCGGGTTAAATTCATTATACATATTCCTTTGTTAATAGTGTTGCAAATTATAAGGTCTAGAAGGCTACACTTATTATATATAGCTTATATAGCTTATCCGATCATGTTTGGCATAACGACTCGTTCGTTAAGCTGCCAGCTAATAATGTATTTATAAAAATATGGCACCCGAATTTTCTCAAAAATTTTTCTTTGAAATTTACCAAATCGCATTGATTCGGTAAATTGCTATTCGCCTGATTAGAGACCCGAAATTTACTAGAAACCTTGGTTGTTTAGAACATCGAATAATAGTTTGTGACTTGAATATGATATTCTACAAATATTTTCCACCGCTCCCAGAGCGGTACATAGAAATACACGGCTCGCTAAAACGGCATATGTCTGATTAAGCTTTTCACACTTCTTACCAACCTTTCCAAAAACTTTTAACTTTAAGAACAGCATTTATTGAAAATAACCTATCCTGGAAAGTTTTTCTAACTCAGAACCACCTACAGTTCTCCAAAACCATCATAAATTTTTGCTTTCGCGCAAGTACCGCTCCAATAATGAGTTAATTATTTCTCCGCAGCGCGTGTACTATGCCCATAAAAAACAGCGGTTGAAGAAGAAGAAGCAGAAGTCTGCAACAAGGTGAATATTTCAGATATTTTCAAAGTATTACTATTAAAATTAATCCAATATGTGGTGATTATTCGATATTTGATCTTTTTGAAGAAGTACTATTGGACAATTGGATTTTTAGAAAAACCGGCATCGAATTAGATACAGCGCGACAGCGGAGGTCGACCGAATAGCTGCGGTAGACCAAAATGTAATTGCTAAATAGCATAGTAAAGAATGACTTCTTATCGGAAAAATATCAAGGTGAATCTTACATATTTCGTAATGAGCTATGGGGTAACTTAAAATTAGATATAAGTTTGATACTGAAGGAGATAATAATACATTTGTTTTTTGTTTTGAGAACTAACTGATCAGCTTTATAATACTAAAATTAATAAATATTTTTAATAATATTTCAATGGAAATAAATTTAAAAACAGTGAGATAAAAGGCCTAGAGAACATAAAAGATGCAGAGGTAGACCACAGGCGAGACGGGCGGACGACATAAAAAGATTAGCGGAACATGATTAGAAGTAAAAAGTGAACAACAGAGCTCATTGGAGACATCTCGGGGAGGCTTAAATCCGACTGTGGATGGAATAACCTAATGATAATATGATGATGATGATATATATATATATATATATATATATATATATATATATATATATATATATATATATACATACATAAAAAGTTTTGGTGAGATTGGATCTTCCTGTCGACTTCCCTTTTTACAACTATTGGTTCCGTTCGCCAGCCTCCATTTATTGCATACTCTGGATCAGCGTAGAATATCTGGAATCAAGCCTTGCTTGGTTCATAGCTTCCATCACAGCCCATACATCAAGAGAATCAAAGGTCTTCCAGTAGTCTACATAAGCCAAGTACAGCGGTATGTTGTACAACTAAACATGTGCATTAAAGTAGACGGGCAATATTTTTGAACATTTATTACGTCATAATAAATAATCATTAGATAAGTTAAACTATATTAAAATTATTATTAACTATTTGTTTATGGCAGCATTGGTATAACAACTAAAAATAAAACGAAAAGAATCGTATTTTTAGAAGTTACCAAAAGTGTTCTTCGTATTTGCTCAACCATCCCAAGACGCGTTTCGCCGTATCACGGCTCATCAGCTAGGCTAGGTTCAGCTGATGAGCCGTGATACGGCGAAACGCGTCTTGGGATGGTTGAGCAAATACGAAGAACACTTTTGGTAACTTCTAAAAATACGATTCCTTTCGTTTCATTTTTAGTTGTTATGTCAATGCTGCCATCTATGCCTTCGAGCAGTAAGCTCAAGAAAGGTGCGTTTCTGCAATAAGTGCCAGCCATGCCGTGCCGCTCTGCTTGAATAGACTTAGTAAGTCGCCGACAGAGTGCAGTATAAGCATCTATTTGTTATATATTTGTTTATGTTTTCACAATAGCGTAAGTGTATTAAAAACAAGGGTAAAAAATTGAAAAATTCAAAATAAATCAAAAACTATTAGAAGTAGGTATATGACATAATTAATAAAAGTTTGAGGGTTTTGTAAAATCAGAAAAAATAATAATATACAGGGTGTGCCATTTAAAAAATTTGAGACTTTTCAATTTAAAGTAGTCGAAATACATAAATTTATTTTGAACACCCTGTATTCCACCTTCAGAAACAATAGCGCTACTGGCAATTTTTTACAAAACTGAAACTTTTTTTAAAAAAATTGAAATATTAGAAAAACTACTAGGTTGAGGTACATAACATTACTAATAAAAAAGTTTTACGCATAATTAAAAAATAAATTAGAAAATAGGATGTTCCATTTAAAAAAACATTTGTTATATCGGCCACATTTTTTTGAAGTACCCTGTATACTCAAAAATAATTTTAAACCGTGCACCTTAACATTCCCTAAAACTATTGTATGTAACATTTTTTCGTCATTCCCAAAACAAATGAGATAATGAACTTTACTCTATCGTTGACTCACCCTGTACAATATATTTGTATTTTGTTCCAGCATAACATACTCAAATTTTGGAATTATTTTTGCCTACTTTTTGTAATCTATGGTCTATATAACTATGTGAAAAGGAAGTATTTATGTCGTGTTCTTTTTTGTCTAGTGACTTATCTGGTACGTCAATCACAACACTTCCAACTATAGGACTCCATGAAATTGACATTCTAAAAAATTGAAGACACCTACTCCCTAAAGAAATTTCCATCAGTGTATAACTTCAGGGTAAGTTAACTTTATTTCATTAACTACATAGAATTATTGAAATATTTTAGAATGGAACTACAAAAAAAAATAGTCCCTGCTCGAAGACATGTAAAAACCATATTTCAAAACAACTTTTTTCATTTTGAAAAGCTAGATTAGCATGAAATTATGTATTTTACACATATTTTACTAATTTTAGTTATACTTATTTATAAGTAAAGCCTGTCCCAAAATATAAGATCCTGATTTTTGCCGTTTTAAGTAGGAAATATAAGAATTCTGACCTTTTGTTTATGATAGATTGCAGAGATGGACTTTAGAATTTTATTCATTAATGCAAATAAATAAAATTATAAGTGTTTTTGGAGATGTTTATTTATAGATGCATGTAAAAACAAATGGATAAGAGGTACAAATATACAGTTTGAATGAATGGGGTTTACAAGAGGGGACATATTGTATAAATAAAAATATATTTAAACTTAAGCCTAATTCGGTTTCATCATCAGCTGAGGTAATTATGTGGTTTTATATTATTTTCATAAATATATGAATCTTCAACTTTAACACCGTACTGAATGGAATTCTTCCAGCTTTCACAAGGTATATCATCTACAACTTTTTTTACTAATTCAACCACTGACACGCTTAATGTAGAAGAAACATTTTGTGCCCTTATTTTTGATTTAACTTGATGCCAAATATGTTCAATTGGATTAAACACACAATAATACGGAGGGAGCCGCAAAACAGTGTGTACCCATTTTCTCAACCATACTATCAAAAACATATTTCTTTTTCAATTTATTGTCTTTCAAAACTTCCAAAAGATCACTTTTTTATAACTAAAGTCAAAAATAAATGTCGTTTTCTAACATATATTTCTGTATTTTCGATTTGGTATTGGCTGTATTAGGAACCCTGTTTAGTAGGTGACTATGGTAACTTGCACTATCCATAACTATAACACTCTGTTCGGGAACATTTGGCAAAAGGGAATTTTGAAACCAATTTTCAAAAAGCTCTGCGGTCGTGTCTTCGTGATAGTCAAACTAGAATCTTTTATGTTTTCTTTTGCAGATAATAGTAGACAATTTAAAACCCACCCCTTTTCAGATCCAACATGCAAAATGGTTATTCGTTTACCTTCATTTGAAGGTGCGTTAATCTGACATTTTGTACTGCTGTCAACCCACCTTTTTTGCACAGTGTCATGGGTATAGAACCACGTTTTGTCAAGGTAAATTATTGGCCAATTCTCTGATCGATACTTTTTAATTTCTTGTAAGTAAGTATGTCGCAAGATTCGTAATCTTTGTGACTCCATCACTACTTTACCTTTTGTTGATTTTTCGGAACGCGAATCCCATTCTTAAGAGAATTTTGTGAAGGGTTGATTGGCCACAATGTATATTGATCCCGTCCTGCACCAGTCTTAATTTTATTTGTATATTGTCGGCTCCAGCTGCTCTTTATTCATAGAATATATTTTTCTTCCTAATGACGTCTTTTTCACAATCGTCTTCATGATGCATTTGAAAATCTTTCCGTTTTTTTTCCCTATTCCTGAGTGATGGTTTTCCTACAATACCCTTAATCGTAGAAATTGGGGTTTTTGTTAGTTCACTGGTTTCTTGTAAAGCACTTTGTTTATTCAAATTTCTTTTTACCAAACTGTCGTAAACATTTTTCACTATTTGTTTAGCGTCAAGTGATAAATGTTTTCTTTTGCGATAGCCATTATTGCAATTTTCCCACGGACGCCACATATTTAAAATAGAACCGTTATGTTGTAAGTTTTAAGTAAAACTAAAATTAAAAATAATAAAAAGTATCTTTCGAATCTTAATGGGGACCTGTGGTCATTAGGCCTATATTATCAAATACTTAAAGGGCCCCAAACTGGGTTGCCAGGTAGTAAATATATAAGTAAAAATAGAACCAATATGATTGCAGGTGCAAGTGAGGGCGGTATACAAAGCAGGTAAAATAAAAATACGTAATACTGGCAACTATGCACAAAACCGTAATAGGATCGTTTATTGCCCTATTGAAAAAGCAAAAAGGGAGGATCTTATATCTTGGGATTTACTTTACATAATTACGAAACATTAATTGGGGTAAATATTACAACTGCGGTTTCCCATCTTCATCAACCGCTTTACTTGTTCTTTCCAAGTTCAATTTGGATAAAATACAGCAGCTATTAGTAACTAAATCATATTGAAAATATACACTTAACCCAATAGCTTCAGTTATACTAATTATAACTTAGTCATCTTTTTCCGACAGATAACATTATGATAGTTGATATTGAGATCCAATTTAAATTATGACAAAAATTCCTTATTTTACAAAAAAAACCTATTACTTCAGGTTGTAGTTTTGATTTCTTGAACATATGTATCAATTTTAGTTTTAAAACTAATTCAATCAACATTTTTTAAAACATTCGTTCTCCTAAAAAGATATTTAAATTACCAATCACTTTTCTTCAATATTTCTGTGATTTTGAGTATAAGTTTTATGTAAAACTGTTTTACTTCATTTGTCAATTGGTGCACAAGTAAAGTCAGGGTAGTTTCTAATATCTCATAACAAAGGATAATTAATAAAAGTAAAACTAGTTATATGTGATCATTAATGGATATAAACTACATATGTCAATAGAATGTATCTAAATTATTATTGCCAGAGATTTCATATAATCACAAGGATACTCTTCCACGACACTAAGGTCTTTCAGGGCGACTTTGCTTGCAGACAAGACAGTGAAGAACACTTAAAAGAGAATATATTTGTCGTGTGATTTTACAATGTTCCTCAGAGAGCGTTCTTTACGAGTGGCGGTCGACGGATTTCTTTCTAACATCTTCACTATCAACGCCGGTATGCCCCAAGGCTCCATACTCTCTCTTACTCTCTTTCTTATTTACATTAATGATCTGCTGGAAAAGACCGGGAATCCAATCTACAGCTTTGCTGATAAGAGTACGCTTATCTCTTTATTCACTTTGAATGCTCGACATCGGCTACTCAGGCGAATATCCGCAGACAGCAGGAGGTTGTTCAACTTAACAAAGGCCTGGAAGAAACCCAGGCGGCAGCTTTTTCTAAAAAAGTTAACATT
>CM032446.1:219533429-219553429 GCA_019049505.1 Pachyrhynchus sulphureomaculatus
TAGAAGCTACTATTATTGTCTCTCACTACCTTTAAAAATATTTACGATAAAACCAAGGCGACGACATATTGCTTATAAAATGTGATACAATAGTGTATGCAAAATATTGTATTAATCTAAATACTTTTACAGGGATTTGGATCACAACAAAAATAAAGAAAATATCCACACAAAGAAATTAGTAACCTCGCTTTAAGTCAACTGTAAGTATTTTAATAGTTAATATAACTTAATTAGTATTAATATATATATATATATATATATATATATATATATATATATATATATATATATATATGTATATATATATATAAATATATATATATATATATATATATATATATATATATAACACATGGGCTGAAAAGTCCCGGCCTAACACATAGATGGCGCTAGTTTTATTGCAGTCACCTTTTTTTCAGTTAATACTAACCTTCAAAAGACAGCTGTTAAAATTTCATGATATTCTATTCATTAGTTTGTGAGTTATTGTGCTAAGAGTGACGCTACTTTTGTTATTTTCAAAACAATGGATCAAAAACAATTTCGTGTTTTAATTTTACACTGCTCTTGATGGGAAAAAATATCGTTCAAGCGAAGCAATGGCTTGAAAAGTGTTATGGGGACTCCGCTCCATCAGAAACAACAATAAAACGTTGGTTTGCTGACTTCAAACGTGGTCGTAGAGACACCGATGATGCAGAACGCAGTGGACGTCCAAATGAGGCGGTAACACCAGAAAACATCAAAAAAATCCATAAAATCGTTTTGAATGATCGAAAAGTGAAGTTGCGTGAGTTAGCTGACATCGTAAAGATATCAAAAGAACGTGTTGGCTTTATATTGCATGATCATTTGACTATGAGAAAGCTCTGTTCAAAGTGGGTGCCGCGTTTGCTCACTGTTGATCAAAAACAAGAACGTGTTGATGATTCTGAGCAGTGTTTGGCCATGTTTAAACGTAACAAACCGGAATTTTTGCATCGATATGTGACAATGGATGAAACATGGATCCATCACTTCACTCCGGAATCAAAACGATCGTCATCTGAGTGGACAGCAACTGGTGAACCTGGTCCAAAGCGCCCGAAAGCACAACAATCGGCTGGAAAGGTTATGGCCTCGGTATTTTGGGATGTGCGTGGTGTAATATTCATCGACTATCTTGAGAAAGGAAATACCATCAACAGTGAATATTATATAGCGTTTTGGAGCGTTTGAAGGCCGAAATTGCAAAAAAAACGACCGCATATGGCAAAGAAAAAAAATTTTGTTTTCATCAAGACAACGCACCGTGTCACAAGTCAATCAAAACAATGGCAAAACTACATGAATTGAACTTCGAATTGCTCCCACATCCACCGTATTCGCCAGATTTGGCTCCCAGCGACTACTGGCTGTTCGCAGACCTGAAAAAAATGCTCGCCGGTAAGAAATTTCGCACGAATGAAGAGGTTATCGCTGAAACTGAGGCCTATTTGAGGCAAAAGATAAATCGTTCTACAAAAGTGGTATTGAAATGTTAGAGCGGCGCTGGAATGATTGCGTTGCTCTTGATGGAGATTACGTTGATGAATAAAGCTAATTTTGAACCAAAAAAACCGTGTTTTCTTTGTTAGGCCCGGGACTTTTCAGCCCATGTGTTATATATATATATATCTATATATATATATATATATATATATATATATATATATATATATATATATATATATATATATATCATCATAATCATCATCGTTAGCTTAGCCTCCCCAAGTTCTCTCCATCATTTGTGTTCTCTAGGAATCCATTCAATCATCTGTTATCATTCGTCCTTGCGATATGTCGCGTCTAATTCCACCTTAATATACATATTCGTTGTATTGCATCTGTCACTTTTGATCTTCTTCGTATCTCGATGTTAGGAATACGATCTTGAAGTCTAATATTTAGCATTCTCCTCTTCATTGCTCTTTGGGTTACCTGGAGTTTATATATTATACTTTTATTTAAAGCCCACGTTTCAGTGCCATATATTAATACCGGCTGTACATATAGATCGAACACTCTGGTTTTTATTGTATTTGGGATGTCTAAATGTAGATTGTAACCTTCGGAACGCAGCCAACGAGACTCTTCTATCCAAGCCAGCCTTTAAATTATTTCTTCATATTTCGCTTTTTGTCCTAAATATATGACTGTTTGTACCTTTCCTATTCTTTTATGTTCTATTAATACATCTTTCATTGTTCAGATATTTGGTTTTGGTGAAATTTATTTTTAGACCTCTTTCAGAGTTTCTTCTGTTTCCGAATTTTTGTGCTGTCTGACGTTTTCTCTGATCTTTTTCTTTATTTTTTTTTTTGCCAATTTCTGCCATTTGAAGGATCATTTCTTATTATAGTCTTCTTTGTTTCATTAGATTTTCTGTCTCTTTACTTAATTTTTGTGCTTATATGTATATATATATATATATATATATATATATATATATATATATATATATATATATATATATATATATATATATATACATATAAGCACAAAAATTAAGTAAAGAGACAGAAAATCTAATATATATATATATATATATATATATATATATAAATATATATATAAATATATATATATATATATATATATATATATATATATATATATACAGAGTGTTGTTAAAATCGCTTAATATTTTGAATATCTGTAGGAACAGCAATAGTATAAAATATTGATAAATAGTGCCCTAAATCCGACTTGTACTTGGCCGGTTCTTCATCTGTCCAAATCAGTAAGGGCTGCTATTTGGTACGTAATTTAGAGGAAAGGAAAAAAATATGTTTTTTTTCGGACCTTTTTCAAGCACTAGTATATAACTCTGAAATGCACACATATATTACCAAAAGCTCATGTTATATTTATTTTTAATAACATAGATCTTTTTTGAAGAATGAATATTATCAGATTTTAAATTGGTGGATGTCGTTTCAGTATTTTTACTATCTCTCTGAAATTTTAGAGACCATTTATGACTCTTCGCATGTAATGTGTGTCCCCAGTCCCAATATATTAAAATTAGAAATTAGTAAATAGTAAGAATTTGTAAACATATATTAATTCATTTATAGTTATTTTTATGCTACAACCCTAAAAAGTTTACAATAAGAAATGAATCAAAGTCGTCAGATATAGTTTAAAAATTCGATATGATTCGATATGACACACAGACAACATAAAAATACTACTTCTTTTGTTTAATTAAGTAATCCGTAATAAAAATTAATTGTCTCTAAACATCGGCAACATCGATTTTATTTTTCAGCATTACTTTTACTACTACTTTACAATATTTCGTGAAAAAAATTTTATTCTTACAGCTCGTTTTACGACATAAACAAGGGCGTTTTTAATAGTTGACGGTGTACCATCTCCCGGCAACCACCTGGAAAAACTCCCTCTTTTTATTTACATATGCGTATGTCAGTTACCAGTTATCAGTGGCCTATCTTAGATAAGTTCTGAAAAGTAGAACAGAAAGAAAAAAAAAGTTCGTAGATGCCCGCCTTGTTAGCGCGTGAGTTCGTGCCAGAAGAAGAAAGTAAGTAGTTTCCTCTCAGTCGATCGGTCAGTACATCATACCCAAGCATATACCTTTGGTCCCCTGGCCTGGTCTCGTCTTCTGGCAATCCGCGGATCGACTATCCATTTACTCGAATCTTCTATTTTTCTTAGTCAGGTGCACCACTTAGTCGCCTCTTACGAGACGCAAGAGATTCCCTAAACCTATTCTACAAACGGACCTAGGCGGTACAACCCGTTTACTTATTGTCTTTTTTGGATAATAAGGTAGGCCAAAACCTCTTACAATTTTGAAAGTATAATATTTCTAAAAATGAATGTATGCTTATACTAACTTAACCTAAGCTCCTATACTAGTGATCCTATACTAACTTAACTTAGGAAATATGTTTTGTTATAAATGATTTTCTTAATACTAAGACTTAAGACTAAAACTACCTTAGCCTAAGACTTACGCTAACTTAAATTAGGACATAACATTAACTTAAACTAGGACTAATTATAACTTAATCTAGATTGACAATCTTCTTCTCAAGGCGGGCGAGGGGGGTCATCGTCTTCATCTGAGAGCGGGTGGACGGTCTTGGGAACTGGCGGTTGGGTGTGAGGCGAGAGTCGGAAGGCGTCCCTGATGTGACCCGTTTACTATTCGGTATCGTGATTTTTTAGCCGCAGCGGAGCAGTGGAGACGTTCTTGCTGAGGGTATAGACGTGCACTGACGATGACGGCATACCATTAAGAGAGAGGCGAGACGCTGCTGAAAAATTAGTAAGTCAATTTTCCGCGCTACTCGCAAATGTTTATTTAAACAGTTTAAATCCCGCAAGTTCATTATTACTTAAAGCAAGAATGAACCTTTTATGATATATAATAAAAAAAGTTATACTCAACACACATATTAACTCAAACAAATTATATAATTTCGTGACAGTCTAACTAAAAGAAGCTTTAAAAAACGAAATTTTATAATCACTTTACGACATACGAGGCTGGTTTGAAAAGTCCGTGCAAAAATAAAAACTACTTATGTGTTTTTGGGGTAAACCTTTTTTATTTTTCGACATAGTCTCCTTTTAGGCTTATACACTTCGTCCAACGATGTTCTAGTTTGTTGATTCCTTCCGAATAATAGGATTTGTCCAAGTCTGCAAAATATCCATTAGTGTCTGCAATCACCTCCTCGTTTGAATAAAATCTTTGTCCCGCCAGCCATTTCTTCAAATTGGGAAACAAATAGTAGTCCGAGGGAGCCAAGTCTGGAGAATAGGGGGGATGTGAAACGAGTTGGAATCCTATTTCCATTAATTTTACGACCACAACTGCTGAGGTGTGTGCTGGTTGCGTTGTCGTGATGGAAAAGGACTTTCTTGTGGGCCAATCGTGGGCGTTTTTTCTTGCAGCTCGTTTTCAAACGGTCCAATAACGATGAATAATATTCACCTGTAATAGTTTTACCCTTTTCCCAGATAGTCGATGAGGATTATCCCTTGCGAATCCCAAAAGACAGTTGCTATAACCTTTCCGGCCGAAGGAACGGTCTTCGCCTTTTTTGGTGCAGATTCCCCCTTGGTAACCCATTGTTTAGATTGTTGTTTGGTCTCAGGAGTATAGTAATGTATCCATGTTTCATCCACAGTGACGAAACGACGCTTAAAGTCCTCCGGATTCTTCTGGAACAGCTGCAAACCATCCTTGCAACACTTCACACGATTCCGTTTTTGGTCAAGCGTGAGCAATCGCGGCACCCATCTTGCGGATAGCTTTCTCATGTCCAAATGTTTATGCAAAATATTATGTACCCGTTCAGTCGAGATTACCCACAGCACTAGCAATCTCACGCACCTTAACTCTTCTGTCATCCATCACCATATCATGGATTTGATCAATGATTTCTGGAGTTGTAACCTCCACAGGCCGTCCAGAACATTCAGCGTCACTTGTGCCCATATGGCCAGTCCAAAAATTTTGAAACCACTTATAAACTGTTCTAATCGAAGGTGCAGAGTCACCATAATGTTTATCAAGCTTCTCTTTAGTCTCCTGAGGCGTTTTGCCTTTCATAAAGTAATGTTTAATCACCACACGAAATTCTTTTTCGTCCATTTCTTGAAAAATCACTCGACTTCCTTGATTCACATGAATGCCAAACACAAAGAAATAGACCAATATGGCTGAAACTTGGTGTGCGTTCATTCAAGAGATGCTACTAACTAAACATGACCTCGATACGCGCCAGTGGTGCCATCTCTCGGACTTTGCACGGACTTTTCAAACCAGCCTCGTAATATTTCTGTATACTACAAGTAACTTTAAACAACTTTTCCAACGTTCATCAATAACTTTCAAGAGCCGTATAATGTGACTAATTAGAAAGGAAATTTTCATTAGTTCTAACTTATTATCTAACCCTGTTCGGATATTAACGTAACTAATCTCCACTAATCGCCCTCATAGAATGCCAAAGATAATATGTTGCTATAGTAAAGCAAACGTGACAGAGTAGAGTCTAAAGGCTTTCGTTTAATATTTACTTACAGTATGACAAAACGAGACGTTTTAAGTAGGGTAAGATTGCTACTTAAATTTTTTAAATTATATTAATTTAAAGGGATAGTGCTCTTTTTAGGTTCCCTCTAGTTACTGTCCTGTTTCAGCTAAAGCTAAATAGAGTTTCGAAAATACATTATTTACGAAATACTTTCAACGATATGTATATTCTAGAGAATCGAACAATAACTTGAAGTTTACTGTAATATTTCTTGAAGGAACAAGGCAAATATTTGTTTATTCAGCGATAGGTTCAAAATTAAGGAGGTAGTTGAAGCTAGATATATGGCGGATGTCTTAAGACAATTTTATCATTGCTGTTGAGACAACAGCTACCTCACAAATTCTAAGACTTACACCTTAACGTCTTGGTGGACTTGTTACTTATATGGTAATAGGAGTACGAGGTTAATTTTCTATTATTTCTACCCATTTCACATGGTAACTATTACCTTTCCCTTAACATCATGCCTTAATACAAAATATTTAAAAATAATTTTAAATGAGAAAATTGTGAAAAAAAACAATCATTACTGATGAGTTACAAATATTAAATGTTGAACCTTCAAATATTTTATTTTTTATTTTCTGTAAAGTTACGGTATCACTGTCGATCAGAATTTATTACAAATATATACTCTCTTCTGAAATTTTATTGAGATTCTCTACATATTTAAATATAGTTTGATCAAAAGTATATGTTCTCTGTCGAAAAGTTTACATATAAAGAGTATTCAACCAAAATATTGCGAGTGCTGAAAAATATTTATTTACAAGTAAAATAACATTTTTCTGAAAGTTTGAGACAATACTTTCAATCAACCTCTTTTTAGTGTTCCGTATGGAACACTTATAAGATGACTTCGGTGTCTGTCTGTCTGTCACACCCGATTTTCTCCGAAACTATTTGTCGTAGAAAGTTGAAATTTAGTAATAATAAAGAACTGATAGCATCATCAAAGCCGTGTAGTTTTAAAAGGCAAACTTTGACTTAAGGGGTTAGTTTCGGGGGGTGAAATTGGAAGTGAAAAAAAAATTTTTTATAAAGTTGGTCATCGAGTGTGGTGTCAAATGAAAGCTTGTGAAAACACGAGTAAAATATATATATATATATATATATATATATATATATATATATATATATATATATATATATAATGTAATACTTGCGCACACTTTTTTATGTATTATTTTTAAAAAATCGCTGTCCCCCCACCTTATCTCGAAAAGTATTGATCAAAAAATTTTGAAAAAGTTCTGGAATATTCTCCAGGGGGTGTAGATTGAACGAAAATTATCGCGAGTGCATTACCTTTAATAATTTTATCTGGTATATAAAAGAAAACAAAAATTTCAAGGTCATCAATTTTCAGTAAAGAGATTGGAAACAAACTTTGTTGAAAACTCATTTGGGGTGTGTTTTGTGCAGTCACTGATCATTTTATACCACCGTAACAACATTTTTTATTTAAAAAGCAATAAAGTTACGGAACACTAATTGTGCAAGTTCAACTTGCACTTGACCGGTTATTTTTTTTTTCATTGTCTCTATTTAATTTTAATCACAATTTTTCTATCAGTATGTATGGAGGTATAAAAAAACTATTCCTTAATTCTTGAAACACTTACCATGCATTTTTATTAAAAGTCAATTTTTGATTTTTTTGCGCTTATAACATTTTGTGAAAGCAAACCAACTCATTTTTTGTTTTTAATACTTCCAACGGTTTCAAAGATACATATGACGGAATAGCTTTTATTATTTAGACGCCCAGTATCTGTGATTACAAATATTACGAATGGTTCTTTTAACTGCACACGTTCAAGATCGAGAGTACCAACCTGGGATGATACGACTGTCATCGATATCTAACAGTAATTTATATGCCATTGTCTGTTTTCGTTGGTAAGTAAACACAGTTTTTTGCCGATTTTCCAAAACACGTACAACATTTAATTTCCGTAGCGAAATTGCGGCCATAAAAACATTAAAAATAGTACAAAAAGCATTTAGAATAATACTCTATCGAAAATTAGAGTTTTCCAGTGGAACAAGACTTTAGGTTAGCGTTAGGAATAATTCAAGGATGAAACGCTCGGATAGATGTCCAACATGAACTAATGAAAAACAAGTTTACTTTAAAGTTTATTTTAAGAATTGGAAAAAAGTCAGCCGAAGTGCATTTTAGTGGGAAGGGACTACTTAGATGGGGTGAGTGATAAAATATTAACTAATAAATTAAAATCTTTCGTTTTAGTTAACCATGCCTTATCCTTTTTAATCACAGATAAGTATATAGAGATATAAATAGACTCGCATAACTTTCATACAAAACAGTTGGCACGTTTATACAATTACCTTTTCAAAAAACCATCCCAAGAAAATCGGATCATCATTATAATAAAAAAAAAATGTTACTTCTCTGTTTATGTATATTACAAACACGAATTCAGAGTCTTTGCTGCTCAAAGGCAACATTTTATTGCGTCTTTTTTTGTCGCATCTTTTTTAAAATACCTCGCTTTTTGCCTTGCTTAAAATAGGCAGTTCTATTTTCGTTATGTACAACCAGCCTCCAGCGTTATACAACGTCATATACGATCACAGCTCTACATCTACTAAGGATTAGGAGAATGTTTGTCGAAAAAAAACTGTTTCAAACAAAAGTTACAGGGTTCAAAGGGGAACATACAACGGTAATAAGAAATTTGACCTTAAAGGCGTTTTCAAGGTTAAGTCAACTAAATTTTTTTAAATAGCAATATATTTTTTTGGAGATTCATATTTTACATGAAAAAATAAGACACTTTTCTTGGAACTAAGTTGGGACTGTAGAATCTTTGCACAATGACACTACTCAGTAGTGAACTTTTGTTTCTAAACATATTTAACTAACTAATTAATATTTTTAGAGTAACTGAAATTTTTCTTTTTTTTCACGATCACAAAAACTGGAAATAATAATAAAATATTCTTGTAGAATTATGCATTTTTTAAGCAATTTTTTTCCCATAATAATAATCAATTCTAGCAGATTTTTTGCTTAAACTTAAGCATATTTTACCTCTTGTATTTTTTTCTTTAAAGTTGATGGGCTTTGTGTTAAACATTCTTGAAATTTAGAAAAACTGTTTTCTTTTTTGATGGGTACCATAAAAGATTGATATTTCAACAATAGTTTTTTTATTTTTTCATGTAGAATACGATTCTGCAAAACATATATTTCCTAGTTAAAAAAATTGAGTTGACCTTGATTTGACACTCAAGATCAAATTTCTCTTACTACATTCAGCATTGTAAGACCCCCTTTGAACCCTGTAACTTCTGTTTGAAATATTTTTTTTTCCACAAAGCTCATCTTTCGAGTTCATCATATTTTTCAATTTAAATAGGGACACCCGGTATATATATATATATATATATATATATATATATATATATATATTTATATATATATATATATATAATATATATATATATATATATATATTTATATATATATATATATATATATATATATATATATATATATATATATAACAAGATGCTTTATTATTTCCATGTTCAGAAGGGTTTCCCACAATTTTGACCATTTAACAATGTCAAAGGCCTGTGCATAATCTATGAAACACATGGAAAACTCCATATATATATATATATATATATATATATATATATATGTAGTAGTGGTTTTTCGGGTATCCCGTGTTAGCTTGAAGTCCCTTGATGGACGGTTTCGCTGATGTTTCGATGGAATCTCATCCATCTTTTTCAAAGCGTTGATCACTGGTCGGTGTCTTGGCGTTGAATGTTCAAAAACCACTACTACATTTCACACCCGTGAGAACATTCGTCAAAACATAATATATATATATATATATATATATATATATATATATATATATATATATATATATTTCTTAAAACCGTTTTAGAATATGTCTAATAGTTCTCATGCATTTATAAAAATCCCTCAACAAATCATGGCTTAGTCTCACTTTGTAAGTTTTAGGTAGCTTAAGAAAATGCACTTAAAAATTTAATAAAATTAATTATTTTACAGAATACTAAGCTACAATGAAATTGAAGTAATCGAAGAGGAAGCTTTTGCCGAGTCTCAAATAGCTTTTATGTAAGTTTGATAGAGTGATTAATTACACAGCCCCACAAAAAAAAAAATGGGGTATACTTTTGATGCGATATATCAGATCCGTAGTATTTTTGCCCGCTGATCACGAATCTGACGTCAGAATATCGCCATCACATCTCAGTTTTTTTCTAACCTCAAAAAATAGGTAAAAATTAGTAAAAATTAAGAAAAATATACTCCTAAAAAATTGATTCAAGCTTTTTTTATGAATCTAAAGATGTATTAATATGTATCCGAACACGCTAAGCTAATATTCATCGGTTGGATTGAGCCATACAGTTCTGTTTTCTTTCTAACCTCAATAAATCAGACAGATATAGTGCTTCTCGAATGCAAAGACGAATTCAAAATAAAATTCAACCGATCCTTACTAAATTTGGTACACGGGGATTTTTTGGGTCGCTGATCACGAATCTGAGGTTGGATTTGCAAAATTCAAGATGGCAGATGTTTTCGCGCCATTTTGAACGCCGAGAAAATTCATCGGTCGATTTTTATTCTTCTACCTGCATCCAGGGCACCTCCACGTGGTGACAGTGGGCAACGGTGTTACTCCACTAGCCGCAGAGTCCCTGGATAACGGCTTAGATGCCGTCATGGCAAGTAGAAGAAGGAGAATTACGATGCAGGGACTCGGAAACCCAGTATCGGCGGTTGGTCGGGGTGGGAAAGCGGGCCCGCAGCCGTCGTCATCCAGCGACCGTAGCTCTTCATGTGTGGGTGACTTGGCTCATGTAGAGTATAATGCTATAAGAAAACGGTCTCACGGTACAAGGACTTTTCATAAGTGCGATAAAAACAGTGATTCATTTTGTTACATTTGCTGTCAACACGTATTGAGTAAAATGGGGTCACCGATAACGGATAAGATTAAAACCTTATATAAGGATTGTTTTAACATTGAAATACAGCACCAGGATACAGATTGGGTTCCCCACATCATTTGCAGTTCTTGCAAAATAATGTTGTACATCAATAAGAAGGCGATTAAATATTCCAGACCAGCAATATGGAATAGACCATACAGTGAAAATGATTGCTACTTTTGTATGAATGTTGTATCTAGGCATAACCGAAAAAATAAAAGCACTATTACTTATAACGATGTTTCGACAGTAACAAGACCAACTAAACTAATTCCGCCTCCTGAACCACTTGATGCTGATGTTATGGAAACAAATGATTTCACCTTATCAGTTCATGCCGAAAACATTGAGACTATCGAAAAAGATTCAAACACTGTTACTAATGAATGTTCTAATGACAACCTATCATATACTAGTGACACAGATAAAAAATTTCTACCATACAACCGTAAACCAGAACCAATACTCGTATCACAGTCAGAACTTAGTGATCTAGTCAGAGATTTAGGCTTATCCAAAGATGGTTCAGAGCATCTTGCTTCCTTTTTAAAGAAAAGACATTTACTTAAGCCAGAAGCTACGATTTCTTATTATAGAAACAGAGATGAAGAATTTCGAAAAATATTTCACAATGGACGAGGAATTGTCACTTTCATATTGTACCGATGTAAAAGGTCTAATGGATGAATTTAAAAATAACTCATACGATCCTGAAGAATGGAGACTGTTCATTGATTCTTCTAAACGGAGCATCAAGGCAGTTTTGCTGCATAATACCAACGTTTACGCTCCCATTCCGATTGCTCATTCCACAGTTATGGAAGAGCAATATGAAAAAATGAAGCAGCTTTTGATAAAAATAAAATATGCTGATCATAACTGGAAAATTTGTGGAGATCTGAAAATTGTAACAATATTGCTTGGCCAACAGTCAGGGTTTAGACTTTATCCCTGTTATAAATGTCTGTGGAATAGCAGAGACAGGGAACGTCATTATAAGAAAAAAATTTGGCCAACAAGAGAATCGTTCACTCCTGGTGAAAATAATGTATTGTTTCCACCATTGGTAGATCCAGGAAAAGTTCTTATTCCCCCGCTTCACATTAAGGTTGGACTTATGAAGCAATTCACGAGAGCATTAGATACAAACGGCCCATGTTTCAAATATTTGCATAAAAAATTTCCGAAATTTCCTGAAGCTAAAATTAAGACAGGCGTATTTGACGGGCCACAAATAAGAAAATTGTTTCAAGATTCATTATTTGTTACTAAAATGAATAAAGTTGAAAAAGCTGCTTGGCTTAGTTTTAAAGAAGTCGCAACAAACTTTTTGGGAAATAATAAAAGTTCTAAGTACAAAGAAATAGTCGAGAAAATGGTAAAAAATTTTCAAACATTAGGTTACTTAATGAATCTAAAATTACATTTCCTGGACTCCCACATCGATGATTTCCCAGATAATCTTGGTGACTACAGTGAGGAGCAAGGGGAACGTTTTCACCAAGATCTGAAAATCATAGAAAATCGGTATCAAGGACGATGGGATGACCATATGCTAGCGGACTATTGCTGGTCGCTAAAAAGAGAAACAAGTCCTCAAAAGCGTTTGGGCAGAAAGCCTTTGAATAGGTCATTCGCGGAAAAAAGAACAAGATACAGCCAAAAAAAGGAAAGTTAGGCGCGGGTCTAACCTTCGCAATTCTAGGGCTTAAGGGTCTACTATTTGAGAGTATATGGTTTAAAAGTCCTGGTTTTGAGTTTATTGGGTCTCATTTTTAAAGTTACAGGTTATTGAGGTCTATTTTTTGAGGTTACAGGGTGTGGGAGTCTAAGGTTTCAGGGTTTAGGGTTTAAGAGTATCAGGTTTGAGGATTCCCCAACTATATACCAAATTTGGTAGGAATCGGTTGGTTTTCAAAAATTTTGTCCGCCATCTTGGATCCGCCCATTTTGAATTTGGCAAATCCGACCTCAGATTAATGATCAGCAACCCAAAAAACCCCCGTGTACCAAATTTGGTAAGAATCGCTTGAATTTTAATTTGAATTCGTTTTTTTGCATTCGAGAAGCACTATATCTGTCTGATTTATTGAGGTTAGAAAGAAAACAGAACCGTATGGCTTAATCCAACCGATGAATATTAGCTTAGCGTGTCCGAATACATATTAATACATCTTTGGATTCATGAAAAAACTTGAATCAATTTTTTAGGAGTATATTTTTCTTAATTTTTACTAATTTTTACCTATTTTTTGAGGTTAGAAAAAAATTGAGATGTGATGACGATATTCTGACGTCAGATTCGTGATCAGCGAGCAAAAATACTACGGATCTGATATATCGCATCAAAAGTATACCCCACTTTTTTTTTGTGGGGCTGTGTTATTTAACTTTAATTACTAAATTTACCTATACGTATATATTAATAGTTGCAGCTTAAATGATAATATTATTTTTAGGGTATTCAGAGGTAATACAAAACTAAAGAAGATACACAAAGAAGCGTTTCGAAAGTTGCAAAATCTGAGACATATGTAAGTACTTTTAAATAAATTAAATTAACAATCCCTTAACTAACTCCCTGTGAGGAGAGATTTTTCGTTACAAAGAAATCATATTTGTTCACTGATGAACTGTTTCCTTCATGATACTCATTTTTATTTTGATTTTTCCTTGCGAGATAAAATATTTTGAAATATCTCTTCAGTCAATTGAAGTTATTTTTTCGCCTTAAAAGTATAAAGTTTTAAGATAACTGTATGATCAAAGATAATGTAAAAAAATAATTATTTTGTTCTTATTAGTTAAGCTGAAATAAAAATCTATATTCGCTAAGCTTTCAGATATATCAACGTTGATAATTGTGGGTGCTCCGCCTTCACTATCAACGCTGTTGTATCCCAAGGCTTGATACTGCCTCCTAGAGATGTCAATATTGTAACATACAAAGTACCCGTTACTCGTTCAGATCCGAGGTGGTTGGTAACTGGGTCTGCGGCCAACCAAACTAAAACTACCAATTCCATACCGGTAGCGGTAGATACCTACTCGGCTCCACGAAATATATCTGGTCTGGTGGTTTGGTTTCGATATCAATAGTAACGATTGACACGAATGGGTGCGCTTATACAAGTATAAATTATACATACGTACATACGTATAACCGAAACTAAACTGGATGATAAATACAAACGGAGGGCGCACAATTAGGAATCCAAACAAAATTTACACGTCATGAATACAATACTTTATTAAATAGGTATATGACATATAAGTACACATTTTGTCTTTTATGAATATTGAATTGAAAAGGAATATTTTTTTTATTAATAAATTAATTGGACACGATAATAAATACATAAAGAATAGTGTAGGTAGGTATATTGGCAACTACGTGAAGAGATTGGTACTTTGTACCTAGTACAATGTAACGGGTACTTTTTTAAGAAATACCAGTTACCCTAAATACTCGAAAGTACCGATACTTGACATCACTACTGCCTCCTAGAATCTTTTTTTTTTACAAAAACTGCTGGAAAATACCAGAAATCCAGCAGACAGCCGAAAATTATACAACTTAACAAAGATCTGGAAAATTCTGTCTTAGGATGGTAACAAGAACCCCGATATTAGTTTTTTGAAGAAAGTTTACAGAAACTCTTTCTTAGTATCGGCATTTAATTTGCGTGGTATTAACTTGAGTGCAAATATATCATGGCATCATCATGTGATATACATGCCTAAGACAGCTCCTTAAAAGCTCAGAAGATTAGTTCGTATTAAAAAGCAGCTTTTAATCTCCTCAGACTCAAATTCGACTATTGGTAATATACTACTTCCATGTGTGTGTAATCAGAATAAAAAGGCTTTTTTGTGATATTTTTTTTTTGATATTTTACAAAGTAAAATTATATGATATATGACTTTGTGAAAATTTTATTAAAAAATATTGACTCTGTACAGAGATATCTGCAGGCTCGTAATACCTCTTTTTTCAAAATAATGCTTGGCTGTGGCGATTAGTACTCTCAAGTGGTTCATCTGAAATCAATGAAACAATTTTTTTTTAATACTTTATCTTGTGCTTAATCAAAGCTTTTTTTAACAAAATGGCCTCCTCAGAAAGTGAATTTTAAGGAAAAAAATGCTTATCCTTGGTGTATGTAAAAAAACTAAAATCGTTTGACTAAGCATTAGTTTTTTTTATGTGTAAGAGAATTTGTATAAATTTCATTTAGATCGCTTGAGCGGTTTTTTAATAAATAGTGGTCACCGATTTTGGAAAAATAGTTTTGAGAAAAACGCATTTACAGTTTCAAGTCTAGTAACTATGTTTAGTAAAAAAGGAAATAATATTGAGGGATAATTTCATCATAGTACTAAAGTAATGTATTCATAAAAAAAAGCACATTTTGAGGTCGTAGCATTTCTTTACGTTGAAGGGTCCTTCGATCACGGAAACATAATTTCCTATTTGTTTTGGTCTCTCTCTCTCTCTCTGTCGGCCTGTGGACGCGACAACTGATGGAATAAGATATAGATTTCAAATTTAGTGCTCAGATCGCAATAGAAATATAAATAAATCCTATAGTTTTTGAGTGATATTTTTCCTGAAACAGGGGGTTGTTAAATATTTTTATGAGAATTTTTTGGTCAATGTTAGGATACATTTGAAGTGTCGGTCTTTTGAAACGACACCTCTTGAATGAAATGCGATAGGAATTTTAAATTTAGTATACATAACACCTAAAGAAATGATCGACTCTGTAGTTTTTGAGCGAAATCGCTTCAAAGGAAGGCGATGAAAAGTTTGAGTGGTTGTTTCGTATATATCGTGTTATATATTCTTTTAAGGGATTTTAGAGTCGGAGAATCCGAAAATTAAGTTGTCTCATTATTTTCAGTTTTAATAAGGAAGGAGAGTAAAAGGGGCGTGGACAGTTAAATATTGTATAGTTCCACTAGTATTATGAGAATTTTTTTTATGTTTTTGTTACGATTATGGCTAAATTTTATGCATATTTACAGAAAAATACATAAGAGTTTAAAGGGGTGCAGGAGGAGATTGAGGAATTGCTTAGTATATTTTGTGTTATCTGGGGGCACGGCAGTGCCCTGCTAAGTCGAGTAGAAAGCACAGCCGTACCATTCTTTTCTCGAAGCCACTCAGGGCACTTTCGACCCCCCTGTAACTTCGTTGTGAATAAAGCTAGAAGCCTGAATTTTCAGTGACCCAGAGGACATACTTTACTAGCTATATTCCTAAATTACCTGTTATTTATACCTTATAGTTTAGGAACTATCGCCAGTCGAAGTTCTTTAATTTTATCACTGACACACTCACCGATCATCAAAATTCTAAGGTACTTCTAGCAGACACACAAACTTCAAATTTTGAATTTAGTTAGTGTTTAGCCTAAAAAGGAAGGAAAAACTGAAACATCCCGAAATTTTAGCCCCGTTTTCTAAATTGTACAGTCACTTAAGCCAAAAAAGAGGGTCAACGGAATGAGAGATAATAAGCTGTAAACTTGTATAGATCTTTATTTTGGCATTCCAAAAGTTGTCTCAAAAGTCTCATAAAATCTCGTGTCTGCATCTTAAGATATTCAAGGCCAAAGGTCAGAAAAATCGGTTTTTTCGCAAATATCTCGCTTCCTATGGTTTCTATGATATTTATATTTATTATAAAAATTGTAGAGCATAAAATTCTCTAAAAATTTTGTTCTAAATATTTTTTTTATACGCTTAACTGTTTTTGAGATAGATTGCGGAGAGCGCGCAGCGCTCAGCCATATAATGCAAGGTCAACCGTGAGTCCCGGTAAATAATACGTTGTATAAAGTTACTTAATCACTAAAAAATCCATAATTATGAATAATTTGTATTATTTATTAATTAATATATTATATTTAATAATATTTTTCAATTATCAAATATATTCGTTTAATAATACTTATCTACTTTGTGTAATTAAAAAATTGTTAAGTGAAATACTTTAAGTATATTTTAATTATAAAAAAGTATTAAGATGATGCTTCCATGACAGCAGGGCTAGAAGAGAATATAGTTATTAAAATAGGAGCAAAAGTCATGTTAAGACGAAATATTGCCGTAAGTCTCAGCTTAGTCAACGGTTCTATCGGTCTAGTACGAGGAGTAAAGGTTGATCCTGAAAATACAAATAAAATAAAAAAAAAATACATATTACATTTGATAACGAATATCTTTACGAGCTTGGCCGAGTCAAAACTAAATTTGAAATTCCGATATGTATAGCGTATGCTATTACCATACACAAAAGTCTAAACAGGGCACTGATGGCCATCGGTTATGCAGTGTTCACATGCGGTCAAGCATACGTGGCACTTTCGAGAGTGACAAGTTTGGGCGGATTACATCTAATTAATGTCGACTTCGGTAGTATCAAAGTTCAGGAGTCCGCAATCGTTGAATATAATCGACTTAGAAGCACTTATCGTCCATTGTCAAAAATTGTTACATCATAGCCTTTGAGAAAAACCAATAGAGACAGGGAGTGGGCTTTAAGAAAATCCATAGCTGACATACCAGAAGTATTGCCCGAGAAGAAAAAAAAGAGGACTACCTACAAAAAGAAATGAGATCCCATCAAAAACATAAATGTAAAAAAAGTCTCGCAACGCAGTCTTTCCACCACAAAAAGTTGTGAGATCTCAAGTAAAACCAAGTCAGTTATTTTAGTTAGTATCTATGGAAGCACACAACTTTGTTATAAATTGTTATCTAAATAGATAACTATTTCGATTGCTAAGTAAGTCTAAACAGTGCACTTAAGAATGTTTTTTTACACTTTATGTTTGTTCTTTTTAGAGTCCAGGAACCCGGAAATTAAAATATTTTTTAATTAGTTTCAATTTTCACAAGGGAAGAGGATGAAAAGTGTGAAGGTAGTTAAATATTATATAGTTTTTAATAGTATCACGAGAATTTTTCCCGGTTTCTGGCTAAAATAATGGTGTGATTTTTAAGCAAAATTCTTTATAAAAAACAGATAAGGGGTGAAAAATTCGGGGAAGGGTGGCTTCGTATTTATCGTGTTATATGTGTTTTTCAGGATTGTTGTAGTCAAGAGAGTAAAAAGTTTGGAAGTTAGACAATATTGAGCCATAAATATAAAATAAATAATTTTAATAGATGTAAGGGGTAAAGAGGATGGAGATAGGAGTTAGGGGGTGCCTTCATATGTATCGGGTTGTACGCCAGTTGCAAGATTCTTCAAATCGAGGAATTCTTCTACTGAAATAATATTGTTTAAAAACGATATTTCTTTCTTTGCCAAATATTATGCAAGTATGTAACAAAATTTGAAGTCGATATCTAATTTTATTCTAGATATTATTGACCGTAGAACCTAATGAAATACAAAAATCTCGGAGGAATATTTTTTTTCGGATACCTTTTGCATGATAATAATACTAATTACATATTCGTCGATTTAAAGAATCTCATAGCACGACCTATACGAATAAATACTTTTAACACCTTTCCCTACCTCATTAACTCATTATATGTTTGGCCATAAAAACTGAAAATAAAAAAAGATAAATTTCATTGTTCTCGACATCCGAAAAATAACATGATCTATACAAAACAACTTGAACTCCCTGCTGCATCTCACTTACTCCTAAAATGCTAATCATAAATACGTGAAAATAGTGAAAAGATTTTAGGTTCCTTTCTGATTTCAAGAAACTGGAAAATGACATATAATACGATAAATGAGAAGAAACCCCTCCAACACCCCTTGAACTTTTTAACCCCTTATATCTTTGAGAAAAAACAAATTATTTCAAATCATCTACCTCAGCAAGAAATTAAGGAAAGTTTTCATGATGGTACAGCAAATAAATGAAATCTTCCCTTTAAACCATCTTCTTGAAGTGCCATACCCGATACGGACGTAGGCGACCCTTTCGCCTTTGCCTGTGGATGGCGCCTTTTTAAGTATTTCCACAGACAAAGAGGACCTACAATTTAATGCCAGTTCCAAACGGCCAAAGTGAGAGGGCTTAATTGAGGGTATGATACTACGGTGATTTTCCACTGCCTTCCCGAGAGAGGCGACAGTCACGTTGTTAATTTTATTTTATTATTTATTTATCTGTTTTATTATTATTTCCCGAGCCGAGATACGAACTCGGGTCGTTGGCATAGAAAGCAGACACCTTAACCACTACCCTATGGCCGGCTTAAACCATAGCCCTGAAAAACTATTCTTGTTCCTACTTCAGGTATTACATGTGTACCAAATTTGAATTTAACATTTCGTCTCGTTCAAGAAAGACGAACAGACAGAGGAAATTGTGGACAATGGTTTAGAGATTAATTTTTGGCAACACTTAATAACACTACTTTATATAGTTTTTCCGTAACCGTAAACCCATAAGTGTGTTTTTTTTTTGATTTAAAGATATTGCTTAAATACATTTTATTTCTCTGAAAGTAAAATCAGTTAAATACTGATTGTCATGTTTTATCATAAAGAATCCAACTTTTAAGAACTCTAAACTACATTACAATAAACACTTTAAATTCCTTCCACATTTTATCGTCCAGACATGTTTAATATCAATGCGTTACCGTTATTACATTACAATACTGCCGGACTGCATACATCGTGCAGTAGAATGTGCTCGGGCTATACGATTTATATGGCCTCGATATGATATAGATGACCCATAAATATGGGAAAAGCTCTAACGTATTTCGTACACAGACGGGTTATTGTTACCTACCGTGTGCTACCTGCTCTTAGTAGTTTAAGGGATCTGTAGTTATTATTGTATATTTATAAAATTATTCATTGGATCAACTTAAAATTTGCACAGAATATTTTCA
>CM032446.1:219558429-219645929 GCA_019049505.1 Pachyrhynchus sulphureomaculatus
ATTGCAATTTATTTTCCAAACTCTTGTGAAAGTTTGCACCTTTTTGGAGAGGTTATGAAAAAAGGAAGTTATTTTCATAATTTGTACGCCAAGTGTGCCACATTTTTTTTGAATAACCCTCTATCATTTAAACGATATTTAAAAAAAAAATAATATATGACGTGTGATTTATGACCTTATATTTCTGAGGTTATAGAAATTTTTGCAAAGATTTTTTTAAAGTGATCATTCTTTCGTCAGCTATTAAAAAAGGTCAATTTAATGACCAGAGTGGAGTAGTTTTTTCACAATTGACACTTTTTGGTCCAAAGTAGGAAAATTTAAAAAAAAAAAATCTAAAAACTGCAATAACTCAAAAACCCCTGATTTCAGAAACCCGGTGCGTAGGAACAAATTTGTTGGAAGTTAGCTCTAGTAGTATAGGTATAGGTCAAATTACTAGTCATCCTGTATATATATATATATATATATATATATATATATATATATATATATATATATATATATATATATATATATATTATTTATATATATATATATATATATATATATATATATATATTATATATATTTATATATATACATATATATATATATATATATATATATATATATATATATATATATATATATATATATATATATATATGTATGTTAGCTCTTGAGGCAAAATGTCATAAAAACTTTTATTAAGGATTTATACGCTATTGTAAGACGCCACTACTTTGCTATAGGGTAAACTATACCATTAATTTTTGGATAATAGTTTTTGTTGTTTCATCCCTGCTATTGAACACTCTATGCATTATGTTGACCGCAGGGTCCAGAATTCCTTCCGATAGACAAAATCAAATTACATTTATTTTGTTTTTTTTAACATAAAATCAACCGAATTCAATAAGTATGGTTTTTATTCGACATCTCACAAGTACAAATAGTATTTTTTGCATTAAGATTGTAGAAAAAACTTTTGGTTCGTTATAGAAGTTTATTTTTGTTACGAATAAAAAAATTCCGTTTGTTTAATATATTCACAATAAAAAAATGGAAAATTGTCGATATGATTATTAGTTCAGGTTTGAAGAACAATTAGTACATACAGTCTGTCAAGTAAGAACATGTCCGCGATAATTCATTTCTGTTAGATGCGATTCTAGCGATTCAACAAAAAAAAACAGATAGAAAGAACCTTTATCTACAACGCCGCTAGGCGAACATTACGTCGCGAAGTGGTTCACTTGGGCTCACGATAAGATACTAGAGTGGCCCTTAAAATCGCCGGATGCCAATCCTATTGAAAATTTTGATCTCTTGTAAAGAGAAAGTTCAAACGAAAGACTTGCGAGATTCGAAAAATGCAGAGTATGAAGAAATTATCCTCGACATCATGCTTCGAAGATGCCAGACGATTATTGATGCAGGAGGCGATTGGACAACTTACCAAGATAATTGCGCCGTTGTTGGCACACCAAAGAGTACATTGATGGCAAACAGTGTTCCCGAAACACATTTTTTCAAGAATACAAGCGGTCACGTTCTTACTTGACAGAATGTACTCTGCAGATATATACATACTAGGCACTGCTATAGGACATGCTGATAAACGTTACCGTAAGATATATAGAATATTACAATGGGCATATATATATATATATATATATATATATATATATATATATATATATATATATATATATATATATATATGTATATATATTGGGGGAGGAAGCCTATAGAACCAACGAAATTCATATACCTCATATTTGACCCTGGTTGTTGGTTTATGGTGTCACAATTGAATTAAATTAATCTCTCCACTAGCGACTTTTTGATTAAGTAATTTACTATATGATTTTTCTCTTTTTAGCTTAAGTTTTGCATTTCTAATGTGTAAAAAGTTCCAACTTTATATATATTCGTATATTTTTATATATTTACGTATTTTGTTCCTATAAAATGTATCGGCATCAAAATTCACGTTACTGAAACGCACATTCCTGCCCTATAATAATTAACTTAAATTAGTGATTTTATGAAATTACGTTTTGGCCGCCTATTTATCGAGTGGCACAATGTCATAAATCTTCCAAATTGTATACCTTAATTTAGCCTAGTTCTGAAGTTATTTCCTATGGTTAAATAATGATGCCTAAATAAGGGCAACTGCTTACTGCTTTAGATCTACAGAGTGAAATTCTTAAAATGTTTCGGAGCAATAACTGAAAAACGTTTACAATTATTTACAAACAATATAAAAAAAAATGAGAGATATTTTATGTAACAGAAATGAAAATATAATTTTCTATCTTTTTCTCATAATCCTTGGTATTATCAAGGAAAGATAATGCAAACTTGTGAATAATGTCCAATAAATCAACTGAAATATTTGGTACAAAAATTTGTTTAAATCCACTAAATAATGTAAATCATAAAACATAAAATTGTGTGATGTGACGTTCAACAAAAATGGGTTTACCTCTTTTTTATCTATTATGATTACTAAAAACAGATGTACCATACAAATTTCCTGACTTAATTGTATTTTTTTTTAATTAAGAACTTCAAAACAAAAATGTAGTTTTTAACGAGAGCATGTAGCGACATACTACACGTCGAGACTTGCTCAATAAGACTTCCTTAAGATGAGAGAATGCCTAGCTGATAGCTAGTCGCCCAAGGCTTGAGGCAGTAAAAACCAGTTGGGCAGTAGAATAGTAAGGTAGTGGCGCCATAGCTAAGGAATTACCTCCCACCATTAAAAGTAATTAATCGGAAGAAGAGCACTGAATTTTGATATTTATTACTATGTACAAGCCACGTTTTATTGCTGTCATTACCAGAACCTGGGCTGTATGAAAACACGATTCTGGTGTTAATTCTACATTGTTAGTTACTTCTATTGGTTTCTTTGATCGAAGAGCGTGGGAAATGCGGTTATATTAATGGTAGGGATGGGATAAAGCTAAATTAACCTAAATGTTTGTATTTTTTATGATATTTAGGTAGACCTTTAGTATAACGTTTCATTTAAAGTATGAAAAAATTGGTCAGCACTCACGATTTTTGAGATATCTCGTATAGATAAAAAAAAATCAAATTAAGCTTTATTGAGCACAGTGGTTAATTCTATTTCGGGCATTATGTACATCACACAATATGGGTTTGTGTAATTTAACTAGAAATATTAGAGGTCATACAAATGGCTTATTGTACTTAAAAGGAATATAATTTCGAAATCGATTAAATCCTTTTCAATAGTGGGCATAAATAAGTGTTACTAAATCTAAAATAACAAAGCAAAAAATATTCAGCAAGTTTCAAAAGCTACGGAATAAACACAATCTCGAAAATACTTAAAGCCATAGAGGAAATTTGGGTAAAACTGAGTAGGCGGGTTAAATTCATTATACATATTCCTTTGTTAATAGTGTTGCAAATTATAAGGTCTAGAAGGCTACACTTAATATATATAGCTTATCCGATCATGTTTGGCATAACGACTCGTTCGTTAAGCTGCCAGCTAATAATGTATTTATAAAAATATGGCACCCGAATTTTCTCAAAAATTTTTCTTTGAAATTTACCAAATCGCATTGATTCGGTAAATTGCTATTCGCCTGATTAGAGACCCGAAATTTACTAGAAACCTTGGTTGTTTAGAACATCGAATAATAGTTTGTGACTTTAATATGATATTCTACAAATATTTTCCACCGCTCCCAGAGCGGTACATAGAAATACACGGCTCGCTAACACGGCATATGTCTGATTAAGCTTTTCACACTTCTTACCAACCTTTCCAAAAACTTTTAACTTTAAGAACAGCATTTATTGAAAATAACCTATCCTGGAAAGTTTTTCTAACTCAGAATCACCTACAGTTCTCCAAAACCACCATAAATTTTTGCTTTCGCGCAAAGTACCGCTCCAATAATGAGTTCATTATTTCTCCGCAGCGCGTGTACTATGCCCATAAAAACAGCGGTTGAAGAAGAAGAAGCAGAAGTCTGCAACAAGGTGAATATTTCAGATATTTTCAAAGTATTACTATTAAAATTAATCCAATATGTGGTGATTATTCGATATTTGATCTTTTTCAAGAGTAACTATTGGACAATTGGATTTTTAGAAAAACCGGCATCGAATTAGATACAGCGCGGCAGCGGAGGTCGACCGAATAGCTGCGGTAGACCAAAATGTAATTGCAAAATAACATAGTAAAGAATGACTTCTTATCGGAAAAATATCAAGGTGAATCTTACATATTTCGTAATGAGCTGTGGGGTAACTTAAAATTAGATATAAGTTTGATACTGAAGGAGATAATAACACATTTGTTTTTTGTTTTGAGAACTAACTGATCAGCTTTATAATACTAAAATTAATAAATATTTTTAATAATATTTCAATGGAAATAAATTTAAACACAGTGAGATAAAAGGCTTAGAGAACACAAAAGATGCAGAGGTAGACCACAGGCCAGACGGGCGGACGATATAAAAAGATTAGCGGAACATGATTAGAAGCAAAAAGTAAACAACAGAGCTCATTGGAGACATCTCGGGAAGGCTTAAATCCGACTGTGGATGGAATAACCTAATGGTAATATGATGATGATATATATATATATATATATATATATATATATATATATATATATATATATATATACATAAAAAGTTTTGGTGAGATTGGATCTTCCTGCCGACTTCCCTTTCTACAACTATTGGTTCCGTTCGCCAGCCTCCATTTATTGCATACTCTGGATCAGTGTAGAATATCTGGAATCAAGCCTTGCTTGGTTCATAGCTTCCATCACAGCCCATACATCAAGAGAATCAAAGGTCTTCTAGTAGTCTACATAAGCCAAGTACAGCGGTATGTTGTACAACTAAACATGTGTATTAAAGTAGACGGGCATATTTTTGAGCATTTATTACGTCATAATAATTAATCATTAGATAAGTTAAACTATATTAAAATTATTATTAACTATTTGTTTATGGCAGCATTGGTATAACAACTAAAAATGAACCTAGCCCAGCTGATGAGCCGTGATACGGCGAAACGCGTCTTGGGATGGTTGAGCAAATACGAAGAACACTTTTGGTAACTTCTAAAAATACGATTCTTTTCGTTTCATTTTTAGTTGTTATGCCAATGCTGCCATCTATGCCTTCGAGCAGTAAGCTCAAGAAAGGTGCGTTTCTGCAATAAGTGCCAGCCATGCTGTGCCGCTCTGCTTGAATAGACTTAGTAAGTCGCCGACAGAGTGCAGTATAAGCACCTATTTGTTATATGTTTATGTTTTCACACAATAGCGTAAGTGTATTAAAAACAAGGGTAAAAATTGAAAAATTCAAAATAAATCAAAAACTATTAGAAATAGGTATATGACATAATTAATTAAAGTTTGAGGGTTTTGTAAAATCAGAAAAAAAAAATAATATACAGGGTGTGCCATTTAAAAAATTTGAGACTTTTCAATTTAAAGTAGTCGAAATGCATAAATTTATTTTGAACACCCTGTATTCCATCTTCAGAAACAATGGCGCTACTGGCAATTTTTTACAAAACTGAAACTTTTTTTTAAAAAATTGAAATATTAGAAAAACTACTAGGTTGAGGTACATAACATTACTAATAAAAAAGTTTTACGCATAATTAAAAAATAAATTAGAAAATGGGATGTTCCATTTAAAAAAACATTTGTTATATCGGCCACACTTTTTTGAAGTACCCTGTATACTCAAAAATAATTTTAAACTATGCACCTTAACATTCCCTAAAACTATTGTATATAACATTTTTTTCGTCATTCCCGAAACAAATGAGATAATGAACTTTATTCTATCGTTGACTCACCCTGTACAATATATTCGTATTTTGTTCCAGCATAACATACTCAAATTTTGGAATTATTTTTGCCTATTTTTTGTAATCTATGGTCTATATAACTATGTGAAAAGGAAGTATTTATTTCGTGTTCTTTTTTGTCTAGTGACTTATCTGGTACGTCAATCACAACACTTCCAACTATAGGACTCCATGAAATTGACATTCTAAAAATTGAAGACACCTACTCCCTAAAGAAATTTCCATCAGTGTATAACTTCAGGGTAAGTTAACTTTATTTCATTAACTATATAGAATTATTGAAATATTTTAGAATGGAACTACAAAAAAAAAAAAAAAAATTAGTCCCTGCTCGAAGACATGTAAAAACCATATTTCAAAACAACTTTTTTCATTTTGAAAAGCTAGATAAGCATGAAATTATGTATTTTACACATATTTTACTAATTTTAGTTATACTTATTTATAAGTAAAGCTTGTCCCAAAATATAAGGTCCTGATTTTTGCCGTTTTAAGTAGGCAATATAAGAATTCTGACCTTTTGTTTATGATAGGTTGCAGAGATGGACTTTAGAATTTTATTCATTAATGCAAATAAATAAAATTATAAGTGTTTTTGGAGATGTTTATTTATAGATGCATGTAAAAACAAATGGATAAGAAGTACAAATATACAGTTTGAATGAATGGGGTTTACAAGAGGGGACATATTGTATAAATAAAAATATATTTAAACTTAAGCCTAATTCGGTTTCACTATCATTGTCATCAGCTGAGGTAATTATGTGGTTTTATATTATTTACATAAATATATGAATCTTCAACTTTAACACCATGCTGAATGGAATTCTTCCAGCTTTCACAAGGTATATCATCTATAACTTTTTTCACTAATTCAACAACTGACACGCTTAAAGTAGAAGAAACATTTTGTGCCCTTATTTTTGATTTAACTTGATGCCAAATATGTTCAATTGGATTAAACACACAATAATACGGAGGAAGCTGCAAAACAGTGTGTACCCATTTTCTCAGCCATACCATCAAAAACATATTTCTTTTTCAATTTATTGTCTTTCAAAACTTCCAAAAGATCACTTTTTATAACTAAAGTCAAAATAAATGTCGTTTTCTAACATATATTCCTGTATTTTCGATTTGGTGTTGGCTGTATTAGGAACCCTATTTAGTAGGTGACTATGGTAACTTGCACTATCCATAACTATAACACTCTGTTCGGGAACATTTGGCAAAAGGGAATTTTGAAACCAATTTTCAAAAAGCTCTGCGGTCGTGTCTTCGTGATAGTCAAACTAGAATCTTTTATGTTTTCTTTTGCAGATAATAGTAGACAATTTGAAACCCACCCCTTTTCAGATCCAACATGCAAAATGGTTATTCGTTTACCTTCATTTGAAGGTGCGTTAATCTGACATTTTGTACTGCTGTCAACCCACCTTTTTTGCACAGTGTCATGGGTAAAGAACCATGTTTCGTCAAGGTAAATTATTGGCCAATTCTCTGATCGATACTTTTTAATTTCTTGTAAATAAGTATGTCGCAAGATTCGTAATCTTTGTGACTCCATCACTACTTTACCTTTTGTTGATTTTTCGGAACGCGAATCCCATTCTTAAGAGAATTCTGTGAAGGGTTGATCGGCCACAATGTATATTGATTCCGTCCTGCACCAGTCTTAATTTTATTTTGTCTATTGTCGGCACCAACTGCTCTTTATACATAGAATATATTTTTCTTCCTAATGACGTCTTTTTCACAATCGTCTTCATGATGCATTTGAAAAATCTTTCCGTTTTTTCCTATTCCTGAGTGATTGTTTTCCTACAATACCCTCAATCGTAGAAATTGGGGTTTTGTTAGTTCACTGGTTTCTTGTAAAGCACTTTGTTTATTCAAATTTCTTTTTACCAAACTGTCGTAAACATTTTTCACTATTTGTTTAGCGTCAAGTGATAAACGTTTTCTTTTGCGATAGCCACTATTGCAATTTTCCCACGGACGCCACATATTTAAAATAGAACCGTTATGTTGTAAGTTGTAAGTAAAACTAAAAATAAAAATAATAAAAAGTATCTTTCGAATCTTAATGGGGACCTGTGGTCATTAGGCCTATATTATCAAATACTTAAAGGGCCCCAAACTGGGTTGCCAGGTAGTAAATATATAAGTAAAAATAGAACCAATATGATTACAGGTGCAAGTGAGGGCGGTATACAAAGCAGGTAAAATAAAAATACGTTTATCGTAATACCTAGCAACTATGCACAAAACCGTAATAGGATCGTTTATTGCCCCATTGAAAAAGCAAAAAGGGAGGATCTTATATCTTGGGATTTACTTTACATAATTACGAAACATTAATTGGGGTAAATATTACAACTGCGGTTTCCCATCTTCATCAACTGCTTTACTTGTTCTTTCCAAGTTCAATTTGGATAAATTACAGCAGCTATTAGTAACTAAATCATATTGAAAATATACACTTAACCCAATAGCTTCAGTTATACTAATTATAACTTAGTCATCTTTTTCCGACAGATAACATTATGATAGTTGATATTGAGATCCAATTTAAATTATGACGAAAATTCCTTATTTTACAAAAAAAAACCTATTACATCAGGTTGTAGTTTTGATTTCTTGAACATATGTATCAATTTTAGTTTTAAAACTAATTCAATCAACATTTTTTAAAACATTCGTTCTCCTAAAAAGATATTTAAATTACCAATCACTTTTCTTCAATATTTCTGTGATTTTGAGTATAAGTTTTATGTAAAACTGTTTTACTTCATTTGCCAATTGGTGCACAAGTAAAGTCAGGAATTATGGGTAGTTTCTAATATCTCATAACAAAGAATAATTAATAAAAGTAAAACTAGTTATATGTGATCATTAAGGGATATAAACTACATATGTCAATAGAATGTATCTAAATTATTATAGCCAGAGATTTCACATAATCACAAGGATACTCTTCCACGACACTAAAGTCTTTCAGGGCGACTTTGCTTGCAGACAAGACAGTGAAGAACACTTAAAAGAGAATATATTTGTCGTGTGATTTTACAATGTTCCTCAGAGAGCGTTCTTTACGAGTGGCGGTCGACGGATTTCTTTCCAACATCTTCACTATCAACGCCGGTATGCCCCAAGGCTCCATACTGTCTCCTACTCTCTTTCTTATTTACATTAATGATCTGCTGGAAAAGACCCGGAATCCAATCTACAGCTTTGCTGATAACAGTACGCTTATCTCTTTATTCACTTTGAATGCTCGGACATCGGCTACTCAGGCGAATATCCGCAGACAGCAGGAGGTTGTTCAACTTAACAAAGACCTGGGAGAAATTCTATCTTGGGGTGACCGTAACCAAGTGGAATTTAGCGCTACAAAAACCCAGGCGGCAGCTTTTTCTAAAAAAGTTAACGTTGCTGAACCCAACATAGTCGTGTCGGAGCACTCCATTCCCCTACCATCGTCACTCAATTTGTTGGGCGTTAATTTGGGAGGAAATATGTCCTGGCATGAACATGTTACAGGTATAGCAAGGAGAGCTTCTCAAAAGTTGGGAATATTATTTCGAACCAGAAAGCTTTACACTCTACAACAACTGTTAATTCTTTACAAAGCTCAAATTCGACCAACTATGGAATACTACTCCCATGTTTGGGGCTCCGCTCCCAAACACACACTGCATTTGTTGGATTCTGTTCAGAGACGAGCTGTTCGTCTGGTTGGAGACCCGGAACTGACCGGCGACCTTGATTCGCTGGAACATCGAAGAACGGTTGGCGATTTGAGTCTGTTCGGCAAGTTCATGTAAGTGTTCGAAGGAAGTGCGCTAATACTTCACATCTGTATGAGGTTCAGCTTGTTACTTCGCGTACAACGCTTTTTAAGCAGTCTTTTATATGGAGAACATTATCCCTTTAGAATAATTTGCCCAGGGCTGTGTTTCCCACCGAGTACAAATTACAGCTTTTTCTGTAAACCTGCCGCCCCTGAAGCGCTTTAGGGACTTCCCTGTAGCACGTGTGCTAGACCCATAAAAAAAATAATGTATTGTCTTAAATTTAACACGAAAATATAGGTGAAAGGAAAAACTTTGAAGATTCTTGGGACGGATTTCATTTGCTGATGATGACGTCAGTGTCCAATTAATTGAATTGAAGTTTACATAATTACATGTTCCATTTATTTGAATCAACCAGCTAAACCCGTTTATGATTTTAACCAATAAAAATGATTTGTGTTTATTTGACTTAGTTAGTTAATTTATATAAAAAAAATATCTTAAGATAAATTCAGCTACTCCTTTTTAATTTATGTAGTTGTACATTTACAGGATAAGTTTGTAAACGTAGTTAGATCTTAGGTAGTAAAGGTAGTTAACTAATTTCCGTAATTCATGCTATATTACCTACTTGCCCAACCCTGTCATTGAGTAAGACAATTCGGTCCAGTAGACAGAGTGGTCATATTCTCTCCTACATGTAATTTTACACAATTTTATAAGAAATATTCATCTAACGTATACGTAAAAATGCTTTTTCCTAGAGCAGTACATGCTATTGACCGTCAAGCCAACATCTATTTTTCATACTTATAGAGGTAAAATAGTATTGAAAGTAGGGATGGGCGATAATAAATTTTACCTATTGAGAGTCGATGGTAACCTACCTATAGATAATTTTAAGTTATCGGTTGTTACCGATAGTTGTTAATATATCGATAGTTATCGATATATCCATAACTATGGATATACCAAAAAAGAATTCCTAAAAAAATTTGCCACCTTCCAAAATCACATCCATATGTTGATAATTTTTTAATTCTCCTACCATTACTCTACATATATAACTATCAACATACCGAAAAAATTCCATCCCTGTTTGAAAATATCCTAAAATTTCTATTGCTTTTATATAAATTTTACTGCAAATGTATGGAATTGAAGGCAATTTAAAATGTTTTAGTGAAACACTTCAAAAGGCAACCACTTATAGATAAAAGTGGTTTAATTTAAAATTAAATTACTAGGGAAAAAAGGGACTGATAAATAAATCCTGTGGCGAGTACGGTTATTATTTTTCCCACGGAATTTTTTTATCCCCTAGCGAATTAAATGAGTCGAATGTGACAGTCTGGAGCAGTTAAAGTTTTTTTTTTTTTTGGGCGCAGGCTTCTTTAGCAAAATACAGTAAATAGTTGGTAGTTAAATTACCATCGCAGTTAAGGCTATGTTGTAGTGAGCGACTAATTTTAGACAAACGCGCGGTGCGTGCGACAGGACCGATGTGATTTGAGCGTGAATTAAAAGTAGCAGCACATATCTCTAAATTTACACGCTTGACCAATTATTATTAGAGGGTTTTCATCAGTAGCACGTCATTATCGTTTATTAGACTGGTAAAAATTTGAATCTAGCAACAAAGAGCTGCCAATCTCAGATATGAAATCATTAATAACAGTAAGTATCATATATGGGGTGTTTCATTAAACACAAGCAGTTTGCTCTCTCCAAGTTATAAAACGTTGTCGCTATTTTCATTAGACCAAATATACTGATAAATTCATATATACAAATTTTCAGATTTCTCTAGGACCATTACCGTGATAAAACGAGTCCTTGTATGTTTTTTTATTCTTGGCTGCAGAACTTATTAAAACCTTTAAAAAAAGTCTGTGCTTGTTTTTGGTAGCTATAATTATTCTTATTTGTACATCTTCAAGAGATGTGTACAAATAATACAAAAGTATTATTTATAATAATATACTTGTATCTATAGAGCATTATTTACTGTGTCAAGTGTCAATATGCATATATATGTATATATATATATATATATATATATATATATATATATATATATATATATATATATATATATATATGCAGAGTGTCCCAGTATTCCGTGTACATGGAGTTACTGTGGATTTCTGGAATGAAAATATGACCATTTAACCCAACTTACCTTAATCCAAAAATTCGTAATTTTTGAGATACGAGATGTCAAAGTTATACTTTTATTTTAGTATTTCTTAAGTAGTTTTCTTAATAATTGTAGTATTTTATCAAAATTTGGTGCTAATTGGTTTTCTGAGATGAGAAATCGAAATCAGCTCACAGTTTTGTTGTAAATTATAGGGGGCACCACTTATTGCACTGTGTATATGTATATTTTTGTTAATTAAATATTTCGTATTCTGTCGTCTTTTTCCCTGTCTAAAAAAAGGCTTCTCTTGGTAAAACTATTGCTTGTCCGAGCAAACAAGGATTTCTATTTTTAATTAAATATTCGTATTCTTCGTCTTTTCCTGTCTAAAAAAGCTCTCTTGGTAAATATTGCTCCGAGCAACAGTTTCTGAGATAATGGGATGTTTGTTTCCATTTTTTAATTACATTGTCAAATTCGCAAATGCGTTCCTTCACACTTCATCCAGGCTTAGGACAGGTCCAAAAGAATAGTCTTGGTAATTGGAGCATGCTTAAAGTCAAAGAGGCTAACAACAATAATAACTTTAAACGGGCCTACAACAGTAAGAATATAAAAATCAATTTGCTTACTTACTTCCTCTTCTGAGTAGGTCACAGACCTGCTCTACTTTGTTATTTAGCCTCTTGAGATTCGGATGGTGGTCGTCCTTTTATCATGTTTCATGTGGTTTTTTGTTCATACATGTTTTTATCATTCTCGTATCTTCCATACTTTGTACATGTTCACGCCACTCTCTTCTTCTTTTTCTTTCCCATCTGACTATATCCTCTATCTTGCATTGTTTTCTTATGGTGTTGTTACTCACCCTGTCCAATAAACTTTTTCCTGTTATTGCTCTCAGTATTTTCATTTCATTTGTTCTTAGTAGCTTTTTAGTTTAGTTTGTGTCTGCCCGTGTTTCTATGCTATAATGGGTATGGGTCTAACGCAAGCTCTATATATTCTGGTTTTTGCTTCTACACTTAGATCTTTGTTTTTCCAAACTACATCTCTGAAGGCCCCTGATATTGCTGCTGCTTTATTTGTTTGTTGTCTCACTTCTTTTGTTATATCTCCGTAGTTAGTAATTTCATTACTTGCTATTAATTTCCCATTAATTTCTAATTTACACCTTACTGGTTCTTTAACTATTATGATGCATTTTGTTTTGTCGGTATTAACTTTTATGTTGTATCTTTCTGCTACTTGTTTAAATTTATAGAGCAGTCTTTGTAGGCCGTGTTCCGATTGTGATATTAGAACAATATCATCTGCATATCCCAGTATCTGTATTTGTTTATCTCCTAGTTCGTATCCATCGTTGACTAGTTTTATTTGCTCAATGATTTTGTCCATCATTATGCAGAATAGTAACGGGCTTAAGCTATCTCCGTGACTTATTCCTACTTTTATATTTATTTAATTAATTAAGTTAATTCGTTATTACTTCCTATTCTTGTTGTGTTACCGTGATTGAGTTTTTAGATTATTTGTGGTATTAGGTACGGAATAAGGTCCTTTATTAATTCTAATATATCTTTCAACCTGGCTCTGTCGAAAGTTTTCCTTAAGTCGATGAAGCAAAAAAATGCTGATTTATGGTATTCTATAGCTTTTTCTCTTATTTGCCTTATTGCAAAGATAGCCTCTGTGGTTGATCTGTTTTGGCGGAACCCTTGTTGCTCGTCGCTTATGTGTATATTGTTTTCTATTTCACTTTTCAGAATACTTGTGAGCACTTTCATAATACTTGCTAGCAGTTTTTTTCCTCTATAATTGCTTGGGTCTTTTTTGCTGCCTTTTTTAAATATCGGTATCGTGATGCTTTTTGTCCATTCCTTCGGTATTTCTACTTCCTGTAATATCTTATTAAAGAATGTTCTCATTTCCAATATATAGCTTTCTCCGGCATATTTAATTAGTTCGTTTGGTATCCCATCTTCTCCTGGTGCTTTTCCATTTTTAGTGTTCCGTACGGAACACTTATAAGATCACTTCGGTGTCTGTCTGTCTGTCTGTTTGTATGTCTGTCTGTCTGTCTGTTTGTCTGTCTGTCTGTCTGTCACACTCGATTTTCTCCGAAACTATTTGACATAGAAAGATGAAATTTGGTAATAATATAGGAATTGATGGCCTCATCAGAGCCATGTAGTTTTGAGAATTAAATTTTGACTTAAGGGGTTAGTTTTAGGGGGTGAAGTCGGAAGTGAAAAAAATTTTTTTTACTAGGTCATCGAATATGGTGTCAAATGAAAGCTTGTGAAAATACGAGTAAAAAATATTATACTTGCGCGCACTTTTCTTTGTATTATTTTTAAAAATTCGCGAAAAATCGCTGTCCCGGGCCTTATCTCGAAAAGTACTTATCAAAAAATTTCGAAAAAATTCTGGAATATTCTCCACGGGGTGTAGATTGAACGAAAATTATCACGAGTGCATTACCTTTAATAATTTATATGGTCTATAAAAAAAACAGAAATTTCAAGGTCATCAGATTTCAGTAAAAACTGGAAACAAACTTTGCTGAAAACTCATTTGGGGTGTGTTTTGTGAAGTCACTGATCATTTTATACCACCATAACATAAATTTTGACTTAAGGGTTTCGTTTTGAGGGGTGAAATCGGAAGTGAAAAAAATTTTTTTTTACTAGGTCATCGAGTGTGGTGTCAAATGAAAGCCTGTGAAAACACGAGTAAAAAATATATATATATATATAATGTAATACTTGCGCACACTTTTCTTCGTATTACTTTTAAAAAATCGCTGTCCCCTACCTTACCTCGAAAAGTACTGACCAAAAAATTTTGAAAAAATTCTGGAATATTCTCCACGGGGTATAGATTAAAAGAAAATTATCACGAGTGCATTACCTTTAATAATTTATTTGGTATATAAAAAAAAAAAATTTCAAGGTCTCCAGTTTTCAGTAAAGATTGGAAACAAACTTTGTTGAAAACTCATTTGGGGTGTGTTTTGTGAAGTCACTGATCATTTTATACCACGCTAACAAAAATTTTTATTTTAAAAACAATCAACGTACGGAACACTAATTGTGCAAGTTCAACTTGCACTTGACCGGTTTTTAAGTTTCTTAATTGCCATCGATACCTCTTCTCTTCCTATTTTGTAGTTTTCGTCTGTTTGTTGTCTTTTGTTTATGATTTCTGCTATGTTTTCTTCTTCGTCGGACTGGTTTCCATATAGTTGTTTAAAGTGTTGTTGCGAATCGTTTGTTTTAATATTTGTGATTGTCAAGTATTCATTAATATTGGCTTTTCTTCTTCGTAACATTTTCCATACTGTGTATAAATCTCTTTTCATTTCTTTTGAAATTTGTCCAATATTCCTGCTTTATTTTCTTAATTTTTGCATTTCTTATTTCTATGTAGTGATGTATGTTTTCTTCGTTTTTTTTTTTTTTGTGATATGTATTGTATGTGCGCTCTTTTTTTCTTTTGTGCAAGTCCTTTGACTACTTGGGTGAACCACGGAGTATTGTTTTTTTTTTGTCTCTGACGTTTATTCGTCTTGTACCTATAGCTTCTTTACTCGGTTGTAGAGTGTGGTTTCTTAATTTATTCCAACTTTCTTCTACTGTGTCTGTTCCACCTGTCTGAGCACCAACTGGCTAAGTTAAACTGATAAATTCGAAAAAAAAGTTTAATCGCTCAGCTGAGAAGGTATTGGTTTCACAATAAATTTTCAATATGGCTGATACCTTCGTTAATGCATAAATTGATACGTCGCAGGAAATTTAAATGTACTTTTCTTAAAATGTCTTCATTTCGTAAAGCGTTAGCACCATTTTGAATCCTATCCCACAATTGTTCAATGTTGTCGATTTGAACTTGATAAACTTTCGATTTCAGTGTAGCTGGCAATTTATTCGCTTCACAGTCATGATAAAGGTAAATGTTTGCTTTGTTTTTCTTTATGTTATTAATACAAAAAGCCAAAACTGACGCATATAAAAAACTTTTCAACAGTTAAGTTCTGTATTGGAAGATTTTGCATATATTCAAGACAAAGTCCCACTGTATCCTCATCCTTATTTCCACTAATTTCTTTTAGTTTGAAATAAAACTTCTACGCCCTTCGTTTGTGAACTATTTGTTCAGCTGTTACGTTACTCTTGACGTCGCATAAACAAGGATCTCTCAGTATTGCACTAAATTATTCACACTGGCTGCAAACATCAACTTGTGGCCGCTCGAATGAAAAGTTGAAATTTTCTCTAAAATATTTGTAATAAAACTATGCTTGAACCTACCTTTCATTTCTAGATGGTCGATTTGAAACATCTCATACATATTAGAAATATTCAACCTTGCATCCAGATATTTGTTTGGTTTGCCACCAGAATTGGTTTCCTTGACTTCAAAACGGGATATATGTTCATGTATAAGGACATAAATATTACCTTCCATACCACTTCGTCTACGATTCTTGCCTCTCGTATCGACAGATGTTTTATTCAGAATTAATAGGTTAGTCAGCCTTCTAACTCGAGCGAGAGAAACTACATGGCTTTGTTAAAAACATTTTTGCAAACTGGAGTAAAAACATAAGGTCTTAATAACAGTAAACAAATGAATTTTTTGTTTTTGAGGATGGAGTTTAACTTGAAACTCTACGCTTAATTTCTCTTACTTCTATCAATGTGTGCAAATATCTTCATTGTTTTTTAGTGTCTAACGAATAAAAAGAATTATATATCTGATTTTCTGTTTCATCATCAATAGATAAACTGCATTTACTTGGACACTTGCAGAGAACCAGAGTTTGATGGAATCATGTTACCTTTATAGCTTTTGTATCTTCCAGCTTTCACTCTTGCTTTTTGTATGATATTTCGTATGTAGTTCTCTTCATTTGTAATACCTCGTTTCCTTTTGTTTGAGGTTCATCTTCAGAACTACCACTAGTCATTTTAAAAACAAACTATCATAAAACATTACGTAAAACTGTACAATAAAACTGTAACCACAATACAGTAGTTTAACATCTACATAAAAAACAAAAACAACTCTAGTTACTCACGGCGCAGTGTTAAAAGCAGATTAGATTTACTAAAGAAACACGCTATTTGATGTCACTTGTCGGGTTTCTACGAGTACACTAAACACAATATTCACTGTAAATAGTAACCCATAAAGCGGAATGGTAGGTGACGGGCTTATGTTCAAAGATATATGTTTACGGTAGAAGATACTGATTCTGGAATAAACGATTTATATATATATATATATATATATATATATATAATATATATATATATATATATATATATATATATATATATATAGAATATATATTATATAGAATGCTAGTTCCGAATGACATCCGTCTGTTTGTTACATTCCGAGTGGAATTCTGCAGACATTTCGCCAAAATATTATTTGGCATTGTCATTGCTTTCTGGTTGCAGGTTGGCTTTCAAAGCCAAACGTCTGCAGAATTCCACTCGGAATGCAAGATACGAACGGATGTCATCTCGGACCAGCAATTCTACATACTTCTCCATCCGTGAATATATCTATATATCTATATATATATATATATATATATATATATATATATATATATATATATATATATATATATATATATATGCACACACACGCACATTTACTGATCAAGATCTGGGTATGCCTACTGTAGCTCTACATAGTGGTAAAATTACAGTCGGAAAGTAAAAAATATTGGTTTATCTTCTATCTCTAGTAAGCGTTTATGATAGTTTTTCTACTGCGCTAACTAGTTTTTCTATGGAATTACACTATGTTAACTTTCCTGACCAATTGCGACTTTTTCTACAGTCAGCTAACAGCTGACACGCATAGTTTAAGAAAATTAGTTATTGTAGACGCTTTATGAATCACTGCTACAGTACCTGTACTTCCATATAAATGTATTGTTTTATTTTATCGTTCTAGTCGCGTTACTCACGTCTCGTCTCTTGCAGCAAGGTGTCCACGAACGATACGGTATAAGCCGTTACAAATTGTCTTTGCTCGCTTGGCCTCAAATGTGAATAAGTTTGTTACATTTAAAGCTACCCGAACTAAATCTCCCTTACTTTGCAACAAATGGTAAATGCCTACAATAAAATATTTTCTCCAAAATATACGGAGCAGAAAAAAGAAATAAAATATTTTAAAACACAGTAAAATGCTTTAGGTTTAAAATATTAAATCAAATTAAATGATAATAGAAAAACTTACTTAAAGAAAAATATCGTAACAGTTCATGTTATGATGAGTGCTGATAACAATGTAAAACTTTGTGTAAACAAATTTTTAAAGTATTTCTAGACATACTCTACTATAGCTTTTAAAGAGGATAATCCTTGTAAAAAATTAGTTCCTATAAATTTCGATACACTGTGTATAAGAATTTACATTTACATTGTATATTTGTCGTGCTTGAAACAATGTTTTTAAAAATATTAGTATAGCAGCGCAAGAAGCGAGAAGAGGAAAAATGCAAGAAGTTAATAAGTTTAAAAATAGAATCGAAAGGCTGCAGGTTTAAAAAATATGTATATAGACATAACAGAAAAACTTTAAATGGTAAATGGTAGATAACTAAATGCATTGTTTCTCATAGTAATAATATTCCTGTGAACATACGAAGAAGTATTGTATTTGTAAATTTTTAGTAGTTTGTCTCTAAAAATATCTAAGTAAGAAACAAAACCTGAAAAAGTATTCAAAATTCAACACATTAATTTTTAGGTCACTTATGCTATAATTTTCTATGATATTAAAAGTTTGCTCCTTGCTTCGTAATTGTTTCTGTTACTGCCACGGGATGGCCCGGTTGACTTGTTTATGCTATACTACTCAGTATATATCACCACTACACCAAACACTTTATTTTTGCACTCGACGCGCGTTTCGCTAACCATGTTAGCTTCATCAGGAGCGATGATTGTCAATCATCGCTCCTGATGAAGCTAACATGGTTAGCGAAACGCGCATCTAGGCAAAAATAAAGTGTTTGGTGTAGTGGTGATATATACTGAGTAGTATCATTGTGCCAAAGATTCCACATTCCCAACTTAGTTGTTTTTGCTATCATTATTTGACATCTTAGACTGGGCTTCACTTTTATCTTGTCATCACCGCAAAACCCTCTATACTACCTACCTGATGGGATTCAATAGATCGAAATCAGTCCTTAATTGACCCTTGACTAGTGAGCAAAGTCCTATTATTTTTGGCGCATCTAGTAGGAAAGTGTACCGCCAATTGATGTCCACTAAACTACTAAATTTATCTCCTGTATATTTAACAACGGTCCATATCGGCTATGTATACTCCCATACAGCTACTGTCTACGGTGCCCTAGTAATGTGATTTTAGGTAGCGAAATGGAATTCAAGTTCGTTACTTCCGGAAATCTGACTCCATTTCTTATCGCAAATGAAATATACTGTATAATATTAAATTTATGGATTCTTCAGAAAATTGGAAATTACTTTCATGCAACATTATTTATACAAATTGCCAATGTTTCACCAACCATTTTTTTATTTTTATTACATTTCTCAAAATTAAGTTTATCTATTGAACAGCTCCAAAATAATTATTCGAAACTTTGATTAACTTTTTTTTTATCGGGCACCTCCCCGCCTCAGTAGGGATTTTACCCTTTTTCCATATTCCAGGGATATCGGCGAGGATGTCGTAATACCCGTCAATATTGTCCAAGTGCCGAAACATACATTTTTGTATTTCAAGTTTACCGACCCGCGGGAATGAACTCTCGACCTTCTGCACAGTAGTAAAGTATTACGCCATCGAGTCACAGCCAGCCACGTATGAGTATGAAATATCGAAGCTAGCTAATTAAAATATTTTTACACGTGATAATTGTAAAAATGTTTTTTTCCCACAGGCTTAGCATTCATAAAAGTCGCAGTATTTAGAAATCTAACGATTTTTCACTAAGGTCATATTTATATTCTGGTAAGTTATAAGTTGACCTATTAGCCCTTGAATTGTTTGTTTTTGGTATGCCCGGTATATACATATACGTATATATATATATATATATATATATATATATATATATATATATATATATATATATATATATATATATATATATATGGTATATATATATATATATATATATATATATATATATATATATATATATATATATATATATATATGGTATATATATATATATATATATATATATATATATATATATATATATATATATGGTATATATATATATATATATATATATATATATATATATATATATATATATATATATATATATATATATATATATATGGTTATATATATATATATATATATATATATATATATATATATATATATATATATATATATATATATATATATATATATATATATACTTTTCAACTCTTTGATGTAGTCAAGCTTAAATTAAGAAATAAAAAGTGAAAATATAGTCAAATGCTAGAGAATCATTTGAACTCAAGTCTGAAGTATGATCTGGCATATTGTAGAGAATAATGTGATTTTGTGGAGCTGATGACATAGCATTTTTTCTACAAGGAAAATTAGTCAGATATAAACACATAATTTTACCGCTGTCTATGTTTTGGTTCGTCGACGAGTGTTATAAGTTACTCATTCCGTTTATTATTATCGCAGAGGTAATAGTTTCGTTTGAATAGATATTTTACAAAATGGCGTCATAATAATAAGCGTAAACGTGTTGTTATTACCTTAAGAGAGAAACTTGAAGCAATTCAACGTTTAAATAATGGTGAACTTCTTAAAAATATAGCGAAGGATTTAGGTGTAGCCGTGAGTACTGTTTCAGAGTGGAGAAAAAATCGCGAAAAACTTGAAAAATGGTGTAGTGTTTTGTCATCGCCCACACAGGCACGAAAAAGTATGAAAAGCGGTGAATACCAAAAAGTGGATGATTCTTTATTTTTATGGTTTACAGAGAATTGAGAACGTGGAATACCAATTTCAGGAACAATTTTAAAACATAAGGCAGTGAGTTTAAGCGAAGATTTGCCGGTTATTGAAGCCTCTGGAAATTTTTCTGCAAGTGATTGCTAGACAGGTGGAAAAAAGACATGGTGTACGTCAACCAAAAGTTTGTGGAGAAAGATTGTCGGCTGATGTATCTGCTGCAAAAAAATTTGTAAAGTGATAGCTAGACAGGTGGAAAAAAGACGTACGTCAATCAAAAGTTTGTGGAGAAAGATTGTCGGCTGATGTATCTGCTGCAAAAAAATTTGCAAAGACTTTTGTGCAGCTTATGAAAAAACAAGGTTTACAACCAGACCAAATCTATAATTGTGATGAAACAGGCTTGAACAACAAAATGTTGCCGTTTAATACCTTAGCTTCAAAAACGGAAGCTGGTGCACCTGGTTACAAACTTAGCAAAGAACGTATTACTGTTCTTGCATGCAGTAATGCTTCTGGAAGACACAAACTCCCATTATTATGTATTGGTAAGTCAGCAAATCCACGAACCTTTAAGAATATTCATCGCAATGCTTTTCCTGTTTTGTATAAAAATCAAAACAATGCCTGGATAAATTCGACTCTATTTAAAGACCGGTTTTTTGGAGATTTTGTTTCCAAAGTGGAACTTTTTTAAAAGAACATGGATATCCTAGAAAATGTATTCTGTTACTAGATAACGCCCCCACTCACCCAAGTGCGGAGCAACTTGAAAGTGAAATAAAAGCAATGTTTTTGCTTCCTGCTGTAACTTCTCTCGTTAAGCTTTGGATCTGGGTGTACTGGAAAATTTAAAACACAATTACAGGCGTTTGTTATTGGAGCATATTTTAGAAGAAGTAGATGAAGGTGGCAATCTTACTGACTGTCTAAAAAAGATAAATTTGAAAAATGTTATATATTGGATAGCTTCAGCCTGGAATCAAGTAAAGAGGAAAAATCTTGGTCAAAATTGATTCCACAAGAGGAGAGACATTAGTCAGAGGCAGAAACAGAAGATAATGAAAGTTTACATCAAATTATTACAAGAATATCAGTATGTGAAAGTGTTACGGAAACCGATGTTTGTGAATGGTTAAACAGTGATAGTGTGGAAGATGAAATGACTGACCAAGAATTAATTAAAAGTGTATGCAAAAATGCTAATAAAATAGACAGTGATGACGATGATGATAACGAAGTAGAAGCCACTGACAATATTCCAGTAAAAATGTCACATTTAGAAGGACTAGAGGCCCTAGAAAAAACTTATGTAGAACAACAAGAAAATACAACTGCCGCAGATGTTTTGCTTATCAAACGTTGGAGAGACATTGCAGCCAAAAACAGAACTAACACAAAACGAGTGCAGTTAGAAATTACCTCATTTTTAAGACATTAAAGTTAAGAATGAAACTTTTTTATTTTCGATTTTCCATACATATACTTAAAATAAGTGAACTAATTGTTCTATTTTTTGTTTTAACAAAATACCTATGTACGTAATAGCATATCGTGTAAATGCTTTTAAGTCAATCTGCAATGTTGTATTCATTCTAAACTTCTATTTTATAAAAAAAAAATCGGATTAACCGAAATTTCGATTATCTGAAATCACTTTGGTCCATATTATTTCGGATAATCGAGATTCTACAAAATCGTACAGAAATATAGGAAAAATTGTTAAAAAGTCGCATGCTACTGTTCAGTACATTGAGTATAAATCAACGGGTTCCTATAAAATTCGACTACCCTCCGGTCTTCCCAAGAAACTAACTCCACGTGAAGAGGCCAGTATTAGACAAATAATTATAGATTTCAAGAAAAGTGCACGAAAATTAAAAGAAGAAGTACGGGAACTATTTTCGAAAAATGATTGTTCACAAACAGTGAGAAATTGTTTACGCAGTGCAGGCTATAAGGGGTGTGCAGCCAGGAAGAAGCCGTTAATTAAGGAAGCTAATCGCAAAAAGCAGTTAACTTTTGCTAGGGAATACGTTATTAAATCTCCTGAATTTTGAGAATCCGTAATCTTTAGTGATAAAGAATTAAAGTTTGGAGAAAGAAGAATACTGCATTCGATATTTAAAACATTTGTTCCACAGTGAGGAAGGGTTGGAAATTTTCTTTTTATTAATGGTACCAGCATGTTTATTTGAAGATTTTGAGAGACAATTTAAGAGAAAGTCCAAAAATTAGCACTCGCAAAAAGATGCATTTTCCAACAGGACAATAATCCGAAACATACCGCAAACTTGGTGCGAGAATGGATGATTCATATTGTGCGACAGCAGCTTCATACACCTCCGCAATCACGCGATGTTAACCTCATCGAGTATTTATTGGAGGAACTTAAACGGCGCGTTCGCAAACATAATGTTTCAAACAGAGAAGAATTAAAAAATAGAATATTGAACGAATGGGAGAACATGCCAGTTAAGTGTATGGAAACTTTTTTTGACATTAATTTTGTTTACATTTTTATAACTATGATATAACTTCTAAATAAAGTGTTCCGTAGTTGTGGTTAATGCTAATCCTCGTTGGTTAAGTTTCAAATATTAATTTAAACATGTTTCCTCATAGTTCCAATTAATTAGTTAAACATAACAGAAAAATAGTATAGAAAGCAGGTCGTGTATGTGACTTTTTAGATTGACTGTATATATACGTGGGATGACCGAGCCTGTGTCCTTGCCACGAATTAATCTGGCGAGCTATAGCTTGAACGGTCACCGATTAAGCATAGATATGCATTCAATATCTAATTGATATTAACCTGCAATATAAAGTATTATATCGTACCAGTTTATCAAACTACGATGGTAATAAGTACTTTGTGTTTTGTCCTTTTCTCCACTGATTCTACTTCAGCTGATCACTCATTCTTTGAAACAGTAAATAACTGCCGAAAATGAATTTTGTTCACTTTTAGAAGTTAATATTAAGTATTTTGATTAGTCCATTAGGTACCATATTCCAATTTTAATAATAATCAATTTTGTTCTGGTTTGATCGTCAAACGAAAAGTCGAATGAAAGCAAAAGTGGTCTGGCCATAATGTCCAAAAACTATTGACTGTGACATAGTCAATCTAGTTATCTAGAACTTTTCGTAGAATTCAAATATTTAATATTATGTAACATGCCTTGATTTACCTGGTATAAATGTAGTATTTATTTTCATGGAATGAATTGCTATTAGGTAATTATTTCACAACCTTCACGAGGACTCCTAGCTTAGAAGATAAAAGGCTGAATATGAAGAACTACCTCAGTTGTGGACAGATATTTCGCACACGTTTTATCGTAAGCTCGTGTTACTAACTACTAACTAACTAACTCCCACGGTTGTTAAATTAACAAATCAATATATTTTCCGCTGATCAGGGTAGTAAAACATTAATCAATTGAAACTTTCCGTTTTCGAATTATTTTTAAAATTATATTAGTTTCTAAAATGTAACTCCCTGTATAGTTACTTGCATCAGGTAGAGCCGTTTAGTAGGTTTGCCCTTTAAGGTTATCTTTTAATCAATGAAATGGTAAGTATGTCTAAAAATAATAATATAAAATCCAGGCATGTTAGTCTTTGCAAGAATATAATACAAAAATAGTAGATAGAGATAGTAGAGCAGTAAAAAAAGGTCAAAATAATGATCAGATGGGTATAGTTTAGATACAGCAATATTATGATTTTATCCTCTCTGGGTTATCACTAGAAGTATTGTCCTGAATTTTAGACGTCGTGCTCTTTTGTTTATAAACAACTGAAGTTTTCAAAACGCGTTCTTCGAGCTTAAAATGTGAATAACTTGGGTTATATCAGTCGGATCGAGACAAACAAAAAACTAAACTCTTCGTAATGAAATTTCCAACAAATCCTCGTTGGTTTTAAATCGCTTAAATGCGTACATAACCTACAAAATTGAAAAAATAGGCAACAAAAATCCACTGAAATTTTGGTACAAGAATATTGAACTCAGTGGACACAATTGAATTTGTTATTAAAAATTTAGTCCAAATGGACCTTTTTCTCCAAAATTTAGCTCCCAACGGAACGATGCCATTAAAAAAAAAAATTTTTTTTGGGAGTCATTTTAACAGTTTTTTTACATTTGTTTATTAATCAAATAACAACAATTGATATTTTAAAAAAAATTTTAACGAAAATTATTTTTTTAAAAAATAAAGGTTTCGCGATTCTCTATCAGATGTGATAAAAAATTTTCAATTTTTTTTTTCAAAATGTCCGAAAAAACGCATTTATTTTATTTGAATTCAAATTTTAAATAATAAATTCCATTGTGTCTACTGCCCACAACAAAAGGCATATTTTCTGAAAGTTTCAAGCCAATAGGTTCACTTAGTCGCCCTGTACAATAAAATGAAAAAAAAAACAGTTTTTTATAAGTTTTTTCAATTTTTTAGATTATGTACACATTTGAGCGACTTAAGACCAACGAGGATTTTTAGAAATTTTATTACGAAGAGTTTGATCTTTTTTTATCTCGATCCGACAGATATAACCGGAGTTATTCGCATTTTAAGCTCAAAAACGTGTTTTGAAAACTTCAATTGTTTATAAATAAAAGAGCATAAGTTTTTCGACGTCCAAAGCTCCTGGTAATGGCCCAGAGAGAAAAAAAATCATAATATTGATGTATCTAAACTGTGCAATTCCAAATTTTACTGCATTATAGACTTACTACATATCATAACGAGAGCAGAGATTATTTCAAATGCAATTTTCAAAAATATCATTAGGACAACAAACTGCATTGTTAAAGTTATTGTAGTAATATGTTTTTATTTTCCTTGTTAAAATAAAGTACTGTATTCGTGAAAAAATCAGATTCCGAGATTTTTGCCTTTCTACACGTTTTAGGGTATCTATAGTAGATCATGAAAAACATAGTGACTCATTTCTGTCGGTCCGACAGGATCTGTTGGCACGATAGATCTCCAAAAATTTTGTATGATTTTTAATAGTAATATGGTAAATTTTTTTGACTTTTTGTTGAGATAATAAAGAAATATTATGCATATATATTTACAGCAATAGATCAAAGGGATCAAAGGAGTGGGGAAGGAGATTAGAGGGGTTGTTCCTGGAGTTTTGTAAAGATATAGTTATTGTAAAACAACTGAAAATGGACGAAGTCCATATTTCAGCAGTTTACCAGCTGATTAGTTAAAGCCATTATCGAAAAGCGCTACCTGCTTTTAAGCGTTGACTGTGTCAACCACTCTGTCGGCTCGAAAGCTGCTGTGTCAGCTTTCGATGGAATAATAGGTATGCGGTACTTACTACAATTCGTTGTATCCTACCATCGTACTCAGTAGCTTCTGGGATAAGTACCAGTAAATTCTGTTCTCTTGTTTGTCAATCCAAGCCTGACTGACGAGCCGTGATACGGCGAAACATGTCTCAGGATGGATTTGATGAGCAAGAAAATAGGTGGTAAACTGCTGAAATATGGACTTCGTCCATTTTCAGTTGTTTTACAATAACTATATATGCCTGAGGAGGATTCCTCGAAAAGCGCTACCTGCTTTTAAACGCTGACTGTGTCAGCCACTGTGTCAGCTTCGATAGAGCAATAGGTATGCGTATTTAGTACAGTTGGTTGTATCCTACCATCGTATTTTGTGAAGATAGCATAATAAACAAATATTACGCATATATATATATATATATATATATATATATATATATATATATATATATATATATATATATATATATATATTTACAGTAATACATCAAAGGGGTTAAAGGGGTGGGGAAGGAGATTAGAGAGATTGATCCCTGTATAAAACCTCGTATGTCCTTTTTGAAATTTTTGACGTCGAATAATTTATAAATCAGGTTTTCCTTTCGTTACTATAAGTTTTAACCCAAGAAGGGGGGAAAGCGGTGGGGGTAATCAAATATTGTATAGTTACAATAGTATTTTTCAAGTTTTATGGTTGATGCAATTGACAACATATTATTTATATTAAAATAAATAAGGGGTTAATGGGTGAGGTAGAGAGTTAGAGGCGTTGCTTCGCATGTATCGTGCTACATGTCCTTTTCAGAGTTCTTGGATTGTAGAAATATGAAAATTAATTTATTTTTTCAATACTTTCCGTTCTACTAGGGGAAGGATTCAAAAGATGGAAGAATCTTGTATAGTTTCCAGGTAATCATGAACAATTTTTCAGGTGTTTCAGATGGGAAGATGGGTAAATTTTAAGCGTAATCATTTATAATAAAACATATAAGGGGCCAAAAGGATAGAGAAGGTAGGTAGAAGAGTGACTTCGTAGGTTTTTTTCGGGATGTTTTTAGTCAAACAATCGGAATATTACATTTTCTTCCTTTATTTTTATTGTTAATATGGAAAGAGGGTGAGAAGGATGGGAATTTTCGTATCTTGTTAATAGTATTATAAAAATCTTTCCTGGTTCTCGGTTGGGATATTGAATAATTATCGTAAATACATTTTTCTAGTAAATTATATATTGGATGAAAGATATGAGGTGGGAGCTAGACGAGTAATTGCGTATATATGGTAATATACTCTTATTTTAGGATTCTTGATTTTCCATTATTTCTAGTTTAAACAGAAATAGTATATAAAGGGGATTGAGATTTGATTACAGAGTAACCTAAAAAAATGTTAAGTTAAATACAGAATAAATTTTAGAAATATATTATTATATTTTGTTAGGGAAGTATAAAATCATCAATGACTTCTCAAAACACACCCCGAATGAGTTTTCAACAAAGTTTGTTTCCGATCTTTGTTGAAAACTGATGACCTTGAAATATTTGTTTTTTTATATACCAGATATATTATTAAAGGTAATGTACTCGTGATAATTTTCGTTCAATTGATCAGTGCTTTTCGAGATAAGGAGGGACAACGATTTTTGTTATTTCTTAAAAATAATACGAATAAAAATATGCGCAAGTATTACGTTATATATATTTTTGAACACTTGTTTTCAAAAGCTGCTTTCATTCTCCACTCCACTCAATGACCTGGTAATTTTTTTTCACTTTCGATTTCTCCCAAAACTAACCCTTTAAGTAAAAATTTAATTTTCACGGCTCTGATGGGGCCATCAATTCCTATATTAGGGCCAACTTTCGAATTTCTTTGTCAAAGTTTCGGAGAAAATCGATTGTGTCAGACGGACAAACCCTGAAATGATCTAAGTGTTCCGTACATAGACCTTACGCTTTTATATTACGAACAACTTTTTTTTAAGTTCCAACTTTCTAATAAATAATATAAATATTACATAATAATCTAGCGACACATTACTAAAAAGATTAATTTTTATTTACACATCGAGAGGTATTTTTCAGCATCCTGTCAATGTTCTTATCTGTATCGTCCACATATGAATTTTATGTTGGTACGCACGTATATAATTTTTAGAGAGGATTGTAGTTTTTTAGTCATTAAATATTTTGTTTTGGTTATTTCAACGAGGTAAGTTTCTAATTTGTTACTGTATTCGGTATACATTGTATAACATATTACAATGGCCATTTTTTATGTTTCAAAGTTTCCGTTTTTAACCTTTATCAGTATTGTTTTTTAGTGTTCTGTACGGAACACTTATAAGATGACTTCGGTGTCTGTCTATCTGTCTGTCTGTCTGTCCGTCTGTCTGTCTGTCACACCCGATTTTCTCCGAAACTATTTGTCACAGAAAGTTGAAATTTGGTAATAATATAGGAATTGATAGCCTCATCAAAGCCGTGTAGTTTTGAAAGTTAAATTTTGACTTAATGGGTTAGTTTTGGGGGTGAAATCGGAAGTGAAAAATTTTTTTTTTTACTAGGTCATCGAGTGTGGTATCAAATGAAAGCTTGTGAAAACACGAGTAAAAAAATGTATGTATATTGTATGTACTTGGACTCACTTTTCTTTGTATATTTTTAAAAAGTCGCGAAAAATCGCTGTCCCCCCAACTTATCTCGAAAAGTACTGATCAAAAAATTTTGAAAAAATTCTGGAATCCTCTCCACGGAGTGTAGATTGAACGAAAATTATCACGAGCGCATTACCTTTAATAATTTATTTGACATATAAAAAAAAAACAAAAACTTCTAGGTCATCAGTTTTCAGTAAAGATTGGAAACAAACTTTGTTAAAACTGCTTTGGGGTGTGTCACTGATCATTTTATACCACCGTAACAAAATTTTTTATTTTGTAAGCAATCAACGTACGGAACACTAATTGTGCAAGTTTAACTTGCACTAGACTGGTTATTTTTAATTGAAATAGTAAACTATTTAATAATCAGTGAAGTTGCTCATATCAATAATTTATTATCCATTGCTTAACGACCTAAGCATGAATTAAGGACCCCATATGAATTAAGTCCATGCAACCATATATATATATATATATATATATATATATATATATATATATATATATATATATATATATACATATATAAAGATTGGTTAAGTATTTGTTTATTTACTACTGTTTCGACCTCCTTAATGGTTTTTCACCAGAGTTAAAATATTCACAAACGTAAACTCTTAAACCTCCATACAAAATACACACACATGTATTAAAGTTATAATTTGATTTTATTTTATTTATCACATTTTTATATCAAGTGACCCGTCTACGGTGTTCACAGGAGTCTTGTGAAGAGTTTACGTTTATGAATATTTTAACTCTGATGAAGACCCATTAAGAAGGTTGAAACGTTAGTAAATAAACAAATACTTAACCAATCTTCTTTCATTAATAGATCCAAAAACCAAGAAAATACCAACAAAAAATATAATACTCAAAGGTTTAAGAATATTAATTACATATTTTGAAGAAAATAAAATATCCAAAAAATTAATATATATATATATATATATATATATATATATATATATATATATATATATATATATATATATATATATATATATATATATATATATATATATATATATACGAGGCTGGTTTGAAAAGTCCGTGCAAAAATAAAAACTACTTATGTGTTTGGGGTAAACCTTTTTTATTTTTCGACATAGTCTCCTTTTAGTCTTATACACTTCGTCCAACGATGTTCTAGTTTGTTGATCCCTTCCGAATAATAGGATTTGTCCAAGTCTGCAAAATATCCATTAGTGTCTGCAATCACCTCCTCGTTTGAATAAAATCTTTGTCCCGCCAGCCATTTCTTCAAATTGGGGAACAAATAGTAGTCCGAGGGAGCCAAGTCTGGAGAATAGGGGGGATGTGAAACGAGTTGGAATCCTATTTCCATTAATTTTGCGACCACAACTGCTGAGGTGTGTGATGGTGCGTTGTCGTGATGGAAAAGGACTTTCTTGTGGGCCAATCGCGGGCGTTTTTTCTTGCAGCTTGGTTTTCAAACGGTCCAATAACGATGAATAATATTCACCTGTAATAGTTTTACCCTTTTCCAGATATTGACCGGCGGCCTTGATTCGCTGGAACATCGAAGAACGGTTGGCGACTTGAGTCTGTTCTACAAGTATTTTCATGGAAAGTGTTCGAAGGATGTAGCCCGCTTAATTCCTCCCAAAGCGGTGCATGTTAGAAATACACGTCGCGCTGGTGCTTCGCATCCGTATGAGGTTCAACTTGTTACTCCGCGTACGACGCTTTTCAAGCAATCTTTTATATGGAGAACGTCATCCCTTTGGAATAATTTGCCCAGCGCTGTGTTTCCCACCGAGTACAATTTACAGCGATTCAAGAACAACGTGAATCGCTTTTTCCGCACTCGTGCCGCTCCTGGAGCGCTTTAGGAACTTCCCTGCAGCACGTGTGCTAGATCAATAAAAAAAAAAAAAAAAAAAAAAGTCTTGAGGATTATCCCTTGCGAATCCCAAAAGACCATAACCTTTCCGGCCGAAGGAACGGTCTTCGCCTTTTTTGGTGCAGATTCCCCCTTGGTAACCCATTGTTTAGATTGTTGTTTGGTCTCAGGAGTATAGTAATGTATCCATGTTTCATCCACAGTGACGAAACGACGCTTAAAGTCCTCCGGATTCTTCTGGAACAGCTGCAAACCATCCTTGCAACACTTCACACGATTCCGTTTTTAGTCAAGCGTGAGCAATCGCGGCACCCATCTTGCGGATAGCTTTCTCATGTCCAAATGTTTATACAAAATATTATGTACCCGTTCAGTCGAGATGCCTACAGCACTAGCAATCTCACGCTCCTTAACTCTTCTGTCATCCATCACCATATCATGGATTTGATCAATGATTTCTGGAGTCGTAACCTCCACAGGCCGTCCAGAACGTTCAGCGTCACTTGTGCCCATATGGCCGGTCCGAAAATTTTGAAACCACTTATAAACTGTTCTAATCGAAGGTGCAGAGTCACCATAATGTTTATCAAGTTTCTCTTTAGTCTCCTGAGGCGTTTTTTTTCCTTTCATAAAGTAATGTTTAATCACCCCACGAAATTCTTTTTCGTCCATTTCTTGAAAAACCACTCGACTTCCTTGATTCACACGAATGCCAAACACAATGAAATAGACCAATATGGCTGAAACTTGGGTGCGTTCATTCAAGAGATGCTACTAACTAAACATGACCTCGATCGCGCCGGTGGTGCCATCTCTCGGACTTTGCACGGATTTTTCAAACCAGCCTCGTGTATATATATATATATATATATATATATATATATATATATATATATATATATATATATATATATTTATTTATTGCGACTACGTGGTATCCCAGACTGACACCAATTTCATTCTTCATTTTAATCATAATGTGTTTTAGGTCAAAAAAAGTTTTTCTTTTATCCATCAATTTTTATTGCAACTAAAAATTTTAAATTGCTCAATAAAAAAACTTCTAAAAACGTTCTATAAGAGTTTATTTGCTCTCATAGGATCTCATGGGCAACAAAATACTTTAAAATTTTAGATGTGAACGAACAAACTTATTTCATGAGATATGTAAGGTATTCCTGAGGATATAAATATGTTATAAGAAAAAATGGCCATGGTGGAAAATAAATAAAATGAATCGAATGATATCAATGGTGGTACTCGGATTAAGTCATTCTTTACCTTGAGAAAATCAAATTGAGTGCTTATTTTTTTGGATTATTTAGACAAGGTAAATTTTTTCATTTTTTGATTAATATTTCATAGTTCATTCATAAAGTGTATTGAATTAAGTTATTCTTTAGCGCGAGATAGGCAAATTTAGTGTTTATTTTAGAACTGCATGTTTGTAAGCAAAGTATCATCAATCATTTTACCAATTTTTTATTTATGTTTTATTCATAACTGTTAGAAAAAATATTTACACAATATATAGTACAGGTATTAACTTTCCGTAGTAACTTCTATTATAAAAATGAATTACTAACTGTGAGAAGTCTAGAAGTGAAATTCATATTCATTTCTTATTATTAAAAGTTCATTTATCGATGGATAGCCTGTCTAGAATCTTGGGCTAACAGAGGATATATTTTATTACCAAAATACATATTAGGAAATAGAATATCTTTTTATTTTTCACGAGTCATCGTAGAGCGCGACACTGTCAAATTAAGAGTCGTGCTACAATGACGATTAAAACATTATTTGTGTATTCGTAAAACAAACAAAAATAACAAATAAACCATTATATTTGTACAACACATTAAACATTGGCAAACCCTTGCCGTATGGAAAATTGTATGTTTTTTATAATTTTCGAGCATATTTGGCAATGCTTTTTTAACGACGCGACGCATTTAGGGGTATTTAAGCTAAAAATGTAACAAAAATATTTTTTCGTCAAGTTCAAATTGAAATAATTACTCATTTAATTTTTCTAAACAATCGACCTTATACTGGATTACTTAATCTAATATTTATTATAAGTGGAGGCAAATGCCGTAAAACAAAAATCCGGACATTTTTGGATACAGCTTGGAAATGGATTACTACTTTAAAACAGTGCCAACATAATGTAAACGAGTTTTCTCAGCCCAAATTTGACCACAAAGCCACTTTTCTTCTATTTTAGTGCATTTTTTCACATTTTAATGGTTTAGGTTCACTATTTTTTAAATATCTCAGTTTCTGTTTGTTGTTATACGACAAGAAATCATTTAACTCGTCAAAAAATTGTCTAAAAAACTGCGTAGATTGCATTAAAAAATATTAATTCGATATTACGACTTCAAATTATAGGAAAATATAGTTTCTATATTAGCAAAAAAGTGTGCCAAATTTTATTAAAGAATATTAAGAGGATTGGTGAAAATTTTTAGTCCAAATCTTATTATGGATTTTTCTTGTGGGCAAAAGGTCGTAGGAAACTGTTTTTTAAATTTGCAAAATTTTATGCACTTTAAGATGGTTAGAAGGAAAAATAAAGAATATATAAAAAGCTATCTTATTTTTTTTTTTTGTTACGAAAAATTGATTTCTTTTCGCTTTTGCTCTACACTAGAAAAGGTCTGGTTCATTCTCTTTATTTATATTCAGCATTTTATCTTAAATATGACATGGAAAAGTAATTTTAAAACAAATACTACCTATTTTACGATAATATTATAATTTAGAATGTTGAAATGATATCAATAGTAATATGATACACAGCTTAAAAATAAAAAAAACAATATTAAAAAAAGGAGAATATTTGGATTTAAAGTCATTACCTACTTATACCTAAACATGATTTTTTAAAATTACCACATAGTGTCTCGACGCTAAGCTTCGAAATAAGTTGCAATGCTAACAACTTTCGTAAGTATACAGATGGCACCTGTATCGTAAGCATCAAATATTTTTTTGTAGTTAATCTTATCGTAATGTACTGTAGTTCGTGGACAGCATTTATTTTATGTACGAGGATGGATTGAAAATTTCGCGGCCGCACCAAAAAATAATTATAATATTTTTATTTAGTATCCTCAATAAGTTCATACTTCCTTTGGTTGTCACAGTGTAAAATTTTGTTGGTGTAGAATTTGTGGTTTTTAGATTAGAACGAGTTTAGTGAGATCAAGTTTAACGTTTTTGGAAAAATGGAAAAAATTGAACAAAGTGCGGTCAACAAGAACCTGTTTAAAAAAAGATTAACACCAAAGGAGATCCACGATGATATGAAAACAACACTAGGGGAATCTGCTCCTTCATATACCACTGTGAAAAAATGGGTTGCAGCATTTAAACGTAGTCGATCTTAATCTTAACATTCAATACATCTGGTAGCTGTTTTCGCGTGTTCGTCACAAATAGGCTTATTACCTTCTCCACATAATTTTCGAGTCTTGCATCGTTTTCTAAAATGCTCATTGTAACAAATCTAGCACGAGCCTACAACTAGTTCTCGTCAAGTCGAATTCCGAGGTACTTGAGAAGTTAAAGGTACAGAACTGTCTGGAATTAAATTTGCAAAAGGCTTTCCCATAAGACTCTCAATTGCGATTCGTGTAGCAAAATGTCTTATTATCTAATTATTGGAGTAACGATCTTGAATATTTGGTAAACATAACTCTTCACCAAGCTGTCGTAAAAATAATCTTCGTTGATTAATTTTTTTCTGGGTCATTTTGTTACTCTCAAAATATAAAATATATGGCGCAAGAGCAGCAACCTCTAAGATGTTATAAAAAAATGCTAGTGGCCATCCTCTTGTTGATTTCTATACTGTGTATTTCCCTAGCATTTGATCCATTGTGTCAACACCAATTTTTGTTTTATTGTATTCAATTATTTCTGTTTTTTTTTCTTATCTTCAAAAACTGTCATATCTGAGTGCATAGTTAATAACAGTATTACTGCTCCATTTTTTTTGGAACATACCAGCAGATGATTACTTGATCATGAAACCCAAATAAAGTATAGTACTTTTTTTGGCTTTCATTTCTTCGAGAATATATTTTTTATTTTTTTTTAGAGTACCCACTAATGTCAAATTCCACGTCAATATATGTTTAGCTAAAGGTAATGTAGTAAAAAATTGTCCATTGATATATTTCGGCCAGATCCTCGATACAATGCAGCACTTTGATTCGTCTCACGACCAGTCCCACTTTTTCCAATGTATATTTGTCCAAGTAGACGATCAGCCTTTTCGGAATCACATATCCACCATACCTTTATTCCATATTTCGCAGGTTTTGATGGAATATACTGCGTGAATAGTGTCGTCCTTCCTTAATATGGAAAAAGCCTGCTTACCAATAGACAAACATTCAGATAGTCTGTACAATCGAGATAAATTAGAATTCATCATGGTCACGTATTGGAGCAGCCTTGTTTTTTGCCACACAAGTAGCTCTTGCATTAGCATCATCAAATCGTATATATCGGAGAGTAGCCCAAAACCTGTGTAAACCGGTAACAATGGATTTTACATACTGTGTGTACCCGGGTACCCCGGTTATTGAACGACGCACAGTGTGTCGCGTAGAACATGCTAGGTGAACAAAATTCATGTTATGATTTCCAGGAAATCTTATTTGCAAAACGTAAACAACACCACCAAACCCCGAATTCCGAGAAAAGGTTGTTTATCAAATTTGCAAGTGGCGAGTCATAAGCGTCAGAAGTCAGGTAATGAGTTTAATGCAGCTCTTTCAATCAATCAGTTGCAATTTAGCGACACTTTCGTGCACATCTTATAGTGACATATTGTAATATTGTGAAAGTTTTTGTGATGAATATTAATACTGAGGGTAAGTACTATTTTTTAATGTATTTAGTTAATCAGAATCTATTAAATTGAATTTTTAGTGTTTTTTTTAAATAGCCTATATATTTTAGCGTGTTTTAAAAAAAAAAAAACTTTGAAAGTTCAGAATATACAGACATTCACCTCTATCCGGGCTAGTTTTTAGATATTACATAGAAATAACTTTATTCTTCGTAAAAATACACATATTGTTTAGCACACTTCAGTACAACATGTTTTTTTTTTCTTTTTTCCAGAACACGTTTACTCTATTTCAAGGGTAGCCTTTTTTGAGGAGTGGTTGAAACACACGTAGAATGAAGAAAACTCGCGTGTATATGACTTTCTTTCTTCAAAATTTCACTTTGGTGACATTACTGAAAGCAGCCAAAAAGAAATAAAGTTGAAGATATCCAACTTGTCTAATAAGTTTGGTGCCAAATGGTTGGCTTCAGGAAAGTCGAAGAAGCGTTTTTTTTAATTAAAAATAAGAATTGGTTGGATGAAGCAGACATACAGTTTACTGCGAGTTCTTTTGCGACACAACCTTCAACATCAAGTGAGAATGTGACTCCTGCAGGAAGACCTCGCAAAGATTTCGAGGAATCGTCGTTTAAGACGAAGAAACGTCGCGTCGTGGATCTCGTAGAATCCCGAAGTGTCAGTGAATTGGTGACTGCTGCCGAAACTGCTGTGCGTTCAGCAGGGCAAAGGAAAATTGCCAATGTGATTAGAGACATTAGTGGGAGCCCAGATAATATTATTAAGTCTAAAAATACCAGTTCCGTTAACCCTAGGCAATTAAGTAGTGACGAAGCCTTAGCTTACTATATAGATTCTAAGTCAACAACGCATTCTTCCGTCATATTTTAGTTTAAAAAAGTCCAAACAGGCCTGTTACCCTGCAGAGGAGCACATTGCTATAACAGAAACTCGTGCTGAAATAAATTTGCAAGCCTTATTAAATAAAACAGTGGAACGTCTAGTATTAGCACAGAATGAAGTTATCAGCAGTGTGCTCCCAACAAGTTCATCGTTTACACTTGTTAGTAAATGGGGATGTGATGGAAGTTCTGGGCACAGCACATACAAACAGAGATTGAGAACACTGAATATACGGACGAGTTTCTTTTCGCATTTTCTTTAGTTCCCCTTAAGTTATATGATGGGTCCAAAATTATTTGGCAAAATACTCGGCCTTCATCAACTTTGTATTGTCGCCCAATCAAATTTATATTTGCCAAAGAAACGAACGACTTCACGTTAGTGGAGACAAATAGATTGTTGGAAGAAGTTAATGCTCTTCTTCCAACACTTATCAACTTTGGTGATTCTCAAATCTCTGTAAAACACGAACTTTTGCTGAGAGTGACAGACGGAAAGGTGTGTAACGCCTTAACGGAAACTAGTTCATCCCAAAAGTGTTTCACCTGTGGCGCCACCCCCAAGACGATGAATGATGACCCCGCGATGTTTAACAGCAATCAAGAACATTGTGGCTTTGGTTTGCTTGCTTGGATTCGTTGCTTCGAATGTCTTTTACATATTAGTTACAAGTTGAATATTAAGAAATGGCAGGCTAGAAGCAACGCAGACAAAGCAGATATCAAGGTTTGTTCCGAGGAAATCAAATTAAAATTTAAGAACGAGATGGGACTCATTGTAGATAAACCAAAGCCAGGATTTGGTTTTTCAAATGATGGAAATACAGCCCGTCGCTTTTTTAAGAATGCTGAGATGAGTGATCAGATCACAGGGATCACATGTTACAATTATAAAAAAGTTTGATGTTATTTTGAGAACATTGTCTTCTGGATTCGAGATAAACTTAGTTGAATTCAAAAAATTTTGTCTTGAAACCAGAAAACATTATCTTAGTCTCTATTCGTGGTACTGTATGCCTGCTACTGTGCATAAAATATTAATTCACAGCACAGAAGTCATCAAAGCGGCATTGCTTCCAATTGGGCAGCTTTCCGAAGAGGCTCAAGAAGCACGGAACAAAGATTGCCGCAGATTTAGGGAGTACAACACCCACAAGTGCTCGCGTGTTGCCACGAATAGAGACTTACTGTGCATGTTAATTACAACATCTGATCCTTTGATCAAGAGCCTTCGAGAGATTCCCAAAAAAAAGCCGGAAAAAATATGTACAGATGTATTAAAGTTAATTGTAAGCCCTAGCATAGAAGAGTCAAGATTGGAATCGTCATCATATTGTCGCACAATGCCACAAAATGATGACGATTATACAGTAAACGACTCATCAGAAGACTCTGATGATGATTATTAGGTTCAGCTACTATTTTTAGTTATGTAGTGCTTGTACTAAGTATGTAAACCTTGACTTGTAAATTTTTCTTTACCAATAAATGAGTATTTTTATTTTACATATAATTACAGTCAGTGTCATTATGCTAAATTTATTACAGAGCATTTATAACATTTATTTTAAAATTACAACAACAATTTTTGACTGGAATTTTCAAAAACAAGCAAGAAATATGTACCTTAAAAAAATCAAAAACATTTTAAAATACCAACTACTTATGTATGTATAATGCACAAGTTATCTACCTGAAAGGCAGGTATTATTTGAGTTTATCCTTTTTGTGTCAATAAAACTAAGTAATATGGATTAGTTGTTTTATTTTTAATTGACAAATGCAATAAATGATTTTTCATCTGGTTATTATTAAAAATAATAATACAGTGTCTTTCATTTAGTTGCACATTTAAGTTTGTAGAAAAATTCGTGCACATACGCAGAATATTTTGTTTTTGTTATACAATGTTTTGTGCAGCTGGACAAAAAATACAAGTAAGCGAAATGCAGCTAAATGAAAGACACTGTATTATAATTTTTAATTCTAATAACCATACAAAATACCCTTGCCCTTTAGTTCCGTTATCTACCTGCTAAGCTGATGCAATCCTACCGCGATATGCAAGGGTGGCTGTATTACACAAATTTTATCGATATTGAGTACCTGCGGTAAATTGTGAATAAAACCCACATTTATTAACCGATTTTCATGATTAATACCTTACTTTATTTTCCAGATACGCAGCTGTCAGAAAAATGTATAATATTTTGTTTTTCTTTTGTTATTGCGCTTTTTTACCGAAAAAAATAATGAATTTTACACGAAAAAAATTTTTTTCTCTCCATTAATTTCTAAATAACTCCAAAACGATAAAAGATAGAAAAAATAATATTCAATCAACTTTAATAAAATTTTGTTACGCATTTTTTAATGTTTTATTTATAAAAATCTGACAAGTTGTTCCCGAGTTATCGTTAAATATGTCTGCGTAGCTGACTAATTTAGGGGAAAAATTAGCCACGCCCATAAAAAAAAACCAACGCGATGAATTTTTCCTAAAATAACTTAATATGCCTAGAATATACATAAACAATTGAAATAAGTGAAAAAATAATTTTGTCCAGCTAATTGTACTAGTCGACACACTGTGCGACGGTTGAAAATTCCGGTGATTGACGGAAGGTTTACTGGTGCTGACCATCTTTTTTTAGATTTGTACTTATATTATTTAAATTTTCATTAAACAGCCGGAACATTCAGTATTTTTTACTCATCTCCTTGCAGCTTAGTCATTTTTTGTAAAGAAACATATAGTTTATTAAATATTCCGAAACTGGACAATGACGTCAGTAAAATAAACGCCTGTAAAATAAGATACACACGGAAAATGTTTTTTTTGATATAGATAACAAATTAACTTTTCTATAATATTGTTTGATACGAGTTAACAATATTACTTGAACACTATCCTTTGAAAAAAAAAATATATGACATAACAATTTCAAATTGATAAAACTCATACAAAAAATTAGTTGAAATTTAAAATATTACATTCAAAAAAAGACTTTTAAAAGAAATATCCTCTCGCAGAGACGTATTATCGATAACGATTGAATTCAAAGGGATAATCCAGAAAGCATAAAGAAACAAAGTCATAATAAATGGTGATATAAGATGTCATCTACATCTAATTTTAGGTTGAAAATGTTTATTTACTCGTACATAAATAAATTTTAGGGACCGTTGACCAGTTTTGTATTTTCTTTTATCGTTCACCTCCCCGCCTAAGTAGGGATTTTACCCTTTTTCATATCCTGAGGATATTGACCGGGATGTAGTAATACCTGTCAACGTTGTTCAAGTGCCGAAACGGACGTTAGTACATTTCTGCAAACAACTACTACTTATGTACCTAGTCAGGCCAAATACATTTAAATAAAAGTATACCGACCTGCCGGGATTGGACCCGAAACCTTCTGCACCGCGAGCAACTACTACGCCACGAAAAATAATAGAATATTATATATATATATATATATATATATATATATATATATATAATATATAATATTCTATATTTATAGAAAGGAGATTATTTTCATCACGGAAAAATAAACTCAACCTTTGTTTATCGTCGTTTAGAGAGAGAGAAAGAACATGCATTAATAATATGAAAATTTTACACACTATGCAAACACCTTAAAAATAAAAATGTGACTATTCTTAATGACCAATTAGACCTGGGTTATTTAGTGTTATATGACCTATGGAAAAATTTACCTGCCTTTATATATGTATATGTACCTTCCTAGTTTTTGGTTCATTGCATTTGAAAATGTAGCAATAAGTACAAAACCGCGGTCACTCAGAAGCAAAACTAACGTTTTTTTAACAAAGTAGGTACGAAACCCTAACAGACAAGGAACATTTGCAACAAGAAACCAAGCTCCTTCGAAACGTTTTACTTTCAAATGGATACAGTCAAAACACGATCCGGCGGGCCCTAAATAAACAACACAAACAGGAAAGAAAGACATATACTACAAAAGCATTTCTCCCATATATAAAAGGCGTCACAGACAAAATAGGAAGACTTCTAGGAAAACACCAAATTGAGACCATTTACAAAACGAATAAAAAAATTAAAGATATTATACCTACACCAAAAGACATTATAGCCTTAGAAGACCAAGGTCTATATGAAATTCCGTGTCAGGACTGCGGTCTTTCATACATAGGCCAAACAAACAGGAAAATTAGCGCCCCACGAGACGAACACAAAAACGCCGTAAAACAAAAATCCACCACCTCTTGTCTAGTACAACATGCACACAACACCGGCCACAAAATCGGTTTTGACAAAACCAGAACCCTACAAAAAAGTAATAACCTATCCACTAGGATAATCAAAGAAGCCATAGAAATAGAAAAGAGGGCCCAACAACTTAAATAATCGGGATGATAGCCAACGTTTACCGAACTCTTGGAAACATATTCTATCCTAGTACCAAGTCCAACCAAGAGAAACAATAATTCAATCGTATGTTACTTCACCAACACAAACATTACAAAGAACCATAGAACCGACAACGCGCAGCCGAAGCCGAGCCTCTATTGGCCAGATCCGTCCGACCAATAGAGCCACCCCCAAGCACATAAAACCGGCGCGCTCGGAGCCAGTCTCGACATTCAACGCTAAGACACCGACCAGTGATCAACGCTTTGAAAAAGATGGATGAGATTCCATCGAAACGTCAGCGAAACCGTCCATCAAGGGACTTCAAGCTAACACGGGGTACCCGAAAAACGACTACTACATTTCACACCAGTGAGAACATTCGTCAAAACACACACATTTATATATATATATATATATATATATATATATATATATATATATATATATATATATATATAAATATATATAAATATAAATAAATATATAAATATATATAAATATATATAATATATATATATATATATATATATATATATATATATATATAATATATATATATATATATATAATATAAATATATATATATATATATATATATATATATATATATATATATATATATTTATCTATATATATATATATATATATATATATATATATATATATATATATAATATATATATATATATATATATATATATACGGACAAAATTAACGCAACAGTCTGAAAAATCTTTTTCTTATGTCAGTTTTAAAATTTATCGAGTATTTGAATAGTAGGCTATGCATATTTTGTTTCATTGTTCATGACCGAAATCAAAACAATTCGTTTAGATTTACAGTTTTAAAAAATTTTTTAGAAGATAAACAATTTTCTGTAATAATGCGATATAGATTTTCTTTAAAGGTAAGCTTATAAATTGTTCCCTTTTTCAAAGTAATACGTTTTTGTGGTAGACTGTCTTATTTTTGACCCCGAAGAATTAGAAAAATGAATCGAACAAGGAATTTAACTGAACACGAGGAAGTGCGAACCTCAGTTTTATTGGACGAGGAATATTGTCAGAGTTATGTTGCCAATTTGTTAGGCAAACATCGTTCCACAATAAGTCGTATGGTAGACTAGAAGGCTAGGGCAAGGACGAAAACGATACACTAGCGACCTAGATGAACGATTTATAAGACAATATGCTTTAAGAAACAGGACTGTCACTAGTTCTATAATAAGAAACGAACTCGAAGCTGTTCGCAATGTCACAATTTCCTCTAAAACAGTTAGAAGACGGTTAAATGAAGCTGGATTAAACAGTAGGAGACCAGCCACTGCGCCCTTACTTACTAGAGAGAACAGAGTTGCCAAGTTACGTTTTGCCCGAAATCACGAAAACTGGTTTGTGGATGATTGAAAACAAGTTTTCTTCACAGTTGAAACTAGGGTTAATCTAAAATATCCAGATGGTCGTGATCGAGTATGGCGAAGACAAGGAGAGAGGTTTGCTCCTTGCAATATCTCTGCAAGGATTCTATTCGGCGGTGGCTCTGTTATGTTCTGTTGTGGCATCTGCTTTGATGCTCGCACAGAGTTAGTTCCTGTCCGTACGAAATCCATGAATGCTGACTACTATCTTGAGAATATTGTAATAGAACATGTGATGCTTTTCGGTCATTTTGTGGGGCGCAATTTCCTGTTTATGCAAGACAACGCTCGACCTCACGTGGCTAGGGAGGTACTCGATTATCTTAATCAAGTTGATATACCGATTATGCAATGGCCACCAAAAAGCCCGGATCTGACTCCGATAGAACATGTATGGGATCACCTTAAGAAAAATGTGAAACGTCATATACCTGCACCTAGAAACCTGAGGGAACTTGAAAATGCAGTTATCACCGAATGGGAGCAAATTCCTCAAGATTTTATCCAAAATTTAATTAAAAGCATGCCTAGGCACATAAACGCTGTCATTTGAAGTAGAGGAGGCAACACACGCTACTAGTGTCCCAGTTACACCATTAATTTTGCTACTAGTGTCCCAGTTTATTTTTTTCATTATTACATAATTTCAACGATTTTGTTATTAGGTCTTAAGAATAATTTTAATTCGAATCTTATAGAGAAATTTGGTAGCTAATTCACTTTCAAAGTATCCGAATAAGTTTTTTTTTTACTTTTAGTGTAACCAATGTTCATAAAAAATTATGAAAATTAATTCATTATAGAGATTTGTATGATTTAATATACTGTTGCGTTAATTTTGTCCAGGAGTGTATATATATATATATATATATATATATATATATATATATATATATATATATATATATACAATTTATATAAAACTCTTTTAAACCACAATAAATTTCCTGTATATATAATATAAACCAACACAATTTTATCTCTATATTTAGTTAAAAAAAAGTTGTATGAAGTAATTTTATTTCTGCTTTTGCTTTTGATAAAAGTTAAAATGAAACGTTCCAACGAACCATTTTAAAAGTTTAGATAAAGCAAGTTTTAAATAAAACTCTTATTTCCACCATTTTTATTTCGCCAAAAGTAAAATATATAAATACCACAAAAGATTAGTCATTTACGATAATAGTCTACTTATTTTATGTTAAGTTGTAACTTTTATATTCCTTGTTGCTTAAATATATAGTTCGAAACTAATCATTTAGTCCTAATCTCGAAGATCATTTAGAATATTCTTTTCCTGAACATAATTATTAGATCGACACAGTACGCTTTTTATTTGTGCCTATTTTAGCCCATTTTCGCTTATAAGTTAATAGTGAACTCTTCCAGTTTAGCTACTGGAACGAAATTTTCCTTTAGCGAACATTTTTAAAACCTATCTTCACTGTAGTGTTAGTCATATTATACGTTCAGTTAAGTGATAATAAATAGCCGATTTCTTTTCAAAATAATATACAGTGATTTCAAGATATTTTCCATCCTTCATAGTAACTTGTTAGCGATGTTAGGGGACATTTTAGGATGGAGAGTAAAACATTCACTACCTTAGCTGTAACTCATGAAATCATAATCATAAAAAATTCTGAAAAAGATTACTGCATATTATTTTAGTAACATGGCATTTTTATTGTTACTAGATGCGTCTGCCGGTGAGGATGAGCGTATTAATTTCTCGCTTCTTTATTTAAAATCATATTCTTCTGTCATATTTATGTTACTAACGCATGCAATATTCTAATAGCTACGAATGTGCTGATTAATACGCTAGTAGCTCGGCGATATCAACGAAAGCACCTGACGCAAGCTATGAATAAAAATAGATAAATAAACAAATCATTTATTTGTGAAAATTTACATAACCAATATGAAATATTGACAAACACGTAGAGTGCAGAAAATTATGTTTTTATAATTGACATGTATGTCTAAAAAAGAGGGTTTCTTGATTACGAAAAAATCTGTTTAAAGCTAATTAAATATATCAGGAATTTTACCAACAAGAATTATGGGTTTTGTTCCAACTCAGGCTTTGACCGCAATAAAATAAAAAATTATAATAATGTATGTAAATTCAGATTGCCTTTTTTAGCAAAGATGCTAATATTTTAAAAATCTTTAAGATATTTTTAAATATATTTTCTCTTAAGAAATTATTATAATTCGTATGATCATAACGGAAAACTGGGAAATACGAAACATTCTTGACCGAAGTGGAATATTCTTATCTTCATTATTAATCTGTATATTTAACTACTACAAAATAACATAAAACAAGTAGAATAAATTCTTTTTAGCAACAAATGCATTACGCCTGCATACATATTTGCAGATTAAGGCTAGGAAAATAAATTATGTTTCGTATTTTACACTAAATCGTGGAATATATTTACGGTTGGTGCCTGAATGTAAAATTCACTTAAACCTCCGGTATTTGTTGCTTTTCCCAGGATTTATTAAAACTTTATTACGTTGCTCGTGTTGTAATAAATTCGAATATAATAAATTTCATATTTTGGCTAAAAATATCATCTCAATATATATTTGAACACTTTGTGAAAAGCAGGGAACGACTTGCCAAAAATAAAAGTCATTGACGACAGTAATTATACCATCTTAAATTATGACACTTAATTGAAAAATTGTTCAGCAATCCATATGATTTTTAGGAAGCACCAACCTTCAAACGATACGTGTCAAAATTTTTTACAAATTACAATAGTTTTATTGACCCTACTTTTGATATTTTCAAAACAATGGAAAAAATCGAATTTCGTGTGTTGATTAAACACTGTTTTTTGACGGGAAAAATACCGTTGAAGCAAAGCAATGGCTTGATACATATTACGGTGACTCTGTCCCTAGAAAATCACTCATCATTTACTGGTATACTAAATTTAAACGTGGTCATACAGATACAAAAATATTCTCTTACATATCAAGATTGTTTGCTAGTGTTAAATTATATTATCTGGTTAAATTCGCTAACCAAACTTTCAAAACTCAATCTGGTCATGCAAAAGTAGTAATTCTCCAGCACGAATGAGTTTGAATAAATCGGGGCATGAATTTAATTTTGTTATATAAATAATATATAGGCACGAAAAGTTATTAGTTGTATAAAAATTATTATATTAGATTTAACTAAAGATAAAAATGGAGAAAAGTATGTTCACTTCATTTTTAAGTTCAGAAGAAAGACGATCTCATCTTAAAATGATATTTATAATTATTTTCAATTCCTCCAGATTACTGGGATCATGATTGTTTACATTATACGCGCGAAGCTAAAGGTATGCAGAGATAACATATAGGCTGAAAAGTTTTTAGTCTGACACATAGATGTTGCCCTTTTCAAAAAATCCATTTGATTTTTAGGAAGTACCAACCTTCAAATGATACACCTCAAAATTTCATGACATTTCGATGATTAGTTTACAAGTTACAGTGGTTTTAGTGACGCTACTTTTGATATTTTCAAAACAATGGAAAAAATCGAATTTCGTGGGTTGATTAAACACTATTTTTTAATGGGAAAAAATACCGTTGAAGCAAAGCAATGACTTGATAAGTGTTACGGGAACTCTGCCCCTGGAAATCACTCATTATTTACTGGTATGCTGAATTTAAACGCGGTCGTACAGACACAAATGATGCTGAACGCTCTACATCCCCAAATGAGGTGGTTACAAAAATCAAATCAATCATACAAAATAATCCACAAAATTGTTTTGGGTGGCCGTAAAGTGAAATTGCGTGAGATAGCTGACACCCTTAAGGTATCAAAAAAACGTGTTGATCATATTTTGAATAAATATTTAGGAATGAGAAAACTCTGTTCAAAATGGGTACCGCGTTTGCTCACAGTGGACCAAAAACAACAATGTGTTGATGATTCTGAGCGCTGTTTGGATCTGTTTAAGCGCGATAAAAGGATTTTTTCATGCGATATGTGACAATGGATGAAACATGGATTCACCACTACACACCGGAATCAAATCGGCAGTCAGCTGAGTGGACAGCAGCTGGTGAAAGCCGCCCGAAGCGACTAAGAACACAACAGTCGGCTGGTAAGGTTTTGGCCTTTGCATTTTGGGATGCGCATGAAATAATTTTCATCGACTATGCTGAGAAGGAAAAAACTATCAATATATAAAGTTATTGGTGCGTTTGAAGGCAGAAATCGCAAAGGAACGGCCCCAAATGAACAAAAAAAAAGTGCTCTTTTATCAAGACAATTCACCGTGTCACAAGTTAATGATAACAATGGCAAAATAGCATGAATTGAAGTTCGAATTGCTTCCTCAGCTACAGTATTCTCCAGATTTGGCCCCCAGCGACTTTTATCTATTCGCAGACCTTAAGAAAATGCTCATGGGAAAGAGATTTGGCTCCAATGAAGAAGTTATCGCCGAAACTGAGGCCTATTTTGAAGGCAAAGACAAATCCTTCTACATGAAAGGTAGAAAAATGTTAGTAAAGCGTTGGAGTCATTGTATCGCTCTACTACGGACACTATATTGATTAATAAAGTCGAATTTTGCAAAAAATGTGTTTTAAGTAGCTAGACCAAGAACTTTTCAGCCTACGTGTTAAAAAAAAAACAAATGCATATAAAATTTTTTTAACAGATTTTATAAATACGATATAAGCTAAAATGGACTTATCTCTATATTTCAAAAAAGTAATACAGAATTTTTAGCTCTGTAGTAGATTGGAATAAAAATTAAAATGAACCGTTTCAAGAAAAAGTTCATATCTACCCAATTGTAAATACAAACTTTATTTCCATAATTAGCGATAATGTTTCGTCCAAAGTTAAATATTCTTTCACAAAAAGATCAAACCGTTGTTTACGCTAAAACTCCAGTTATTATATGTAAAGTTGTAACTTTTGTATTCAAACCAGTGGAGTTCCTTTCTACTTTAATGTAATATTAATAACTCAACATTTTACAATCAACTAAACCCCCTTCTAGCGGAAGCATTCATGTAACCAGACATGTTCACTTTTGGGCAAGATATGTTGACGATATTCTCTGCATTTGGAAAGGAACCGATAGACAATTGTCAAGAGTTTTTATTAACTTTAATAAAATCAAACATAACATCCAATTCACAATAGAAATTGAAGTAGACAAATCACTTAATTTTTTAGAATTAAAAATTTTAAATGTAGAGAACAATATAGAGTTTGATATTTTTCGTAAACCAACTACAACAGACACCATTATACATGCTAAATCAAATCAGTCTTGGTTGATCAATTAATATTCCACTAAGTACGAACAATTATCTAAAAGAACTGAATAAAATCAAAAGAATAACCAAAAACAATGGATATAATCCAATTATTATAGATGAACTGGAAAAAAACAAAAAATATAAAAATATACTTAAATAATTTTACGCACCAGACGTAAAACATGAAAGCAGAAAACGATTTGCTATCAACTATGTCGGTGGTATTAGTAACAAAATCAACAATAAACTTAACAAGTTAGAAATAAACTGTATAAGTGTTAATAAAAACAATATAGCCCGATACCTGGTTAATAACAAAGAAAGATCTAAAAAATATTGAAAATCGGGTATATATGAACTTAATTGTGAGGACTGTGACGCTGTCTATGTGGGACAAACGGGACGGAGCCTACAACAAAGATTAAAAAAACAAAGGCACTCTATTTTGAATAAACAAAAATTAACAGGTTTTGCGGAACATTGCACAGACAATAATCACCTTTTTAATAACGAGAGGGTGTAGTTGCTATACAGTGCTCAAAAAGGAAAACATATGAATTAATGTTTTCCCTTTTGTCCCACATATACAGCGTCACAGTCCTCACAATTAAGTTCATATATACCCGATTTTCAATATTTGTTAGATCTTTCTTTGTTATTAACTAGGTATCGGGCGATATTGTTTTTATTAACACTTATACAGTTTATTTCTAACTTATTAAGTTTATTGTTGATTTTGTTACACTAACAACATTCACACCACAATTAGTACAATTAGGACTCAACACAAACTACACAAAAACATTGAGAAGTCCGTGATATTGAAAGTCATTCCTTAATACACGATGGTAATAATAGCGACTTGGCTTAGGCCTGTCAGCCAAACAAGGAACGACATTGACCAAATGTGAGAAAGAAGAACAATAATAATAAAATAAAGAAAATCTCCTATATCCTCTGTTCCCTACAAATAATATAATCTACAATTTTGTAGTATTCTGCTCCAATAATATCTAAAAAAACTTCCACAATCGACTATTCTCATCCTTATGTTTTATTAATAAATAATAAAAAAAAGTCATCGAAACAAAACAAAAAAGAAAATAAAGAAAGACAAATTTACTGTTGAAGTCAAGGGCGTATGGGCACTAAATAATATTCATTTATATTCCTACTAATAATGTCTGCACATGAAGTTTATACTAACAGTTTTTCACCATATTATAAGTTAGAACTAACATCAAATCTTCGATTTCTTATTCAAAAGGTTGCACAGTGATTCGGCAAGAACATGCTAGCGGGACAATATTCATGACGTAATTTCCAGGAGCCACTGATAACGACTTGTAAACAACCCCCCCCCCCATTTAACGAATTCCAAGAATTAATTTGTTTATCACCTCATCAGGGTATCTTATCAGGGGGTCAAAGTAACCCTTATAAGAGAGGTCATTTTCATTTGCAAATCAGTTGCATTTTATGCACACTTGTGATAACATATTTTAAAATTGGTAGTAAAGTGAAACGAGTTTTTTGTGATGGAATATTCTGTTGAAGGTATGTACTCTATTATGACTTATATTTTTTATAAAAAATATGTATACTTTTGGTGTAATATCAATTTGTAAATGTATAGATAAATCCAGCAAATTTTACATTAATTATAAACTTTAAAAGTAGCAACTTTTTTTATCCACATATGTTATATCCACCTAGATTTTTCTATATGTAATACCTACAACATTCAGGCACAGATTCATATATATTATAGACCCCGAAAAGGCCCGAAAGTAAAATTATTTTATTTTTTTCAGAACGAGTCGTGACTATGACGAAAATGGAGTTTTTTGAAGAATGGCTAAAACATGACAAAACTGAACAAAACAGTGGCATTTTTTATTATATAAGTGAAAAATTCAATATGTCTGATGTTTCTGACGATTCTCTAAAACGACTCAAAATGAAAATATCAAGCCTTTCAGCAAAATTCAATCAAAAGTGGACTTCTTTAAAGTGTAACAAAGAAATGTTTCTAATCAAACATAAAGATTGGTTAGAGGGATCCGGAATCGAAATAAAGATGTGTGTTAACCAGCCGTGCACTTCAACATCATCAGCGGCTCTTTCCGTAGGGCGACCCAGAAAATCATTTGAAGACTCATCAACGAAAACGAAGAGACGGAGAGTAGAAGATCTTTTGGATTCGCGAAGTGCAAGTGAGCTTATTACAGCAGCTGAGTTAGCTACTCGAAAAGAAGGGCATCGAAGTGTTGCTAACAGATCCATAACGTCGCGGTTAGTGAAACTAGAGAAAAGAATAAGTGTTCTGAACAAAGTCGGCAGTTAACACCAGACGAAGCTTTAGCTTATTATGTGGACTCGAAATCGACTTCTCACTCATATAAACAAACAAGAAAATGGTCAATGAAAGCGGGACATCAAGTGTATCCATCGTTTTATAGTTTAGGTAAGTCCAAAGCTTCTTGTTGTCCTTCTGACGAATATATTTCTGTGACTGAATCTCGAGCTGAAATTAAACTTCACGCGATTTTGGATAAAACGGCTGAACGATTAGTTAAAGCTCAGACGGAAGTCATTAGAAGTGTGTTACCTCGTTCATATTATACGTTGGTAAGCAAATGGGGCTGTGATGGGAGTTCGGGGCATAGCACGTATAAGCAGAAATTTGAGAACACTAACGCTACAGACGAATTTTTGTTCGTATACTCATTTGTCCCTTTGAGACTGCTTGATGGCGAAACTGTGATATGGCAAAATCCAAGACCTTCCTCTACTTTATATTGCCGTCCTATTAAGTTTATTTTTGCCAAGGAGACAAAAGAGTTTACGAAAGAAGAAACTTCTAAAATTTTAGATGAAGTAAGTCAGCTTCTTCCAACATTATGTAACGTTGCTGGATCTCAAATCTCTGTTAAACACGATTTGTTGTTGACAATGACTGATGGCAAAGTGTGCAATGCCTTAACAGACACAAGTTTAACACAAAAGTGTTATATTTGCGGTGTCACCCCGTCTACTATGAACGAGGAGTCAAAGAAATATCCCAGCAACGAAGAACGCCTTGCATTTGGTTTATCTATTTTACATGCATGGATCCGCACGTTTGAATGTTTGCTTCACATCAGCTATCGTTTAGAAATAAAAAAGTGGCAAGTCAGGGGAGATAACGACAAAGCTATTGTGAAGCAACGCTCACAAGAGATACAAAAAGTGTTTAAAGATCGTATGGGTCTCATTGTAGATAAACCAAAACCTGGGTATGGTAACACAAACGATGGAAACACAGCACGTAGATTTTTTTCCAAAGCTGAATTGAGCAGCGAAATTACAGGATTAGACGTAAACCTTATTCGTAGATTTCATGTAACTTTAAGAACTTTGTCATTGGGATATGACATAAATTATTTAGAATTCGAAAAGTTTTGTGTTGATACTAGAAAATTATACCTTGATCTGTATTCGTGGTATTCCATGCCCGTTACTGTGCATAAAATTCTTGTACACAGCGCGGAAGTTATAAAGTCTTTTCTTCTTCCCATTGGACAACTCTCCGAAGAAGCCCAGGAGGCAAGAAATAAAGACTGTCGTAGATTCCGTGAACGGCACACCAGGAAGCGGTCACGTATTGCCACAAATACAGATCTTTTGAGAATGCTTTTAATTACGTCTGATCCTGTTATCAACTCGTATAGAGAATTACCGCGAAGAAAATTTACTTCTTTGCCATCGGAGGTTCTGCAGTTGATTATCCCACCTTCATTGCCATCCGAAACACCATCAGTAAGTCATCATCACGAATTAAATGAGGATGATTATTTACTTTCTGAATATTCTACTGAATGGGAGAGCGGTGATGACGACTCATCTGATGGCGATTAGTAGGTTTAAGTATTTTTTTATTGTAATTATTATTCTTATTTTATTTTGTGTTGTAGTTGCTTATAATTCATGTCTTAGTATATAAGTTATTTAATATTATATTTCTTTTACTTATACACCTTGTTATTGTAAATAATTGATATATAGACACTGTTATTGTACTAATTTATTTTAAAAGAAATAATATTTTGTAAATTAATAAATGTGGGTACTATCATTATGATTTTTATTTTTTTCCTAGAAATTTCTTTGTAAACAAACATGATTGTGCTTTTCACACATAATGAGTAGGTAGACGTATGTAGCTAATTAAAGAACAATTAGCGACAATAGTGAACAAATGAGACACATTAGTAAACCACTTCCGTCTTGCAGCTACATATTTCGATTAATACACATACAGTACACATTTTTCAACTTTTTTTTTTCTTAAAATAGCTTAAGATACCTGGAATATACATAAACAATTGAAATAAGTGAAGAAATAATATTGTCCCGCTAGCTTGTACTAGTCGAGACACTGTGGGTTGTGATATTGCAGACGTGTTGCAATTTCTCTTGTGTAGATAGGTTTAAATGAATTTTTCGTTTCAAAAACTCAATCCATTCGAAAATTCGCCTTTCGAAAGATTTATCTTAGAACATTAAGCCATTCATAAATATTGTTTACGAAAATTATGTTTTCGAAAATTTTCTTTTCGGACATTTCTTAGGCATGAGACTTACTAATACTACGTAAAAATTTTTAAGATAGGTCATTAAATATATTTATCGTCACTTTTTAGTGTTCCGTACAGAACACTTATAAGATCACTTCGGTGTCTGTCCATTTGTCACACCCGATTTTCTCCAAAACTATATAATATGAAATTTGATACTAATATAGAAATTGATGGCTCCATTAGAGCCGTGTAGTTTTGAAAGTTAAATTTTGACTTAAAGGGTTAGTTTTAGGGGGTGAAATCGGAAGTGAAAAAAAACATTTTTATCAGGTCATCTAGTGGGATGTCAAATGAACGCTTGTGAAAACACGAGTTCAAAAATGTATATAAAGTAATACTTGCGCATACTTTTCTTTGTATTATTTTTAGAAAATGGCCCAAAATCGTTCCTTATCTCGAAAAGTACTTATCAAAAAATTTTGTAATATGCTACACAGGTTGTAGATTGAACGAAAATTATCGCGACCTTTAATAATTTAACTGATATATCTAAAAAAAATATATATAAAAACAAAAATTTCAGGGTCATTAGTTTTCAACAAAGATCGGAAACAAACTTTGTTGAAAACTCATTTGGGGTGTGTTTTTGTGAAGTCAATGATTATTTCACACGTCCGTAACAAAAGTTGTTATTTTAAAAGCAATCAACGTACGGAACACTAATTGCGCAATTCTGACTTGCACTTGGCCGGTTAGTTCCTTTGAAAATTACTTTCGTGCACTTACACCATTACATTTTTTTTTTTCAATTCAATGTTAAAAATAACGTATTCGACGCATTATTTTCATTACTATTATCTATCTTCATTATTTTACATAAAATATAATCTGGTTATGGTTTAATATAGAAGTTTCAACAGAATTTTGAATCTAAAATCTTAAGATACCTGGGGCAATCCCCTTAACTACATAATTTGTAGAAGGCAAGTGAAATATTGTATAATAATTAATTTAATCCAGACGCAACTCATTAGTTCAAGTTACACAAGATTCCAATTAGACAAATAATTTTCTATTTATCATCTCTTCGTATCTAAGCTAAGCAAAATATAAATGGAACGGTAACATACCTCGAGGATGTTTCTAGTCTTTATGCTCTTTATTCAATACAGCAAGAGTCAGAATTCAAGCTCTTTTAAGGACTTACATACACTTCGAATCTTCAAAAATTTGATTTGTTTTTACAGATTTTTATTCTCTATACTTTTAAGAATTACTCAAAAAAAAAGAAAATTACATTCCATTACAAAGTTATAGCATTAAATGTGACCTGGCGCCGGATTGGGAACGCTACTTGTTTTCAGCAATATTACTCTGTCAATTTTTAATACTTTTAACTTTTTTTTTAATTCTACTCGGTATATATCACCACTACACTAAACACTTGATTTTTGTACTCGATTCGCGTTTCGCTAACCATGTTAGCTTCATCGGGAGCGATTATTGACTCAATCAATCGCTTCTGATGAAACTAACATGGTTAGCGAAACGGGCGTCGGGTGCAAAAATAAAGGTTTGGTGTAGTGGTGATATATACTGAGTAGTGTCATTGTGCCAAAGATTCCACATTCCTAACTTAGTTTACTTTTTCTCCAAAAATGTTGTGAGGTTTTTTAATTTTTTAATAGACACTTTTTTTTATAAATAATTCAATACAAATTTTTTGATCTAGAAATGCATACTAAAGTTTGAAACACCGTAAATTTTTTATTTTTGAACAAAAAATCCTCGGACAAGATTAATTATTTTACAAGATTAATTTTTATTTCTGCAGATCTAATTATTTTGGTGAAGTTATCCCGCAGACAAGAAGGCGCTATAGTTTCTATCATTTAACCCGATAAAAAATTATGTTAACATTTAAAACATATGAAAAAAAAATTCTTATAATTTGAAGTACAATAAAAATATATAATCGCCATTTGCTTGTATTATTCACTTAATGACCTTTAAAATGTTTTTTTTTTTTTAAATTATATAAAAACAACACTATGTTTTAATTTCCAATATATTTAAAGTCACTTGACAATTGTTTCACCATACAATGGCTTCTTCAGAAGTAAATAAGAAAGAAAAATATTTGGTAGTAATCCTGGTTAAATAGTGCTTAAAACTATCCTTAATTACCTAATACTATGCTAATCATTTTATTATATTATTTGCAGACAGAATTATTTTAAGAATGCAAATCTGTGGTACTATTTCCGAGAACTAATAAAGATTAAGTAAGAGTGAATGGTTTAAGTCTACCTGTTCGTTTAATAATTGATTGGAGTTTTTTCCGTTTGTTAATTTCAAGACATTCAAGCAAATTTAATTTTTTTTTGATTTATTTTCTACATGTAGGATTTTTAACGTATCATCAAAATTATGAGATTCTTTTATTATATGAGTTGCGTAATGTGAATTGTTCTTATTTTTTAAATAACTATGTTTATGTTCTTTAATGCGAGTTTCAAAAGATCTACCAGTTTGTCATATGTAGGTTTTAGTACAAGATCCACAATTTAATAAGTAAACTCCTGATTTTAAGGAATTCTTAGATTTGGTTTTGTTATTCACAATTATACTCCCTAAGGAATTACTGGTTTTAAATGTTATTGTTCTTTTTTATTAAATGTTTGGAAAATGTTCTAGTTATTTTCCCTGTGTATGTGAATGTACTAAATTTTCCTTTTTTGTCATTAATTGTGGGATAAATTAGAGAGATTGCTTGTTTAAAGGATTTTTTATTCAAGATATTATCTATAATGTTGGAGTTATATTCATTATTAATTGCTATTTGTTTGATTATGTTGAATTCTTTGTTAAAATTAGTTTTAGTCATAGGGATATGTAACAATCTATGTATGAAAGAGTTAAAAGCTGCCATTTTGTGACGATACGGGTGGGATGAGCCTCACAAAATGGCAGCTTTTAACTCTTTCATACATAGATTTTTACATATCCCTATGACTAAAACTAATTTTAACAAAGAATTCAACATAATCAAACAAATAGCAATTAATAATGAATATGACCCCAACATTATAGATAATATCTTGAATAAAAAATCCTTTAAACAAGCAATCTCTCTAATTTATCCCACAATTAATGACAAAAAAGGAAAATTTAGTACACTCACATACACAGGGAAAATAACTAGAACAATTTCCAAACATTTAATAAAAAAGAACAATAAAATAGCATTTAAAACCAGTAATTCCTTAGGGAGTATAATTTTGAATAACAAAACCAAATCTAAGAATTCCTTCAAATCAGGAGTTTACTTATTGTGGATCTTGTACTAAAACCTACTTAGGAGAAACTGGTAGATCTTTTGAAACTCACATTAAAGAACATAAACATAGTTATTTAAAAAATAAGAACAATTCACATTACGCAACTCATATAATAAACGAATCTCATAATTTTGATGATACGTTAAAAATCCTACATGTAGAAAATAAATCTAAAAAATTAAATTTGCTTAAATGTCTTGAAATTAACAAACGGAAAAACTCCAATCAATTATTAAACGAACAGGTAGACTTAAACCATTCACCCTTACTTAATCTTTATTAGTTCTCGGAAATAGTACCACAGATTTGCATTCTTAAAATAGTTCTGTCTGTAAATAATATAATAAAATGATTAGCATAGTCTTAGGTAATTAAGGATAGTTTTAAGCACTATTTAACCAGGATTAAAACCAAATATTTTTCTTTCTTATTTACTTCTGAAGAAGCCATTGTATGGTATTTTTCTTTCTTATTTACTTCTGAAGAAGCCATTGTATGGTGCCACAATTGTCAAGTGACTTTAAATATATTAGAAATTAAAACCTAGTGTTGGTTTTATATAATTTTATTATGAATTTCCAACAAGTATCGGCTAACACAATCAAAGAATTTTTTTTTTAAATATACATACTCTTTGCAGCGCCCATGTGTATGTAACCCATTTCAAGTTATCTCAATAAAATATCTAAAAGTATTAAAACTTTACTAACCGGTTTTAGATTTCTAAATTGAAATGGGTAACTTCTCAAGCCGATTGGAGAGACACAACACTTATTTTTATTAAATTTTATAATTCACATTTTATAATTCATTACATAATTTTAAGAAGCAATGCGCCGCCATTGACGAAGCTGAGATGAAAAGCCTAAATGAGAGAGAGAGAAAGAGAGGATGTTTTAAAAGTGAATGAATAGAGACGACAAACATTTATTACCCTCATCGGTGGAATGTTAAAAACCTCTTTCATTTCTGCGCCTGTTTTGCAAATATAAATATTTTTTCATGCAAATTGATAATCAAAAAAGTTATTAATGGTGCTAAGGATTAGGCTTGATTCACACTCTGAGGCCGCTCTCGGTTCGATAAAATATGTTTACAAAAGAAACAATGAGTGTATTCACACTATCACTATCGCTCAGGTTTCGATCTGATAACGCTCCAATATCGATACATCTCAAAGAATATTTTATCGGAGCGAGATCGGACCTATCATGGCTCGTCACGGTAGTATGAATATGTTTCCGATCCCGCTCCGTCCCGTCCCCGCTTTAGTTGTGTATTAGACAACAAATGGGTGTAAGGTAAAAAATTAATAAAAATTAAAACACGTTAGTAAATAGTGGCGAGTGAAAAATTGTAGAAGATCATTCTAAAATCCATTCTAAAATACTTTATAAACTTTTTTTCGTTGTCAATTAGATGACGGTACCGTGTATAATCTTCACCTTTCAACTTGGATGTACCCATATTCTTCTTCTCGGTTTCCTCCGTGTTTCGAAGATTTTTGAATGATCGTCTAAAAGAATAGCTATGATTGCTAATTCTTCAATTGAAAAGTTAAATGACATTATATATGCACTTTTCTTAACTACTCCGATCTAACTTGAATTGTTGACGAAGATAAACTGAAGCGAGATCTATATCGGAACAGCAGTGTGGATATGAGAAAATTTTATCGAACCGAGAGCGAAGCGAGAGCGTATCGAGAGTGGCCTCATAGTATGAATCAAGTCTTAATGACAACTAGTTTTTGTAACTGTTTGTTTAATTAAACCAAAACAGTGATATTTTCCTGCAATAAAATTTTAACCTCTATGTATTGTGTTTAACGCATTGTTTACTAGGAAATTTTTAATTGTTAAGAAAAAACAAGCTGTAGTTTAATTATCTAGAAACATGTAAATAATAAAATAGTCAACCGATGGCAGTAGTAAAATAGGTATCGGTAAGTAGTTTTCAATTTACCGTCGGACAGACTGGGATGGACATTAAAATTTTGAGACCTCTTAGTTGTTTATAAATCTTTTTCTTTAATTGTTTTTGCTACAGTTTGAATACATTGAGCGATTTTGATCATACCCTGTATATCTAATTTGTAAAACCTAGAAAGTAAAACAAAGAAGATTTATCGCCCAGGCCTGGCTAGTCAAGAAGTTTTCAAAGCAGAAATGAAACTAGATAAATTAATGAATCGAAATACACTTATTTTTCAGTATAATCTCCCTTAAACTCAATACATTTTTTCCAGCGATTTGCCGGTTCATTTACCCTGTTATGTTTGTGTTTGGCGTCCAACTATTAACTATTTTCTTATAGTTAAGAGGGTTGGTTTTTAATTCTCTACCCTTCATCCCTAAACAATTTTCCCCTTAAAACTCACTGTTGGGCTAGTCAAACTCAATAATCTCTCGCTAGTGGCATGCCAGAGGACTGCTACAGGTTTTGGGTATAACTGTTTGCTGTCAGAATAGGAATCAACCTCTCACTGCGCTTGATCTTCCCGGTAGGTACCCTCAATGAAGCCAAAAACTACCCAATTTCCCAAACAAGGAAAATTTCCTAAAATCCAAAACTATCATTCAAGTTACGCCCAAGCACCCCCCTTTTAGGTTCCAGTAGGATAATTTCTACGACCTAAACTAGTTAGCTCTTTCTCAGGCAGGTTTTACGGTCCGTTTACTCTTCCCTGCCTCCAAAGGCACCACGAAGTTTATTTTTACTACTACCGACTGGGACGGTCAGAGGGAAAAAAGAACTAAAAGGAAATAAACGAAAAGGATGTACATTTACCGTTGAAGACATCTGAGTGTATTTAATTATCTTAGAATCAATAAATGAATTTTGAACTACTCTAAAACCAATAAAATAAATCTTACAAAACTATAGTTGCAATGTTGGTGTATGGATTACCATACTAGAAAGTTGTAGCGTTGGTTACGTACTACAATTATTACTAATAGCTAATTGAAGACATACAGTACTTAAATTTAAACAAGGATGTACGTATGTTTGCAAAGATATCGAATCACAAAGATTTTAACTGGTGAATTTATAAGACAGAAAATTTACTTGATGTTTCGATTCTTCTCGAAAAAAAAATTAAATATGAAAATGTTATGGTTGAGACTTATCTGGAGTTGTCTAGTCGGTCCTCCGAATGATGGAGAAGGAACACGAACTGGGTGGTTCTCCAAAACATTGGATGGATGGTACGGTGTGTACGTGAATCGTTTAAGTCTTAAGTCCTGCTAGTACAGCCAGAAGTACTTTTACTCCAATGGCAAAAACAAATTTCAAAGTGGTAACTTGATTGACTAAGACCAAAATCCAAATGAAAGTTGGAATGACGGTTGATTCAAAAGGGATCCAAGGATTAAAATCCAAAACTTTAGAGTCCAAAACTCCAAACCCAAAAAAAAACCCATGGAACAAAGAGGCATCCTTGTTTAGGACATTATATTCCAGAAAGTGTCAGAAAATTCTCGAAGAGAATTCGACTTAAATAGCCATACAAAAAAATTAGCAATCACGTATAATGACTACTCACTTTGAATCTTTAAAATGTTCTTCTGCACTTTCTGGTAATAAAAATATCGCTTTTAAATAGCGGTATCTGAACCAAAAACTTTCCACAGTACCGCAACCGTAAATTTCAGCTTTTCAAAAATCGGCACAGTACCCGTTTTTTATAAAACTTTTTGAAAATACTGAATTACTACACTGGAAATATCGTGTCAGAGAGAGTAATCACTAACGTGACTTTGCTTTAAATAAGATTGTCCCACTCCGGATTTTTACTTTCTCTTCCGGGGACAAAATGTGCAATTTGCAAATAATCCAAAAATTAAAGATTCGAACACTGGTTTGCGTCGAACATTAGATGAGAAAAATCAACTCACAAACTCGAGGTTTTATCTCCACTCTATGTCAATACATTTGTAAGAGTGCGAGAGAAAATAAAGCGTATTATTCGCTGGCATAAAATAATAAGCAACCTGGCTTTGGACCATCTTGGGCAACATTGTATTTCAAAACTTCAAGACGTATGACGTCACACACAAATCACCAAATCAGGATTCCATCATAAATCTATCCATGAAAATGAAGTGTTTTCATTTATCCCCACTGGAAAAGCACTATGGAAACCATATACTAGTTCCTTACATGACACTGGTAAAATTTGGAAAATATTATGAGAAAATTATAGGGTTATGTCACCTTGACGTAAATAAACAATAACAAGGACAACGAGTAGTTTTCTCAAAAAAAACTAAGTGAAAAATAAGGTACATCAATTTATAATCTAAGAGAATTTAATGTAATCTAATCTATATTTTAATTTTATGATCATTTACCTCTATCAAAGACTATGAAAATCAAAAGATAGACAAAATATTCTCGAGGGCAAATTTTGCCCATAACAACTCCAACTCAGACGACCTTCAAAATACCTATCTACGGATGCTATCACCTCATTATTTTTTGAAAAACGCTTCCCACGTAGAAATCTTTTGAGGTTTCAACAAATTGTACTTTCACCCGACCGTTACCAAAGCACCTCTGTGAGCAGGTGCATTATCATGATGAAAGATGATATTTTTCTTCTGCAAACTGGGCCTTTTTTTTACGAATTTCCTCATCAAGCTCATCCAAAAGGTAACCAATTAAAAAATTCCTTTTACGTCCCAGAAAACTGATGCTATAATTTTTTTTGACGATTTTGACTACTTTAGCTGTTTTGGGGCTGAACAACCGGGCTGAGTACACTGTGCGGCTTGTTGTTGCAATTCAGGTTCCTACTGTTTTATTCTTTGTGAAACGAGCCAAATGTTGTTTAGAAGGTTTCTCTTGAGTGCGTTTTTGTGCCGGTGTTAGCAAATGCGGCATCCATCTTGTGAATAGCTTTCTTATACCCAAAACAGTTAAAATTTCTTGTACTGATCCATGTGAAATGCCTATAGCCTCAACTAAGTCATTCACGGTTAATCGACTGTCTTCCATTACCATATCTTGTACTTGCACAACAGTTTCTTCAGTTGTTACAGTTTTTGGACGTCCTGAACGTTGATCATGATTGACGCTAGTATGATCACGTTTAAAGTGTAGAGTCCATCTATGAACAGTTGGAAATGAAGAAGCAGACTTCTTGAGCACTTTCACTAACAAACCAAAATAACGGAGTGGAGCCCTATAGGGAGAAGAAAAAAAGGAAGAGCCAGACGATCGTGGAGAGACGATGTGGACGAGGCTATGGAGGGCAGAGGTCTAACAGATGGAGACTGGGAAGATAGAAACGGATGGAATCAAAGGCTGAGAGAAGGAAGGCAGCGTCAGCTGTAGAAAATCCTTGATATATAACTTTGCATGGATTTCAGTTGCCGATAAGCCTTCCAAAACAAAGAATTTTATCACTGCTCGATATTCGATTTTTCCCATATTTAAAAAATACTCAAACACGTCTACTTTAATTAGCTGATACACAATGAATGACTTGACAGATCGACTTGAAATTTTGGGCGTGTTCGTATGACAAATGAAGCTTCAAAATGGTGTTCAATATTTGGTTCGAGTGATGCTGCATAGGCGTCGTTTTCAAAATTTATTTACTGACCTGACATAATGTAAAATTTCTCACCAGTTTGGGATTTTCTTAATATTTCATAAAAATGGAAATAATTTTGTTTACAAAAACGACTGACAAGGAATACCGATATTTAATAAAAAATTTAAACTGATACCCTTTCAAACCATTGCTATGTCGCCACTCATTATCAATAAGTGTGATTTTCTTAATATTATAGTACATAAACATTATTGTACAAAAATTACAATAACATATCTAAATTAAAGGAGAAAAAATTATGTGTTTAATTTATTCCTTTACTACCTAGTGAAGTAAATAATTATTATCTATCTATCTTTAACCTGTTTATACAAAAAAAAAAACTTACAGATCACATAATAAGTTTGCAGTATCACAACGTTTTGAATGGGAAATCGAAGATTTGATGGTAGTTCTAACTTAGCTAAATATGATGAAAGATTGTTAGTATAAAACTCCATATGCAGACATTATTAGTAGGACTATATATATATATATATATATATATATATATATATATATATATATATATATATATATATATATATATATATATATATATATATAACTATTATTTAGTGCCTGCCCATACGCTCTTGACTTCAACAGCAAAGTAGTCGTATTTTCCTATTTCCTTTCCCGTTTTAGTCGATTGTCATAGTTTTTTTTAGATATTATTTGAGCAGAGAGTAATCAGATTACAAAACTACCTTAGGATTATATTATTAGTGCGGAGTAAAGGATTATAAAAGGTTTTATTTATTTTACTACTATTATTATCATTATTCTAATTATTAATAACAAAAGAAAATTTATATCGATTTCTATACATTCAAATTAGAAAATAAAATTGAATTAGTGATTTCAGAAGCAACACAGATCCAAATAATTTTCTATATTGTTTTTGAAATTATCTATTTTTGCATATTTTGGAGGATTTCTCTTCAATCTTAAGTTATATATTTTTGTTAAATATATTAATTGTGTATAGTACACATACAGACTGTGTATAGCACTTACTGAATGCAGTGTAGATTCAAGGTATATAAATATCCTGAGACATATATACAACCATGCCACAGCATTAGTGAAACTCCACAGGGAATCAGAAAGATTTGGAACAGAGAGAGGTGTCCAGGCTTATAACATGATAAATACCAGAAACTCAGAGTCGTCGCAAAATGTAGGATTGAATATAAACTTTGCAAAGACCCAGCCCATTACAAATTTAATACTCAGTTGTCCCATCGCAGTCAACGATAAGGAATTCGAGCAAGTCACTGCTTATAAATATTTGCGGTACAAAATCAAATTAGACAGAGACAATAAAACCCATTTATTATACCGGCAAGTACAGCATTTGAGAAAGTACGTTATATATTCAAATCAGACATCCCGGTGTGTCTTAAAAGAAAAATGTTTGATCAGTGTGTGCTACCCATTTCTTACATACGAAGACGAGACACTAACTGAAAAAAAAATGGATAAATGAAATAACGGTAGGATAAAGAGCCATGAAACTTTCCTTACTGGACATATCACTCTGAAATAAAATTCCAAATGCTGTTATAAGGAGCTAAACAAAGTAACCGATGTAGTGGACCGGATAATGAAGCTAAAGGGAAACTGGTAAGATCATGTAGCGAGGACTCGGGACAATAGATAGACAAAATATGTGCTAGAGTAGAAACTCCGACAAGAAGCCTATAGAAATAGAGGAAGACCCCCTATAAGATGGTCCAATAATTTTAAATGAGCTTGGGAAACTAGATTCAAGAAGCCGAATAAGCTGGATTAGGATATTTCCAACTGTAGACGTTGCAGGCTACGTGATAATGATGAAAATTTCGTGAGAGAAATGATATCATCCCTAAAACCAGACATAGATAGAGGTACTGTTAATAGATAAAAAGGTATAATATTAAAAATATATGTATTGAACCAGGTATTATGGTCGTATTTACTTTGATTAGCTTTCTGTTCTTTTCTGAATTTTTAACACCAATCAAAATTTAAAATATTCATAGAATAAAGACCTCCCTCCGAGCTAAGGATTTTTTTTGGTTAACTGTTAAGCAGTTTATGTTGTTTCCTTTAGTTTATATCGTCATTTTAGAGCTAACAATTTATAGACTGCAAGTTCCATGTAAAAGGATGACTACATTAAGGAGATGTATAGATTGTCTCTCTAATATACAATAGGCTTAGAGTAGCTTTATTTTCCCTACATGTCGGAAATGTTCCAGCAGTAAAAATAAAACCTACGATTGTGTAAGATTTATGGTATGTAATTATGGGGTACGGTCTCTCTTTCTTAGCTTATGGTGTAAAATATATGGGCTTTAGATGTTTATAAGACACTCATAAATAAGGCCCGCAACACAATACTTCGTTTAGAGGTATCATTTTACCTATTAGACGTATCAAAAATTAGGGTCTTAACAATTTTCATTTATATTGCCAAATTAGCATATATTTAAATACATCTTGATTCCTGAGCTGTGAGGACGCTATCAAATATGGGAAATATGAAAGATTTTGAAAACCCTATTCTATAATTATTTTGTAAATAAAAATTTATAGTAGGTAGTGTAGAAACTTGGCTAGAACATAATTTTAACTTCAACATAACTTTAAATTTAGTTTCTTAGTGTTCCGTACGGAACACTTATAAGATCACTTTGGTGTCTGTCACACTCGATTTTCTCCAAAACTATATGACAGAGAAAATTGAAATTTGGCACTGATATAGGAATTGATGGTCCCATTAAAGCCGTGTAGTTTTGAAAGTTAAATTTTGACTAAAAGGGTTAGTTTTGGGGGTGAAAACGGAAGTGAAAAAAAAAAGTTACCAGGTCATCACGTGGGGTGTCAAATGAAAGCTTGTGAAAACACGAGTTCAAATATATATATATATATATATATATATATATATATATATATATATATATATATGTATATATATATATACATATATATATATATATACATATATATATATATATATATATATATATATATATATATATATATATATATATATATATATATATATATATATATATATATATATATATATATATATATATATATATATATATATATATATATATGTATATATATATGTATATATATATATATATATATATATATATATATATATATATATATATATATATATATATATATATATATATATATATATATGTATATATATATGTATATATATATATATATATATATATATATATATATATATATATATATATGTATATATATATGTATATATATATATATATATATATATATATATATGTATATATATATATATATATATATATATATATATATATATATATATATATATATATATATATATATATATATATATATATATATATATATATATATATATATATATATATATATATATATATATATATATATATATATATATATATATATATATATATATATATATATGTATATATATATATATATATATATATATATATATATATATATATATATATATATATATATATATATATATATATATATATATATATATATATGTAATACTTACGTGCACTTTTCTTTTTGTTATTTTTAAAAAATTGTCAAAAATCAGTGTCCTCCCCTTATTTCGAAAAGTACTGAGCAAGAAATTTTGAAAAAATTCTCCACAGAGTGTAAGTTGAACAAAAATTGAACAAAAGTCCGAATTGCACTTGGCCGGTTATTTTTTTATTATCTTGTTTAATTGTTTTGCGTGAAGCGTACTTAAACAGGGATTGGCCCACCTAAGGCTAACTTAAATTATATGCTTTGATTGGTTAAAAACGCAGCGCCATCTATTAGCGAGATACTTGAACCGCCATTTAAATTGATACAAACAAAATAGACAGAAGTGGGGATTCTAACAATAAATATTTCTTTGAAAATAGTCATTGATATCCAAGTATATTCGGTTAAATTGATTATCAGATTTATCTTCTCACATTAACTGTTTTATTAAAAAATAGTAAAATTATCTTAGATTCTCTATTGCTTTATCTAAAAAAGCAATTGATGGTAGAAAAAATTTAAGAGTGGTACTGAAGACTTTCAAAAAATTAACGAAAACACTATGAAGAATTCAATCGCCTAATTAAACAACACATAATAGCTTCAGCTTCCACAAGAAGCTTAAATAAATAACGAGAATAAATAAGAACACCCCACTCTTATCACTCCAGAACGAACGATTTTAGTCCCAGATGAGATGAAAAATACATGGGAAAATTATGCTGTGAATCTCTTTAACGACAGTAGAGAAAACAATATAGTAACTGCCACCGGCTAATTAAGTAGACATGTAATACTGAAGGGTGAAGTGAAATTAGCGATGAGTAGACTGAAAAACGGTAAGACACCAGAACATGACAAGGTGTATGCTGAGGTTCTGAAGCAGGTTAACACAAAACAGATCACATACCTTTTCAACAGAATCTACGAAACCACACAAATTCCAAATTATTGCCTAAGATCAATATTCGTAACCATCCCTGAATAACATAATCCTAGACGCTGTGAAGAATTCAGACTTATAAGTCCAATGAGCTTTTTTGAGAATAATTCATTCCAGAATTGTCAATAGGTGCGAAGAAGTAAGTAGGGAAACACAGTTTAGATTTATGAAAGGTTTTTTTATGAAACTTCTCGTATAAAAATGTTACGACCAACGACAGGATGTCTTAATATCTTTTGTTGACTATCAACGGACATTTGACAACATAAAGCATAACTTTCTGATGCAAGGGCTTCATGAGATTGGTATAGCTGATAAGGATGTACGAACAATAAGACAACTATACTGTAATTAATCTAACGAGATCAAAATCAATAAGGACATTTTAACAAAACCTTTCAGTGTCTTAAAGGGTGTTAGGCAGGGGAGCATAATGTCGCCAGTATTATTTAATATCTACATAGAGAAAATATTTAAACTTGCTCTAGAAGGTGAATGAAGAGGAATAAAACAGAATGGAAAACCTATAAATAATATTCGATATCTATAAATAATATTCGATATGCAGACGATACCGCAATAGATGTCAATAATATGGAAGATATGCAAATTCTAATCAATAGGCTGACTTATACTGGCAAGAAGTATGCTCTACGTATAAATACTGGGAAAACCAAAAGATGGTGATTAGTAGACACCCCCACCCTCTTTTTATGAAGGACTAAGAGATTAAGAGGGTTACTAAATTCAAATATCTTGGCTCTGTCATTAACGAACAATGGGATTGTAATGGGATGGTTAAACTACGGATTGACATGGCTAAGGATACTTAAAGTTAAAAAATATGCTGCTTCAAAGAAAATTGCCACTCGCCCTGCGCCTACGAGTAATAAAATGCTATATCTGGCCGGTCCTGTTATCTGGTGTAGAGCCATGGTCGTTAAAAGTGAGATCATTAATTCCTATCGAAGCTTTCGAGTTATGGATACTGCGACGTTTGCTATGAATTTCTTAAACAGAACCCCTAACCAGCGGAGAAGTGTTTCAAAGGACCGGGGTGGAGGGGCAACTACTTAATATCGTAAAAGAAAGAAGGTGTCTTATTTGGCACATATACTAAAAGGAAACTACTCCTCAATTTCAAATTTTTAAATTTATTCCTCAAGGAAAAAGGAAAGGTCAGTGAGGATCCGGTAGAAAGCAGCACTCCGTGGCTCCGGAATATCAGGGACTGGTGTGGAGTTCCGGACGCTGCGTCCATTTTTCGACTAGCAGAGAAAAACAACCTCAATAGAAACTGAAGAAATGGTACAGAGACTCCGATGTATGTGAAAACATGGGACAGGACGAAGAAGAGGAAGATGCTAGAGGCCAATAATCTTATATATCTTATTCTTGTCTGTACAAGATCGCTTACAAATCTTTTTACTGTCGGCTAAAGAGAAGTATTATATTCGTGAAAAAATCACCCTTTAAGATTTTTGCATTTTTTTACGTTTTACGATGCACAGATACAGATTACAAAAAACAGTTTCTTATTTCTACCTATAAATAATATTCAATATGCAGTCATTCTGTAGAACCGTTGATGTCTTGGCACGATATCTCGAACGAAATGAGGTATTTATTCAATTTCATACCTTCCTAACATTTAAGCGATAAAGGAATTTACGGTTTTCAACATCAAGGTTTACTACTTAGATTAATTTGTGCCTTAGTGTTAAAAGTCTAATTTAGTGCTTATCTTAAAACTGTGTATGTTTCTGCAAGGGAAGTTCTGGGTAAATTATGTTTTTTTTTTTTTATTAGAATATTTAATTTCATATTTGACATCCACTTAAAATCGTAAACAATTATTTGTTATTCAAGGAAGCTATGCAGCCGTTTCAAACAGGATACTTTTTTTGGTCAACTGACTGTATTTTTCAGGTCTCCCGACATTTTCAGAAACCATCTAATATATCCCTCCTGCTCTCTGCAAAGCTCTAAATCAAAACGGACATATTCAAAGCATGAAATGCTTTGCTCACATATGTTTTCTATATATTTCAGTATTTGGAAACATAAATCACTGATAACGCATTAGATAATACTTGGGGAATTATGATTGATAATTAACTTAATATTAGGTTTTTTCTTTTTTTCGTTTGCGATATAAACCTAAATGCAGTTAAAATACAGAATTAACTTTTTCAAATTTTATAGGTCAAAATGTTTATAAATAATAATGCCTAAATAACTATTAATTAGTCAAATGATTATTGCCTTTGTTGAATAAAGTTAAATTACTTTGCACAGAATAGTTGAGTTTTTAAAAATCTAAAAGTATAAATTATGTAATGTTTGCATTTCTTGAAGAACTATGTCTAGTTCCTAAAAATAATAGGGTAGCTGCAGCAGTATTTTGTGTTTTATATGCTGCTGCAGAAACTGAAAAGGTTTGGAATAGAGAGAATAGAGAAAGAAATAAGGGAATATTGATTCAAGTTTTCGGCAGTATATTTTAATAATAAATACTTCGGGTCATTTGAAAATTACATCAGGAGTGTCTTAGGACTATGTCCTCGACTCATTACTGTTCTTATACTATATCAATATTATAACAACCTTTAATATTAAGGAAATGTGTATATTGTTTGCAAATGACTTCACGATACTTAGCGTTAGTACATGTTAAGTGGAACTCTCGAAAAAGATGATCTTGCTTAGGTGAAACTGCCCCCATTTAATTATTAAATTAGTTAAAAAATATCTTAAAGGGATTTTTAGCCATATTTAAATGATTGTATTTTTATATATATGGGGAGTTGAGTTTCGGATTGCAAAGTGTGTGCATGTGAATCGAACGCCCGGCAATAGTCGACTCGTTCAACGAGCATTATTACGGTAGTGTTTCGATCTATTTAATTGTTTTGTCGATTACCAACGAGAGGGACTAGAAATAAAGCAGAATGTAGTGTTAGAATTAAGACAATAAGTAAAAGATTTAAAGGTTTATAAGAATAATTCTGTGAAATTGTATGAAGCTAACGAAACGATAAGCGACGGCCTTGGCCGTTTTAATGCGTATAAGGTGAGCGAACCACCGGTGAACCGTGATAAGAAGTATAAATAACAGTTTTTTTTTCTTTTTCTCCCGTGTTTGAAAATGGAATATACGAGGAGCACACGTAAAGTTTTTATAAGAAAAAGATCAAGGGATAGCGATGATTATACATCAGTAGACTCGAAAAGAGGAAGAGTCGAAGAGAAAGAAGAGCCAATGGGATTATTCAAGAATAGTAAAAAGCTGATAAGAACACCACAGAAAAAAGAAACCAAAGAGTAGATACGACAGACAATTTGATAGAAATTATCAGAAGTTAATGTCAGATATAAAGCAAGATCAGAAGAGATACCAACAAGAGTTTAGGGAACTAAGAAAGGAGAATGGAGTATTGAAAGAGGAAAATAAGATAATTAGAGAAAACATGAGAATTATGGATTTGAAGATGAGTAGGCTGGAAAAAGACAACGTAAGGAATAATATTGTAATATTGGGAATGAGATTTGAAGCGAATAGCCAACCAGATCTGAGAATGGGTGCAGAACATTTTATGGAGAGAAGTATGAACACAAAAGTATAGATTAAAGATGTGATAAAAATAGAGCAACTATATGCAAGATAGAACTTGGAAACACGGGAGATAAAGAAGCTATGATGAAAAATAAAAACAAACTGAGAAATCTAAGAGAGAGAGTTTACATAAACAACGATTTAACAAAAGATGAACGGGAAATTCAAAAGAAATTGAAGCATATAGCAGAGAATGAGAGAAAGAATGGAAAAAGAGTGAAATGAGGATATCAAAAAATCATAATCGAAGGAAGAGATTATAAATGGGACATTCAGGAAGAAAAACTGAAAGAAAAGATAAAGAACACTACGACCATCAAGTCAAAAAATTGAGAAAAAGGAGAGAGATAGGTAGCTTGACGGCGACCCTGGCAAAGATAAAGGATACAGAAGAGAGGACAAATGAAAGGATTACAAATAAGAAAATAATCAAAGAAATAGATAGGAGGAAAGAAATGGAAAATAATTACCGAGTTATTAGATTGAGAACACGGAATAATAGGGGTATAAACAGAAAAGGGGAGAAACTGACAGAAGAACAACAAATGTACTATGTAGGAATCACAGAAACAAAAAGGAAAAAATTAGAAGGTAAGGTCATAAAAGAAGAAGACAAAACTATGGAAAGATGGAGGGAATACTATAAAGAACTATCAGATGGGAATGACATAACATACAAATATCAACATTGAGACATAATACCGGAACAAGATACAGAACTCACACAAACAGAAGAAACTAATACAGAAGAAGCAAAAGAGGCAATCGGCAATTTAAATAGGATAGAAAGATATAGAAGAAAATATGGAAAAAAAAATTATATTGACCCAACTTGACGGGCCTTATAGTCCTAAAAAGGGGTAGAAAGGCATAAGGATTAAGTAAATAAGTATTTTTATATGTTATTTACTTTGCCTTATTTACCTATTTGTCGTACATGTTATTTTATTGATGATTTGTCAACAGAACTTCAGTCTTATGGTAATAACGTTTTTTTGACTGTATGTTTGAGCTTGAATCTCATCTAAATTTTCCATTTCTAGTAGAAAATTGGAATGTGAGGAGTTTACTTCAACCAGGAAAAGCTGCAAATCTGATAAAAAAAGTATCGATATATTGGGATGTAGTGAAGTTAGATGGCATCTGTAAGATTGAAAATTACACTTCCTATTTCCCAAGAGATTCAACCACCGAAAATAAAAGCGGAGTCGCAATAGTAGTTTCAGTAGAAATGACAAGAATAGTGGAAGGATTTTACCGACCTCAAACAGAATAGCCTTGATTCCAATAAATTGCAAACCGCATAAATCTAACATCATACAGGTCTATGCTCAAACATCACAAAATACTGAAGGAGAAATTAAAACCTTTTATGAAAATTTAAACAAGACGCTTCAACACACTAAAAAATTAAGATAAACACGATAATGTAGGGAATTATAGCTTGGATAAACGTAATCATAAAGGACAGAGACTGCTCCAGTTCTGCAAAGAAAAGCATCTTTCTATTATGACTACTTATTTCAAACTGCTACCACGACGGTTATAAACCTGAAAGCCCCTGCCACAACAAAATCATCCGAAATCAAATATAAATAAATAAATAAAATCTTTATATAATCATCAATAGAAGACATCAAAATATAGTCCATCGTGCCAAACATGATCGAATGCCTAGGATATATCAAGAGCAACCGCTGGAGATTCTCCACAGTGTTCAATTGCGTTGTTCCAAACATGTGTTATATAGTTTAAAAGATCTCCTGTTGATCTATGTTTATGAAAGCCATATTGATAATCGCTAATAATATTGAATCCTGATTGATAGCCTTTTCCATGACTCTCGATATTATTGAAAGCAGTGCGACTGGGCAGTAGTTGTTTGGCAAGGCCTTCTTGCCTTTTTTGGTTATCGGTTGAACTATGGCGCATTTCCAGCAGGAAGGAAATATTACTTTTCTCTAGGATAGGTTGAAAAGTTTACAGAAAACTGGTGTTAGTTCTCTCATGCAGTTTTTGACTACTATGGCAGGTAATCCGTCAGCGCCAGAAGCTTTTTTGGTGTCTAGTTTGATTAAAATACGTTTTATGATATCCTATCACGCACCCTTGACTGAGTGTTTGGTGTCATTAAGAATATAATGTGAAGCTAAGAGTTTAGCCAAGCAAGTTCGCTTTCTCAACAGGTGTTGTAACATAATTATCTCGCCGTGTGAGTGGTGGTATAGTAGATTTGGTAAAATTTTGACTAACTGCCTTAGCGACTGACGAAAAAGACCTGGATTTGTTAGGGCAAGCAAAAAGTTTGATTCTGATTCGTTGATTGTGTGCCTCCTTGGTTTCGTCGATAATTTCTTTGCATCTGTTCGGGGCACGAACAAAAATGTTACGATTTATGACGTTAGGATTTTCACGGCGTTGTTAGTAGGCAAGACGTTTAGAAGCTTTTTTGCATTTTCGGTCAAACTAAGGCTTGCCGTTGAAAAGGTATTTCTTCGAAAAAGGGAAGTGTCCATACCAACCAAAATATTATCGGAAACCTCCTTAGCGCAGTCAAATGGGTTGTCGGATCAAAAACGAACGTCTAACCAAGGAAAAGTTTGAAAATATTCCATGAGTTCTTCCCATTTATTTATCAGATTTGTAGTGTCAAATCTTCATGGTTTAGGCACCTCTCTATCACTGATTGGTAGGTTAGTTGATATCGTAGTAGTAGTTATTGTAGTAGTAGTAAAGAATTTACACAATGTACTATTCCTAAAATTATATCAGAAACTACATATACGAGGAGCTGTTCTATCTTGTCTTAATATTAAGACATTTTTTTAGTAAACTTAGACAGGAAAGCTGCAAAGCTACACTAAATATGCATTTTTTCAGAATTAAGGTTACTTAAAATATCTGGTTTTTGGAACTCTTTTCACTTACAATATAATTCGAACGTTCTGTTATATGCGGTGTGCGCTAACAAGGAGTAATTTTTCTAACAAGTTTAAAGAGTAATTGCTACATGTGGCTACCATTGACTACATCATTAAAAGACAAGAGATCCTTGTTTTTTTTTTACCAAATATAAAATTAATAAAAATATTATGTTATGGATTTTTTGTGGAAGCAGGCTGCTTTCGTCAAGTTATCAACTTATATTTTCCCATTTCTCTTTCTCTGTTTTATAAATTAATATTTACAATAAATTTGGGTTCAAACGTCAAGAATTCAGTGTTTATAATAGTCTATATGTGTGTATATATAGTATGTATTCACTTGGCCTGTTTTATTGCTCCCAGCTCAAACTCGAGCCGCTTATCGCCCACTGCTTGCCAATATACACACTGCCTAAAAGCAGTATCTAATATAGAATGAAAATATTTAATCTCTTTACTAAATTATTTATATATAAAGATATACGGGGTGTTATTAAAACAGTTTTATTATATTTAAATCTTTCTGTCTAGAAAAACTGTTGAAAACTAGTGATGAAAACACATTATGAAATTTGACTTTAATTTAGATGATAACCGGAATTGTTACAATATTGCCAGGATTACCAGAATTGTTTTATTTTAAATTAAATTAAAGAAGATTTACATTTTCGAGCAACTGATGTTGAATATCTAAAGTGCACTGTGTTATGTAAAATTATTCACAAATGAAAATACTCAAGTCAATAATTTTCAATCTTAAATTGTTTGCAATAATTACTATATTCTAGAGCTTGAATATTATTAAGCAAACAGACATGCTCTTAGAGACTATCTGGGACTTGCTCTTAGGAACCATCTGGGACTTTAAAATATATGAACATAAATACCAAGTTCTTAGTTATTATTTTCTGTGGTGGTATAAAGTAATACCTGCCTATTTATCTTTTTTTTGTTAATTTGCACATAACTTTGCAATAGCCTTATTTTCCATAAAACAACATTTACTTTGTGTTATGTATGACTTTAACATATACGTTTAATAAAAAAGACGTCATGGTCTAGGACATTTGTTATGAGTTTTAGACCTACCAATATTAGGGTCATCATCAATCATGTATAATATGTCTCTTTCCAATTTATTGTTCGCTATTAAAAATTGTCTCGTCAGAAAATACCTGACATGCCGTAACACAAGAGCTTCAAACTCTTCACAATGGAAAATCATTTGTGTAGTCGTCTAAAAAGTATGTAACGGTGTGCTAGACAAGCAATTTATTTTTTCCATCCTTCAATGTCATAGAAAATACGAACAATTTCAATAAAACGAAAAAAACGGTTTTGAAAGGTAATATATAAAAAAATTGTTAACTTGGATCTGTAAAAAAGCATAACTAAACTTAATCCTTCTTTGATTAAAATAGACAAAATTGTCAAAGGAGGATCATTCGAAAATCTAGATAGAAACTCTAAAACTCTGTAAAAGTATCAATGGATATTAAAATTTACATCAAGATGCAAGACACTTTTTTATTTTCCTTGCTCCAAGATTTTTGTGTTTTTTTCATGTTTTACAGTTCGTAGATCATAAAAAAAACAATCACCTATTTCCGTCGGTCTATCTGTCGGTCTGTTGGCACTATGAATTAACGGTATTTCAAATTTGGAAAAATGCACTTCTGGCACAGACCAGTAGGTGTGCCAAGAACCATGCACGGAACCAATGAAAGAATACATGAAATTATGGGCCGTACAAGTACTGTTATACACGATATACGCTAAAAACAGGTTTGCTGGAACAGTCACGTACAAAGAATGAGTGACCATCGACTAGCCCTACCCGGAACCCATAAATAATACGTGAAATTATGGTAATAATATTATAGACGATATACAACAAAAACAGCTTTGCTGGTACGGTCACGTACAAAGAATGAGGGACCATCGACTACCGAAACAAATAATGGAATGGTAACCCCTAAAACGGAGGAAAAGGAATAGGCCTATGATTATGTGGATAAGTGAAGCAATGACGCAGCGTGAATTTTTTAGCTATCAAAGGTTTTTAAAAAAAAAAAAATACTTGCAAAGGAGTTTGGTATAGTAAGTCACTGCCGCGTCGACGAATTCTTTTGTTTGTATGTAGTATATCTCCTATATATTGATATAGGCTGAAACCCTAAAACCAGTAAATACCGTTTTTTTTAATACATTGAGTTACACAAAAATGTGTAACTCAATGTATAGAGAAAGACAAAAAATTTAAGCATATTTTAATAATAGCAGTATCCGTACATATGCTCTTCAGGTCGCTGAATTTAAATAATAAACAAATTGACGATTTTGACACTTGGCAGCTGTCAAATAGCTGTCAAATCACTATTAACTATTGAAAAACTAGAAATAATCTTATAACTTTATATTTCTAAGGTCGCTGATTTCGAATTTGATATCATATTGACAATTTTGACAGCTGGCAGTTGTCAACTGTAAAATCATCACTCCCTATTAAAAAACTAGAAATAATCTTATAACTTTATGTGTTTGAGGTTGCTGATTTCGAATCATATTTTAGATTGACGGCTGTTACTAGCCATCAAATGACCTCTGAGCATAACACATATTTTACATAAAATTCTTATTCTACAACCAAGAAAAATACAATGAGGTATGTAGAGAAAAACTTTTATTTTTTCATTAAAAATAGATCCTGTTTTCTTAAGTTCATAAAAGCTGCTAATAATTTTGACAGATGTGCACTGCCGCTACTTAAATAATTTCTTGTCTATCTTAAACTGTAAAAAAATCTACTGAGAATGAAATCTTTAAAATTATTTACGTTCGACAGTCTTATCCGAAAATTTTTATATCTTGCCGTCTCGTGTTCAAAATTTTTGGCAGCTGTTTCATTATCAGCTTATACTGTCCACTGCTGGACGAAAGCCTCCCCCAAGTCTTGCCACTTTTTTCTGTTCTTCCTTAAACCTAGTAACATGCGCAGTTCCATTTAAGATGTAAAATGAATTTGACTGCGTCCTGTACCTCTCGATCTCTGTCTGATAATGTGATTTGGGATGTAATCTCTAAGAGTAACGCCTAACGTTGACTCTCCATTTTTCGTTGCCTGACACATATTTTATTGATGTTTTTCTTCGTCATTGTGAGAGTATCGGCTCCGTACGTAAGAACGGGGAGTATGCATCTGTCAAATACTTTTTTTAAACACATAGGAAGGTTTGATTTGAATTCATAGGGCAGTTTGCGATATGCAGCCCAGGAGAGACTTATTCGCCGCTGAATTTCATGTGTTTGGTTTATCGTCCTATGCTGATTGCATGTCCCAGGTATTTATATTATTGCACTTGCTCTATATCTACGTTGTTCAGTTTTGTAGTGTCGTCTAATGCAAGATTTTCCATAAACTGGGTCTTGGATAGATTGATTTTTTAGACTAAGCTTTCCTGAAACATGTATAGCATAGTCTGTGCTTCTTGTATTTTGTCTATTATTAAGACAATGTCGTGGGCGAAACAGAGGTAATTTAACTTTTCACCGTCAATGTCCCATTCTTTCCCAGTTTATTGATTTAGAGTACTTTCTAGAAGTGTTACGAAATGCTTCGGTGAGAGCGTATCACCCCGCCGCACTCCTCTTTCGATTCGAAATTTGCTGGTGGTTTGATTAGTTTGTGTTTTAACATGAGCGGTGGCATTTTCATATATGTATTTAATTATATTGGAATATGGATGATCAATACGACACTCAGCAAGCGCTTTCAAAAGTCTCTGCTGATTTATAGAATCAAAAGCCTTTTCAAAGTCCACAAATATGAGTACAAGAGGCTTATTATATTCTATATATTTTTCAATGAGGATTTTAACTGTAAACAAACGGTCGGTTGTTCCATACCCCGAGCGGAAACCTGCCTGTTCTTTTGAAAGGAAAAACTCGAATTTATTTGCTAGACGTTTGGTAAGTATTTTCGTGAATAAGTTGTGCACATGTCTCAAGAGGCTAATGGGTCGATAGTTTGTAAGGTCTGAAGTATCTCTTTTTTTATGCGTGATTGCGATGGAGTTATTCCTTCCAGTAGGCATTTATTGAATAACATTTTAAGTAATTTGATAATTTGTTGTCCTTCTTGTTTAATTGCCTCTACTACAATATTGTCTTCACCCGGAGCTTTGTTACTTTTGATGTCCCTCAAGGCTAATGTGATTTCTTTTTCTGTGTTGTCTGGGATATCCTCCGACCTCTGATTTAGGACTTTTGGTATGTTGATTTCTGTTCTTTTATCTTATAAGGTCTATAATTGTTGATAAAATAATTCGATGATCTGTAAAATATCTCTTTTGCTTTTTATTACATTACCATGCATGTCTTTAATCTTGCATATGTCTTTCTTTCCCATTGTGTTTTTCCTTCTCAAGACTTTTAAGCTTTTATTCTGTTCTACAACGTTTCTAATTTCCTCTGGATTTTTTTGTCTGTTGTCTTTTCTAATTTCCCTCGATATGTCTCTATTTGTAGTTCTGTGTTCATCTGAGGTCTTATCTGCCATTCCTCTCCTTTGCTTCATTAGCTGTTTTACTCTTTCATTTAATTTCTGTTCCTTTTGTTGTTTTGGGCAAGTTTTGTCAATGGCCTTTTCTATACTATTTTTGATATTTTCAAATATGTTATGAACAGCTGTATCTTTATTGTATTCCAAGGAGCTTGCGATCTCTGTTCTATAGGAATTCACATGCTCCGGGGTTATTCATTTCTTATAGTTTCTCTTAAGAATCATGTTGTTTCTTTCCTGTTTAATGTTAGTAAACACTTTTACGATGGTCACTCCCAACTGAACATCTATTTAGGACACTTGGATAATGTCTTTCCTATTACTAATTATGAAATCTACTATATTTTTTTTGTTTTACTCTCTGGGCTAGACCATGCAGCTGTTTATTGTCAAGTTAAACTCCTAACATATTACTTCCAGCTTTTCGAAAAAATCACACTGTTCCATTAATGCAGAAACTATAAAATGTGCAGATCGGTCCTCCACATAGAGAAAGACAAAAAATTGTGGAGGTCATCTGTATCTCCTTACTCACAACGTTATTTACATTAATATATTTATTATAAAATTTTTATTCATTTCAACAAATCAAAGTGTTAAAGGATAGATTAATGAGAGATAGAGATAAAAGTAACCCGCCCAATAATGTATCACTATCTTTGTGGAAGACCAGTCTAAATAACTGTATAGGCCAGTTCAGGTTAGTTTATGTTATATTCTGGTTGTTTATCTAATACTGCCAACAAGTGAAAGGTAAATCTAAATACAATTATTAAATATATGTAATAAAAACCAATCTTATTTCACTAATTGGCTGCATTAAAAAAAACTATTGGAACTAATAGTACTGGGCGTAAGTAGCTTCGAAGATTTTATTCTGAAAAGATTTTTTTCAGCTAAAGGTAGAAAAAAATGTTTTAAGTACTTGACATCTGTCAAAATCATTAGCAGCTTTCACGAAAATAATAAAAAAAAGGATTTATTTGTGATGAAAAAAAGTTTTTTTTCTTATGTACCTCATTGTATTTATCCTGGTTTTAGAATAAAACTTTTATGCAAAATATGCGTCATACTCAGTGGTGATTTGGCGGCGGGTAAAAGCTGCCAGGTGTTAAAATCGTCAATCTGAAATCAAATTCGAATTCAGCGACTTCAAAAACAAAGATTATTTCACGTTCTTCATTAGTTAATGGTAATTTGACAGCTGCTAAGTGTCAATATCGTCAATTTGGTATCAGATTTAAATTCAGCGACCTGAAAAGCATATATATGAATATTACTGTTATTAAAAATATGCTTAAAAAATGTGTGACTCAAGAGATTAAAGAGAACGGTATTTACTGGTTTTAGGGTTTCAGCCTATATCAGTTTATAGGAGATATACAACACGCCAACAAAAAAATTCGTCAAAGCGGCATCGGCAGTGACTCACTATTCCGGACTTCTTTACAAGTATTTAAAAAGAAAAACGTTGATAGCTCAATAATTGACTCTCAGAGCGATTTGTGATCGTTTCGCCACACTGTGCGGCAGGGGCATTAGGCCGATAGGCGAAGTTGAAGACTGGGAACCGGAAGGCACAGGACGCTATAAACTGGACTTTCAACTTTAGTATAACATACATGTATGTTAGTACATATTTAAAGTAGAGATAAAATAGCTATTCAGCGTATAGCTTCAGAAGAGAAGGGTAAAAGTCGATAAATTTGGTGTAGTTTGATTAATAATATGGGAATTTTTCCTAGCTTCTTACAGAGATAATAAACTAATTTATTGTATAATTATTTATCGTAAAACATATTAAGAGTTAAAGGGATAAAGGAGAAAGTTAGAGGGGTTACTTATTTTTTCATTACTTTTAATACAAAAGGGGATGAAAGGAATGTTAATCGTTAAATACTGTATAGTTTTAATAGTGTTATAACGATTTTTCATATTTTTTTGTGGGCAAATTTTAGACGTAATTATTAATAGTAAGATATAAAAGCAGTTAAAGGGGTGAATAACAAAGATGGGTTTGTAATTATCGTGTTATAAGCATTTTTCAGGCTTCTTATATTTCACAAATCTAAACATTATATTATTTTCATTATTTCATATATTAATATCAGGAGAGGATGAAAAAGGTGAGGATCGTTAAATATCGTATAGTTTCATAGTATTATAAATAATTTTTGGTGTTTTATTGTTGGGATAATGAACAAATTTGAAGAATAAGGATTAAAAGGGAGACTAGGGTTTAGAGAGGTACCTTCACATATATAGTATAATACGTTTTTTTGAAGAATCTAAAAATTGTGTGGGTGTGGGGATTCTCAAACTCTGAACAAAATTTTTTAGAGTATAAAATGGATAAGAGATTAGAGGGATAGTTTTACATGAATAAAAAAATTATAAATTTAACCTTGGGATACAGTTAAAGGAATGCATGCGCAAGTTTTGTTTGGGAGGCATGTGTTATGGCACGCTTCGGCAATCACCACTTATCCATTTCAGCCTTCTTACCATGCTTCGATAATAAAAAAAATAATACATTGCCTGGATATTATCCATTATAGAGTTTTAGCCTGTCTGTTATACCGAACCGGTTTTCTGTGTTGTGAAGCAATCAACGTTTTTTTCGACCTAACCCGCGTCACCTTTCCATTTGCTAGTACAATAGAAAGTTTAGTATGAAGTAAATATAAAGAGATGCTATACCGCTTCAAAATTTTTGGAAAACATGTCATATGAATTAATTTAACTAGACTGCACAATTTAACAGCTTTTTTTACCCTCATCAAAGTCTTTAAACGTCCTAAGGATATACAAATACGATTTCAACATTTAGGTAATATTTTTCTATTACAGAAAATGTAGCTAACGTTACCTTCCTTACAAAGATATAGGTGGTTAGTGGATACTCGTACATTACCTCTAATATATATATATATATATATATATATATATATATATATATATATATATATATATATATATATATATATATATATATATATATATATATATATATATATATATATATATATATTTTTTAATTAAAACCAGAAAGATCCTGTAATTTAAAGTTAGATACCGCAGTTGAAATATTTGTATCATTCAGTTGTTGTTTTTAAAAGCTTATTATTATTAAAAACTAATGAATTTTTAGTAAAACTAGGATTTAATATTCACTTTCCTAGCCTTAAATCTGAAAACTTTATATACTTTATATAAAAATTGACCTAATTCTAAGTTACTATTCACTAAGACCGAAAAGCTTCTTTGCTCTAGTAATTTAAATATTTTATTTAAAATATAAGGCAATTTTAAGTTTTTTTTTAATACCGAAAATTCTCGTTTAAGAACAAAGTTAAAACCTATTTTCTTAATTTTTATTGCCCTTGCTAAATGAAAATACTGTATTTGTGAAAAAAATCTTGGACATTTTTGTGTTTCCTCAGGTTTCATGATCCTTAGATCATGAAAAACATGATTTCTAATTTCCATCCAATCTACCTTCTGCCTTTCGCTCTGTTATCACGAATGCAAGGGATTATCAATATCAAATGAAATAGAGACGAAACGGAGGTAAAAGTGGCTGGGGGAGATAAATTTTACATATCTTGAACAGTATTATAAACAATTTTCCATAATTTTGGTTGTGATAATGAACAAATTTTAATCATAATTAAACGAGAAGTCAAAAAGGTGAGAAGGAGGTTAAAGAGGTTGCTTCGTGTGGAATGTAAAAATTATTTTATTTTTTCGTTAATTTCAATTTTAATATAGCATACAAAATTATGCTAAATTTTGGGGTCGGAACAAATTGCGCTGGTTTATTTTATTTACTTTTCAAACTATACATATATATATATATATATATATATATATATATATATATATATATATATATATATATATATATATATATATGAATAGAGAATACCTAACATATTTTGTGTTATCTGCTCTCCTAATAAATGTCTAAATAAACATTTTTTTTTCGACATTAAGTTTTATTCAGTAAAATTCTTACGCATTTTTCGTGTAATAAATATTAATGCTGCCTACCTGTTTTACGTTTTTCGCTTAGAGTAATTACATAGATTTCTTTTATCAATTACGGTTTCTTTTATAAGCAGTTAGTCAATATACAGACATATATATATATATATATATATATATATATATATATATATATATATATATATATATATATAAATATATATATATATATATATATATATATATATATATATATATATAAATCTTTTTGATGTATCTTGGGTTCATTTTATTATTTTGACGTTTCGCCCCTGGTTTTGGGCATTTTTAAAAAACAGTTTTTTTTTGCTATGTCTCGAAGATAAGTGACCCTGAATGATGTATTTCAGTCGATGGTTAGTGTTAAGACTGACTAGATATTATATATATAATATATATATATATATATATATATATATATATATATATATACATATATATATATATATATATATATATATATATATATATATATATATATATATACATAAATATATATATATATATATATATATATATATATATATATATATATATATATATATATATACGAGGCTGGTTTGAAAAGTCCGTGCAAAAATAAAAACTACTTATGTGTTTGGAGTAAACCTTTTTAGTGTTCCGTACGGAACACTTATAAGATCACTTCGGTGTCTGTCTGTCTGTCTGTCTTGGACATTTTTGTGTTTCCTCAGGTTTCATGATCCTTAGATCATGAAAAACATGATTTCCAATTTCCATCCAATCTACCTTCTGCCTTTCGGTCTGTTATCACAAATGCAAGGGATTATCAATATCAAATGAAATAGAGACGAAACGGAGGTAAAAGTGACTGGGGGCGATAAATTTTACATATCTTGAACAGTATTATAAACAATTTTCCATAATTTTGGTTGTGATAATGAACGAATTTTAATCATAATTAAACGAGAAGTCAAAGAGGTGAGAAGGAGGTTAAAGAGGTTGCTTCGTGTGGAATGTAAAAATTATTTTATTTTTTCGTTAATTTCAATTTTAATATAGCATACAAAATTATGCTAAATTTTGGGGTCGGAACAAATTGCGCTGGTTTATTTTATTTACTTTTCAAACTATACATATATATATATATATATATATATATATATATATATATATATATTATATATATATAATATATATATATATATGAATAGAGAATACCTAACATATTTTGTGTTATCTGCTCTCCTAATAAATGTCTAAATAAACATTTTTTTCGACATTAAGTTTTTATTCAGTAAAATTCTTACGCATTTTTCGTGTAATAAATATTAATGCAGCTTACCTGTTTTACGTTTTTCGCTTAGAGTAATTACATAGATTTCTTTTATCAATTACGGTTTCTTTTATAAGCAGTTAGTCAATATACAGACAATATATATATATAATATATATATATATATATATATATATATATATATATATATATATATATATAAATCTTTTTGATGTATCTTGGGTTCATTTTATTATTTTGACGTTTCGCCCCTGGTTTTGGGCATTTTTAAAAAAACAGTTTTTTTTGCCATGTCTCGAAGATAAGTGACCCTGAATGATGTATTTCAGTCGATGGTTAGTGTTAAGACTGGCTAGATATTATATATATATATATATATATATATATATATATATATATATATATATATATATACATATATATATATATATATATATATATATATATATATATATATATATATATACATATATATATATATATATATATATATATATACATAAATATATATATATATATATATATATATATTATATATATATATATATATATATATATATATATATATATATATATATATACAGTCGACACTGTTTATAGTGAAACTCTATATAGTGAAAAACTCTTTATAGTGCAATTTTGTCAAGACCTAGAATATCTTACATACATAGCAATATATACGGATTTTCTCTTTATATAGTGAAAAACTCTCTATAGTGAAATTTCGGTCAACGTTTTGATCTTTCACTATATAGAGTGTCGACTGTATATATATTTATGTATATATATATATATATATATATATATATATATATACATATGTACATATATATATAATATATATATATATATATATATATATATATATATATATATATATACGAGGCTGGCTGGTGCAAGTCCGTGCAAAAATAAAAACTACTTTGTTTTGGAGTAAACCTTTTTAATGTTCCGTACGGAACACTTATAAGATCACTTCTGTGTCTGTCTGTCTGTCTGTCACACCCGATTTTCTCCGAAACTATTTGACATAGAAAGGTGAAATTTGGTAATAATATAGGAATTGATGGCCTCATCAGAGCCATGTAGTTTTGAGATTTAAATTTTGACTTAAGGGGTTAGTTTTGGGGGGTGAAGTCGGAAGTGAAAAAAAAATTTTTTTTACTAGGTCATCGAGTGTGGTGTCAAATGAAAGCTTGTGAAAACACGAGTAAAAAATATATATATAATATTATACTTGCGCGCACTTTCTCTTGTATTATTTTAAAAAATTCGCGAAAAATCGCTGTCCCGGGCCTTATCTCGAAAAGTACTTATCAAAAAATTTCGAAAAAATTCTGGAATATTCTCCACGGGGTGTAGATTGAACGAAAATTATCACGAGTGCATTATCTTTAATAATTTATATGGTATATCAAAAAAAACAAAAATTTCAATGTCATCAGATTTCAGTAAAGATTGGAAACAAACTTTGTTGAAAACTTATTTGGGGTGTATTTTGTGAAGTCATTGATCATTTTATACTTCTGTAACAAAATTTTTTTATTTTAAAAGCAATCAACGTACGGAACACTAATTGCGCAAGTTTAACTTGCACTTGACCGGTTATTTATTTTTGAACATAGTCTCCTTTTAGGCTTATACACTTCGTCCAACGATGTTCTAGTTTGTTGATCCCTTCCGAATAATATGATTTGTCCAAGTCTGCAAAATATCCATTAGTGTCTGCAATCACCTCCTCGTTTGAATAAAATCTTTGTCCCACCAGCCATTTCTTCAAATTGGGGAACAAATAGTAGTCCGAGGGAGCCAAGTCTGGAGAATAGGGGGGATGTGAAACGAGTTGGAATCCTATTTCCATTAATTTTGGGACCACAACTGCTGAGGTGTGTGCTGGTGCGTTGTTGTGATGGAAAAGGACTTTCTTGTGGGCCAATCGCGGGCGTTTTTCTTGCAGCTCGGTTTTCAAACGGTCCAATAACGATGAATAATATTCACCTGTAATAGTTTTACCCTTTTCCAGATAGTCGATGAGGATTATCCCTTGCGAATCCCAAAAGACAGTCGCCATAACCTTTCCGGCCGAAGGAACGGTCTTCGCCTTTTTTGGTGCAGATTCCCCCTTGGTAACCCATTGTTTCGATTGTTGTTTGGTCTCAGGAGTATAGTAATGTATCCATGTTTCATCCACAGTGACGAAACGACGCTTAAAGTCCTCCGGATTCTTCTGGAACAGCTGCAAACCATCCTTGCAACACTTCACACGATTCCGTTTTTGGTCAAGCGTGAGCAATCGCGGCACCCATCTTGCGGATAGCTTTCTCATGTCCAAATGTTTATGCAAAATATTATGTACCCGTTCAGTCGAGATGCCCACAGCACTAGCAATCTCACGCACCTTAACTCTTCTGTCATCCATCACCATATCATGGATTTGATCAATGATTTCTGGAGTCGTAACCTCCACAGGCCGTCCAGAACGTTCAGCGTCACTTGTGCCCATATGGTCAGTCCGAAAATTTTGAAACCACTTATAAACTGTTCTAATCGAAGGTGCAGAGTCACCATAATGTTTATCAAGCTTCTCTTTAGTCTCCTGAGGCGTTTTGCCTTTTATAAAGTAATGTTTAATCACTACACGAAATTCTTTTTCGTCCATTTCTTGAAAATCACTTGACTTCCTTGATTCACACGAATGCCAAACACAAAGATATATATATATATATATATATATATATATATATATATATATATATATATATATATATATATATATATATATATATATATATATATATAATATATATATATATATATATATATATATATATATATATATTATATATATATATATATATATATATATATATATATATATATATATATATATATATATATATATATATATATATATATATATATATATATATATATATATATATATATATATATATATATATATTTTAATATTTCTTTAACTACAATCTAAGTTGAAAAAAGCCTGATCAAGCGAATAAAATTTCATTAACATAGGTTCAGTACATTGCCAAAATTCAATATGTTGGTTGAAAAGCGTATATAGGCTAGCTCCCAAAAATATAATGACATTTATTACACATTGAATTGACAACTTTTAAACGCTTAAAAATGCTTTTACCAACTTAATTTATTATTTTAAAAAAGTTCGATAACTTTTATTTCTTTATCACATAATTCGCGACATTTATATGATTTATTGGTTTATAAATTAAATTATATTTTCTAAGAACATAATTTATGACTGAAAGTAGCGAATTTTTGATGAACAGCGTCATATACTTCCTGAAAGTTTTTAAATTATGGGAGGCCCAATTTGTTAATACATGCTGATCATTGTGACGGCGGACACCAGTTTAACGATAAATAAATGATATTTATTTATGATTACAAGGTCCTTTTTTAACAGGTATTCATTTACATCTAAAACATGTTTCTTTAAATAATTCTCACGGTATACTAAACGGTCAAGTGCAAGTAGGCCTTGCGCAATTAGTGTTCCGTACCGTAATTACTTTTAAAATAACATAACATTCTTACCTAAGCTGTTAATTAGATCCTTATGTATATCTTTTAAGATTCATTATGGACTCTGAATAACCCTAGAAGAAATTCGTAAAACAGTTTAAATGCGGAAAAGCCGCAGGTCGCGGTGAAATTCCTTCTAAAATTATTAAACTAATCCGTCAAGAAAATATCATACTCTTTTAGAAGATATAAATGAAATGAAGGAAATTATCCAAAAGTCAATCCACAATTATTCCCCTGCCAAAAAGAAGAAATACAAGTGTAATGAACATCGATAAATAAGCATTAATGAGTCATACCTTAAAAATATTATTGAGCGTCCTACGCAACAGAACCAAACAAATTACTTTGTAAGTATACGCGCACCGCTCGAAGGTTAATCGATATTACTTGTATTCAGAGAAAAAAATTAAAAGATAGCTTTTTAAAGAGGAGACTTTCAGTTTTCCGATGATACTAATAGTTTTTATTTTTGTTGCTTTATAATTTGTAAAACTTAAACCGAAATTTTTATTTGCGTGCTTTTAACGGGCATACAGTAAATTGCAAACATTTAATAAAATATAATTTTGAAAAAAAATCCTTGTGCATATAGCATTATTATACCTTAAGTTTGAATATAAGAATAATTAAAAATACCCGTATTCTCTGTATTATTTAAAAACTGGGTTTTAAAATATGAAAATTTGCCTGCTGTGGTGCGCCGCCGGCAATTTTACGTTCAAAGCAGTACGAAATAGTCAAAAAAAGTTGGACAACTTCTTTTTAGTGTTCCGTACGGAACACTTATAAGATCACTTCGGTGTCCGTCCGTCTGTCTGTCTGTCTATTCACACCCGATTTTCTCCGAAACTATTTGGCATAGAAAGTTCAAAAACATATATAATGTAATACTTGCGCACAATTCTCTTTGTATTATTTTTAAAAAAGTGCGAAAAATCGCTGTCCCCACACCTTATCTTGAAAATTACTAATCAAAAAATTTTGAAGAAAATCTGGAATATTATCTGCAGGGTGTAGATTGAACGAAAATTATCAAGAGTGCATTACCTTTAATAATTTATTTGGTGTATAAAAAAACACAGAAATTTCAAGGTCATCAGTTTTCATTAAAGATCGGAAAAAAACTTTGTTGAAAGCTCATTTGGGATATGTTTTGTGAAGGCACTGATTATTTTATACTTCCGTAAATTTTTATTTTAAAAGCAATCAACGTACGCAACACTGATTGCGCTTGACTGGTTATTTTCTTTTAATTACAGTTAAAAGTATACTTGACATTAGAAAATTATTAAAGGCTTAAAAACATTTTCTCTTTTTTTTGTAATTTTTCTCTTAAAAAAGTGTTCATGATAAACGTATTTTTTGCTTATTATTACAACTTAAAATAAAAAAAATATATATTTGAAGGGGGGAAATCAAAGATCAAAGTCTAAGTTTTAAGTATGAAGTATTTATATTTTCATTTAAACATGCAGGTACAAAGACAGCAGTTACTGAAAACACGAAAATCCTAAACTACGTAATTTTGTTAATGGCGATCGGAGAAGAAACGCGTGCGCAGCGCCACCAGTCTAATCCGTTTTTTGTCATCTGTGTGACGCTTCCATAGTTTGTATACTGTATATTGATGATGAAAACTGTGAACAAATTGAAGAAGAAGAAAGTGACTAAAAAATAACGTTTATTATTTTGTAAATATTTCTGTTATACATTTTTTGTAATTTTATTGTATTGTATTTATACAATTATTATTAAATATATTCATTTTTTATATAAATAAATATATTTTCATTTCTTTTATATGCACACATAAATTTCCCGTTCTCTCACGTGGTGATATTAGTTTTTCGATATGTTTTTTATTTTTGGAGGTATTTGCGAAAAAGGGAATTTTTCATTTTATTTTCGATTTCGTAGGCTTAGCGTACACTTTAGAGCAGCAAACTTTTTTTTTATCGTTTTCTATGTCCAAAAAACTACCTGTATGCCAAAATGCAGCCTG
>CM032446.1:219650929-219784131 GCA_019049505.1 Pachyrhynchus sulphureomaculatus
AACACTTTATTTTTGCACTCGACGTGCGTTTCGCTAACCATGTTAGCATCATCAGGAGCGATGATTGATTAAAGCTAAACTACAAATCTACCCTATTTACACATAGCCTAACCCTTGAATTACTCAGGCGGAACTAATGGCATAGGCGAGGCCATCAGTTCCGGTCAAGTAACCAGTAGAGGGGACTATAAGGAACAGGCCCTCTGTCTTTATTTAAACTACTTTTAGATTTTATAAATTCCATACTTTCGTATGCGTTCAACAATCTCCTGTCAGATATATTTTTAATTAATCTTAGATTATCTAATGTTACAGTACGATCAGCTTCAAGGGCATGTTCGGCAATGCTAGACTTTTCTATCCTACTGTATTTTAGGTGTGCTAAATGTTCTTTAAATCGTGTTTTAATTGACCTTTTAGTTTGCCCAATATACTTTTTGTCGCAGTCATTACAACTAATTTCATAAATTCCATTTTTCTCACAATTAGGAATCTTATATTTGGGATTTCCTGAGATATTCCTCAGATTGTCTGATGACTTATAAACTAAGGTGAGGCCTACCTTATTAAATACGTTATTGAGTCCCCTGCTTTATTTCGGATTATATGGTGTGGAGACATACTTGGTCTTATTTTCCTCGCGTGTAAAAAAATGGAATTCTGAATATTTAACCTCAACTTATATATACTTATTAACTAACTATTAATTAAGTTATCGTCATAACCATTAATTCTAGTTATATTTTTAGTATGATTCCTTTCATTATTGAAGTTTACCCTGTTCAGAGGTGACCAAACGATGAACTAAAAAATGTAATGCGGCTAATTTGTGTTTTTTTGCAATGAAATGAATTATTAAGGATATATCTATCTGTTACTGTGCCTTTTCTATAGATATAAAATTCTAATCTATTATATTTTTAATAATTAAAATATCTAGAAAAAGGCAATTGTCTTTTGTTCTCAATTTCGTAAGTGAATTTAATGGAATCATACCGGCTATTTAATTTGGAAACAAAATCATCTATATGTGCTTTCTTTGTATCAAAAATAGAGAAAACATCATCCACATACCTATACCATACCCTTGGAAAATATTCAAATTCTTGACTGGCTTCAGTTTCAAACTTACTCATAAATAAATTGGCTATGAAAGGTGATAAACAATTACTCATAGCTGTTCCTTCTCTCTGAACATAAAATTAACTGTTATATTGAAAATAATTTTGTTCCATACAAAGTTTAGATAATGTTAAGTATTCATGAATAATTCATCATATTAAAAATATAACTAGAATTAATGGTTATGACGATGACTTAGTAAACAAGTTAATAAATAGACTTAAGTTCAGGTTAAATATTCAGAATTCCATCTATTTTACAGGCGAAGAAAATAAGACCAAGTATGTCTCTATACCATATAATCCGAAATATAGCAGGGGACCCAATAAGGTATTTAATAAGGTGGGCCTCACCTTAGTTTATAAACCATCAGACAATCTGAGGAATATCTTAGGAAAATCCAAAGATAAGATTCCTAATTGTGAGAAAAGTAGAATTTATGAAATTAGTTGTAATGATTGCCACAAAAAGTATGTTGGGCAAACTAAAAGGTCAATTAAAACACGATTTAAAGAACATTTAGCACACTTAAAATACAGTAGAACAGAAAAGTCTAGCATGCCGAACATGCCCTTGAAGCTGAGCATACTGTGACATTAGATAATCTAAGATTAAATAAAAATGTATTTGACAGGAGATTGTTGAACGCATACGAAAGTATGGAAATTATGAAATGTAAAAGTAGTTTAAATAAAGACAGAGGGCCTATTCCTTATAGACCCCTCTGCTGGTTACTTGACCGGAACTGATGGCCTAGCGTATGCCATTAGTTCCGCCTAAGTAATTCAAGGGTTAGGCTAAGTGTAAATAGGGTAGATTTGTAGTTTAACTTTAATCAATCATCGCTCATGATGAAGCTAACACGGTTAGGGAAACGTGCGTCTAGTGCAAAAATAAAGTGCTTGGTGTAGTGGTGATATATACTGAGTAGTGTCATTGTGCCAAAGATTTCACACTCCCAACTTAATTGTAAATGGAGTAGTCGGTCCAACGTCAGCCAGAAAATTAGACCAGACCAAGAACTAAACCGGAGAACCCAACTTCGAGAGGAAATGCCGCAAGCAGCCGACCCGATCTAACCTTGACAACCATTATATCCTTTTTTCTATATCCTTTTGCTAGAAGTATATCCAGTGTTGGATTAAAGTTGGAGTGAGGTCCATCCGGAAGAGCTTTCCACAAAGCCATACGGAGTGCGAAGAAAATCACCTTAGAGTTGCTTGCCGAATGCTGATCCGTAATGCTTTCCAAAGATACAGCTTCCTCCAAGATCATCGCACACCGTCGTCGTCAGTTAAGCTTCCGTTTAATATTGTTCGCGAGCGTGCTGCCAACTGTCGTCTGTTGCGTGGCGTAGCAATCACGAGACCGGCTATTACTCATATTAGGGATTCACGGTTCTACTTATGACAGAGTTTTTTTTTGCTCTAACCATACAAACTATAGTTTCGAAAATCATATTATATTTTTATTTTAAACAAAACAATAACGAAACTCATAAGTACTTAATGGGTACTTCCAGTAAGTTATTGTGCACATTTAGAGTACAAGTGTATGTATATATTTGATTTTAAAAAATATATTTAAGTATATTTGAATATATCCTTAAAGGCCTGAATCAGTTGTATTTGAATTTTGAATACTTCAAAATTACTGAAATCAGACCTTGTAGTAGATCGATTTGTGGCAATATTAAAAAAACAATAATTCGTTATCTAGCATAAGGAATACGATATGTTTTGAAAAAACCGGTCAAGTGCAAGTTGAACTTGCACAATTAGTGTTCCGTACGTTGATTGTTTTTAAAATAAAATTTTTTGTTAGGGTGGTATAAAATGATCAGTGACTTCACAAAACACACCCCCAAATGAGTCTTCAACAAAGTTTCCAATCTTTACTGAAAACTGGTGACCTTGAATTTTTTTTTTTTTGTATACCAAATAAATTATTAAAGGTAATGCACTCGTAATAATTTTCGTTCAATCTATACCCCGTGGAGAATATTCCAGTATTATTTCAAAATTTTTTGATCAGTACTTTTCGAGATAAGGTAGGGGACAGCGATTTTTTAAAAGTAATACGAAGAAAAGTGTGCGCAAGTATTACATTATATATATATTTTTTACTCGTGTTTTCACATGCTTTCATTTGACACCACACTCGATGACCTAGTAAAAAAAATTTCTTTTCACTTCCGATTTCATCCCTCAAAACGAACCCCTTAAGTCAAAATTTATGTTACGGTGGTATAAAATCATCAGTGACTTCACAAAACACACCCCAAATGAGTTTTCAACAAAGTTTGTTTCCAATCTTTACTGAAATCTGATGACCTTGAAATTTTTGTTTTTTTTTATATACCATATAAATTATTAAAGGTAATGCACTCGTGATAATTTTTTGTTTAATCTACACCCCTTGGAGAATATTCCAGAGTTTTTTCGAAATTTTTTGATAAGTACTTTTCGAGATAAGGCCCGGGACAGCGATTTTTCGCGAATTTTTAAAAATAATACAAAGAAAAGTGCGCGCAAGTATAATATTATATATATATTTTTTACTCGTGTTTTCACAGGCTTTCATTTGACACCACACTCGATGACCTAGTAAAAAAATTTTTTTTTCACTTCCCACTTCACCCCCCAAAACTAACCCCTTAAGTCAAAATTTAATTTTCAAAACTACATGGCTCTGATGAGGCCATCAATTCCTATATTACTACTAAATTTCACCTTTCTATGTCAAATAGTTTCGGAGAAAATCGGGTGTGACAGACAGACAGACAGACAGACACCGAAGTGATCTTATAAGTCTTCCGTACGGAACACTAAAAACATATTTTAGTCATTGTAATACCACGCAAGGTATTGTTTCTATATCTATTTAATTTTCTCTGTCTTGCCATAGTTAACAACTGGCCAAGTGTAGGTCGGACTTAGTGTTCCGTACGTTGATTGCTTTTAAAATAAAAATTTCTGTTACGGAGGTATAAAATGATCAAATAAGTTTTCAACAAAGTTTTTTTCCGATCTTTACTAGAAACTGATGACTATGCACTCGTGATAATTTTCGTTCCATCTATACCCTGTAAAGAATATTCCAGAATTTTTTCAAAATTTTTTGATCAGTACTTTTTGAGACAAGGGGAGGGGGACAGCGATTTTTTCGCAGTTTTTTAAAAATAATACAAAGAGAAGTGTGTACAAATATTACATTATATATAATTTTGAACTCGTGTTTTTACAAGCTGTCATTTGACACCCCACTCAGCTGGTATTTTTTTCTTCACTTTCGATTTCACCCCCCAAAATAAACCCTTTAAGTTTTAAAATTTAACTTTCAAAACTACACGGCTCTGATGAGGAGAAAATCGAGTGTGACAGACAGACGGACAGACACCGAAGTGATCTTATAAGTATTCCGTAGGGAACACTAAAAATAGATGTATGAAGATGGATTATCAGGAACTGATAATTTCCTAATCAAAAATCGTCGTGAAATTTAAGAAACGATTCTTAGTAAAGACCGGAATAGTGGGAATATCTTGAAAATCAACACCTAGAAGACATTCTGTTTTGAAGTAGTAGGAATCAACTTAAATTTAGCATTATATAACCATGTGGGACAGTCCATTTTATTAGCATGATCACTTACACTACTCTTTCACAATAACTTTTAATCTTGCTACAAAGCTCAAATGCGACCATCACATTAATACCGAGTCCATATTTGAGGATCTACTCCCAAATATACGCTACATTTGTTAAATTCTGTTCAGAGCCGGATTATGGGCCCGCAACTCTCACTAAGCTTCGTTATTTTAGAAAATAAGTACTTTCATGGAAATTCTTCTTCTATAAATAATTTCATTGAAGGTATTTGATGGATGTAATTCGCTTTATTCCTACCAGAGCGAAGCATATTACAAACACATGTCGCTCTATTACATGACATCAGTATGAGGCTCAACTCTTCACTACCCGTACTAAACTCTTCAAGAACTTCTTACATGAAGAACCACATCTCTTTAGAATGAGCTAGAGTACAATCTGTAGATAATCAAAACCAATATGATAATACTTCCGCGCTCTGTTACAACTTAGCAATTTCCCTGCGCGTATGTAATGTACTCACGAAATAAATAATCACTAAACACACAACTTTGTGCTCATATCACAGTTTTTTTTTTTTAAATTTAAAAAATACTATTAATGCTGAATTTATCAAACTCGGATCCTAAAAGCATCATCAAGCGAAGGTAAAATATATGGTATGTTTTATTAAAAAATTAGCAGCTGCTGCAGCTTTTTTACGATTTTTCTGGTGTATATAAAATCCTGAATCTACAGACGCATTACTTTAATGCAAGCTAATGAAAAAATTTTACTGATATAAGTTTGAAAAAGGAGCCGACGAAAAATTTTGATAGAACGAGGCGAATCAATACCAACAGGCCACACTATGTGGCCTTTGTTGATTTCGAGAATACATTCAATTGTATGTATCGAACACTGAGTATAAAACTTCATCCCTGCAGAATTAAATTTAAATTTATTTAACTATCGAGATATAAAAATCTATTAATTACTCGTAATATACATTCATAAAAATCCACAACCTTTATGAAGGCATGGAGCTAGTGTATTTATGATTAAGTATTAGACAGAGACACACATTATCCCCCAGGCTTTTAAACTAGCACTGAACAAATTAAGCTGGGAAAAATAAGGTGTAAAAATTTACGAAAAGTACTTAAACCATTACACAAAAGTAGATTTAGAGAAAATTCTTGAGGAAGTAGACACAAAAGTCGAAAGAATAGGCCTTAATATGAGCTAAAACAAGACGACAATCATAACAAATACATCTTATGATTCAAGACAAGTAATAAACCGTAACAAAGAAAATGAAACAGACGAAATAAAAAGACAACTTAAAGTTACCTGGATCACGTTCCATAAACTTAGCTATACTTTGCAAAATAAAATATCTACATCCCAAAAATAAAATTATCTAACCAATATATTCTACTTGGTTTTATTTATTAATTAAGAAATTCACAGAAAAATATGGATTGAATCATGAAAGAACAACGATCAATTGAAAGATATATATATATATATATATTTATATATAATATATATATATATATATATATATATATATATATATATATATATATATATATATATATAGATCATTAGCTTATACTGTCCACTGCTGGACGGAAGCCTCCCTCAAATCTTGCCACCTTTTCTGGTATGGGCCACTTGTACCCAATTTCTGACTTGGTGGTCTACTTATACTTGATAGGCTTTGGATCTTGGCCGATACTCTATAATTTTTTTTGTTCACCTTTAAAGCCAGCAACATGTCCAGCCCAGTTCCATTTAAGATGTAGACTGAATTTGACTGCGTCTTGTACCCTCGTCCTTTTCCTAATAATGTGATTAGTGATGTGATCTCTAAGAATAACGCCTAACATTGTCAACTCCATTTTTCTTTGCTTGATACATATTTTGTTGATATTTTTTTATCGTCATTATGAGAGTATCGATTCCGTACGTAAGAACGGGTAGTACGTATCTGTCAAAAGTTTTTCTTTTTAATCACTTCGTAAGATTAGATTTAAATATATAGCCCAGTTTGCCATATGCTTTCCAGGAGAGACCTACATATTCTCCGCCGATTTTCATATGTTTGATTATCTCGTCCTATACTGACTTCATGTCCTAGGTATTTATATCGGTTTTTTTTGTACTTGCTCGATCTCCACATTATTCAGTTTTATAGTGTCGTTTAATACAAGATTTGTCATAAACTGAGTCTTGGATAGATTAATTTTTAGACCAATCCTTCTTGAAGCTTCTTGGAGAATGTGCATCATAGTTCGTGCTTCTTGCTTATTGTCATATATATATATATATATATATATATATATATATATATATATATATATATATATATATATATATATATATATATACATACATATATATATATATATATATATATATATATATATATATATATATATATATATATATATACATATATATATATATATATATATATATATATATATATATATATATATATATATATATATATATATATATACATACATATATATATATATATATATATATATATATATATATATATATATATATATATAGATATATATATATAATAATAATAATAATAATCTTTATTGTCTCACAGATAGAATACCCATTTACAAGACAAATGTGTAAATTACAAAGGAAAGAGAAAAAAGGAAACTTACAATAACTGCTTAAAATAAGTATAACAACAATATATATATATATATATATATATATATATATATATATATATATATATATATCCCGTATATACCGCTCAAAAATGTGGACACATCCACCGAGCATCAAGAAGCTTCGTCTTCATCAATTTTTTTTTTTTTTTTTTTTTTTTATTGGTCTAGCACACGTGCTGCAGGGAAGTCCCTAAAGCGCTCCACGTTGTTCTTGAATCGCTGTAAATTGTACTCGGTGGGAAACACAGCGCTGGGCAAATTATTCCAAAGGGATGACGTTCTCCATATAAAAGATTGCTTGAAAAGCGTTGTACGCTGAGTAACCAGCTGAACCTCACACGGATGCGAAGCACCAGCGCGACGTGTATTTCTAACATGCACCGCTTTGGGAGGAATTAAGCGGGCTATATCCTTCGAACACTTTCCACGAAAATACTTGTAGAACAGACTCAAGTCGCCAACCGTTCTTCGATGTTCCAGCGAATCAAGGTCGCCGGTCAATTCGGGTCCCCAATCAGACGGACCGCTCTTCTCTGAACAGAATCCAACAAATGCAGTGTATGTTTGGGAGCGGAGCCCCAAACGTGGGAGCAGTATTCCATAGTTGGTCGAATTTGGGCTTTGTAAAGAATTAACAGTTGTTGTGGGGTGTAAAGCTTTCTGGTTCTAAATAATATTCCCTACACACCGCTACAAACCACATTGAAAATATTCATGGATTGATACAAAGGAGTCTTCATTAAAATATTAGTTCTTGGTATATTCAAGCAAAAACATTAGGAAATCTGGTAAGTCGAGACGGCATATGAAAGTTAATTTGGGAAAGCAGGTCAGGGCAATCAATACAGGATTTACATATCTTGAACAAAAATTGAACAAGCAAGTAAATCCTGCGATTCATCAACGACGGCATGTTGAAACGCGCTAACAATATCTTGCTTTCTATACCTCTAGGAGGGTAAGTACCGCCATCTCTGAAGCACAGGAACTTAAGGAACTTTCTCTGTATGTTTTCTATTCTATCAATGTATTTGTGATAGATTGGGTGCCAAATCACTGCGCCGTATTCCAACTTAGATCGCACATAGCAAAAGTAGAGCATTTTGAGGGACCCTATATCTACCAACCCCCTTGAATTGCGAAAAATAAATCCAAGCATCTTCAACGCTTCTCCACAAACACGATCAATGTGATCGGCAAATGACAATCGGGTATCAAACACCACTTCCAGGTCCCTGAAAGTATAGCAACGATTTATAATCGCTTTATCCAAGACATACTCATAATGAGTGGGTTCAGTTGGTTTGAAAACGACATAATAAAACATTTCCCGAGATTCAAGGTCAACTTATTGATAGCACACCAATTTTCGATAGTACGTATGTCTTTCTGAAGTATAATACAATCGTTAATGACATGAATTACCCGGAACAGTTTAAGATCATCAGCAAATAAGAGTGTGCTACTAGCAATGGACTCCACAATATCATTTATTAAAATTGAGAACAATAATTGTGAGAGGTTACTGCCTTGTGGAGCGCCGCTAGTAGCTACGAATTGAAATGAGTGATGTCCTCGGATATCAACATATTGAATACGCTTATGAAGATATGACGGAAGGAATGATATCAAATCATTGTGGAACCCCATACTAGCCAGTTTACGTGCTAGAATGGAATGATCAATACGATCAAATGCCCTCGTGAAGTCTGTGTATATAGCGTCGACCTGCTGATGATCTTCAAGGGCTTTCCCCGTGAATTGCGCAAAGGAAGCCAAATTGCTGACCGTGCTGCGGCTGCCAAGGAAACCATGTTGAGCCTGCGTCAAACGTCCCTTAATCTGCTTAAACAATTAGTCATATATTGCCATTTCAAAAACTTTAGCAAATGGTGACAATATTGACACAGGCCTGTAGCTGGAAATGATACTAGTATCGCCCTTCTTGAATACAGGTGTAATATAAATAAATATATATATATATATATATATATATATATATATATATATATATATATATATATATATATATATATATATAAATATATATAAATATACATATATATATATATATATATATATATATATATATATATATATATATATATATATATGTATATATGTATATATATACAGTGCCATTCATAAAGTTTGCACCATATGTGAAAAATTTTTATTATAAGAGTTTTTGAAAATTTAACTTCGAAATATGTTAGTGCATGTTTTATGTTTAGGATAACATCCAAATTAGATCATGACATCACATGCCTTGCCTTTCAAATTTAACATTCAAATTTTAAAATGGGAAAAAAAGTTATAAAGAAAAAATGATTGTATTGTAGTTTTCCATTTATGTACATATGCCTTCCAGGAGAGACCTGGAGAAAAAGATTTGATAAGATTGACTTTTTTCAATTATTTTCCCCTAAAATGACAATCAACTGTTTTTCCACATAAATTATCGTATATACTTATTTATTAGTTGATGTTTGACTAAATGTTAAGAAAAAAAAAAATTAGGCCTTAAAATTAAGCTGAATAACAAGTTCTGTCAAAAAGTCATAGTTAAACAATGTAATCTTGGTGCAAAGCTGCATAAAGTTTATGACAGCTCAACTTCTAAGGGCTAATATAATAAATATTAATGTTATGTAATAAATTTGAGCAAATTTGTCGTTTTTTAAGTTTCTTAATTCCTTCTTCAATGCACAAATTAGTTATTTTATAAATTATATTGCGAACATTCTCCAGAAGCTCTTTCTTAATTTCATATACAGGTTTTGGGAATAGTTTATTCCAAATGTTTTTTTACATATTTTCAAAAGGTCAAAAACAAGATTTTAAAAATTGTTACAACGTTTTGCAACGCAATATTGGTGGAAAGAATATACATTCACGTTTTGCTATTAAGTCCAACAAAATTATAATTTTACGTATCTTTGTCACAGTTGCCATGGATTTCGTGTTTTGTTCCTTTGTCACATAAAACATCAAACTGACATTAGTTTGTTCACTATTATTAATGCAATAACAGTTTTCTACATTTTCTCCTTTAATAAAAATGCCAATTAAATTGACTAAGAAATAGTTTTGATCGTGGGTGATAACTACAAAACTCAAAGAGGAGCTGCCGTCCAACGACAAGTTATAACGCATACAACAGTAGGAAGAGTTCTTACCAACTTTAAAAATATTGGATGTGTGGAGAATAATTTTAAACATCAACATGAACATTGGGTTACTAATGAGGATGCTGAGTTTGCAGTTGTGCAGAGTGTGATTGAAACGCCTAGAACGTCAATTGCCAAAATATCGCACAATGTAAGTTTATCTTATAATTCAGTTCAAAGAGTGCTTAAGAAAAATAGGTTACCTTATAAACCAAAGTTTGCCCACACTCTCAAAAAACAAGATTATGATAGGTGCATGTATTTTTCTTCCTGGCTGCAAAGTAAAACTGAAGAAGATCCGTCATTTACAAAGTATATTTTGTTCAGTGATGAATGCATTTTTAATTCTAATGGTGTTGTCTCGTCACAAAATTGTAGATGGTGGGCAGATAGCAATCTAAATTTGACAATAGATACAAGAGATCAATATTCCTTTACATTTGGTGCGGTATTTTTAATAACAGAATTATTGGCTTTTTTTTTTAGCCGCGAGGTACTTACAGTTTCTGAACAACGAACTTTCCAATGAACTGGAAGATTTTAGTTTAGAGGAAAGAATGAAAATGTACTTCCAACAAGATAGAGCAACTAGTCACAGCACCTTGGAAATTAGAAATTGGCTGGACGACAACTTTTCTGGGAAGTGGATTGGTAGCTTTTCCTATGAAGTACCTTGGCCGGGGCCGGGGGGCATAATTGAAAATTGACAATTTTTGAAAATTGGCGTATAGACGTAAAAACTAAATTACAGTTTTTTTTCTTTATAAGTTTTTCGATATTTTTCTAAAAAATCAGTTTTTCCCAGTTTTAAATTTTAAATGTCAAATTTGACAGGCAAAGCTTGTGACATCATGACCTTATTTGGATGTAATCCTAAACATAAAACATGCACTAACACATTTCGAAGTTAAATTTTCAAAAACTCTTATAATAAAATTTTTTTCTGTATGGTGCAAACTTTATAAATGGCACTGTATATATATATATTATATATATATATATATATATATATATATATACATATATATATATATATATATGTATATATATATATATATATATATATATATATATATATAAAGGCGTAAAACAAAAATGAAAATTTGCTGGTCATATCATTTAACGAAAACACAATAGATGAAATAAACAGATAATATACTGGCGACCATGAGAATACAAAAAAGGAAGAGAGTGACCCTAAGAAGAATAGAGTGGTGATTTAAAAAGACACGCTTGGCCTAAATGAATGAGAGTAGCATCAAACTGACAATAATGGAAATAACCAGGGCAGGCCCATATCCAAAGATGGATACCGTAGAATTTATAGATAATGATAAAAAAAAAAACATTGAGGTATTTCATTTTCTATTTTCAAATTATTAATATCCTTTACTGTTCAAAGAGTAACTTGGAACTGTAAACAAATCATTTTTAATTGGCCTTGCAGTTGTACACGTTTTATATTATTTATATATTTTTTTTTCATTTCTACTTTATATACAATGAGAAAGCAGTACATGAGTTAAAGATTTTATTTTAAATATCTGTTTTTTTTTTCAGTACATTAAAGAAGCTTGGCTAACCTATCCGTATCACTGTTGCGCCTTCAAGTACCCAAAAAAGCACGATCCTCAAGAATACGAGAAACATATTATTGGTTTAAAAAAAATACAAGAAGCATGCAATAAAAATATATCTATTGTAAGGTAAGAAGTTATTGGTATTAAAACAAACAGAAAATGTTAGTTTTTACATATGCATATTTGAAAATGTCTCCTAAGACCACAACCATATTTCATAATAATACCTTTTTTTAATCTGTTATTAGTTATTCTGTACCAGTTTTAAAAATGAAAAACATGCATTAAAACATATTCGTTTTATTGAAAAATCGTTTTTACGACTTTCCATAAGATTATGAATATTTGATATCATTATTATGAACCATATTCTCCAAACATAATGTTTTTGTTACAGGCTAAAGGCTCTTTCAAAAGACGTACGAAGTCACTTTTATTTGACAAATAAGATATAATCTAATAGAAGCTTAAATTTTCTTTGTTCTCTGCGTGAAAGACAAAAATATATATTCTGAAATTTTTCCGAACACGTTTTAACTTTTTCGCTTCTCATAGTGGGTAAAAATCACGCTCCGATATTTTTATATTTCTTCATATTTCAGGGTCTCTGTATCACGAGAATCCTTTGATTTATTCATTTCCATAAAGGTGTCGATCAACTATTTGTCAGTTAAAATGTTAACTTTTACCCGAAATTAGATGTAATTTCAAATTTGATATACCAATACGTATATTACTAAATCATGCATCATCCGTTTAACTTTCTAACATTGTTAGATCTTCTTGAAGAATATAACTACGAACAATAAAAGACACTGAGGAGAGATTTTAAATAGTGAACTATTAAGAGAGATTTGGAAAAACTATTCGGAGACGTTATTCAGCGATCACCGTTTAATAGACAGCATTAATGATGGAAAATATATTCGACCCAAAAATTTTAAAATCTAAAAGAGAATATCCATCTGTTTCACGTCATATACAATTTTGGGTAAATGCCACCAAATTCGCTGCTTTGCGGTGACTATCTTTTTGGATAATCCATTTACAAATACATAAACAATCTGACTGGCTGTACTCATATATGGCCTATGAATTGTAGAAATCCTGACACTTAAAGTAAGAATGCTTAATTGAATCACAGCTTTTGAATGGAGGACACTTCGTAAACTACTAGCTACTTCCTTTACTACCCATATCAAAAGACGAAGTTTTAGAAAGACTTAAAGTGAAAAGAGACCTTGAAATATTATAAAGAAACGTAAAATGCCATACTTAGTACACATTTTGAGAAGAGTTTCTGCCTCAAACAGATACTTCCAGAGAGGACCGAGTGGTGGCCAGGTTGAAAACAACATCCCTGGCTCCATAATCTAAGAAATTGGTACGATATAACATACGCTGTAGCCAGATATAGATAAAATGAGGAAGATACTCTAGCCCTATTGCAATACGTAATGAATGATGGAATAAATAAGTGACTGCAGCATAGTACAAAAGCCTTGAAGAAGAAGTAAGAAACTAACCTATAGTTGCATTGTTTAGTATTATTACTAAAGGAAAAGGATGACATTACTTACTTTATCCTTATTTTTGGATAATATAATAAATTCAACTTAAACTTAATCTGGCATCATATCTACACAGAATGTGAAAAAAGAGGTGAAGGTAATTGGAGGGAGTATTTTAGAAGGATAAAAAATTTCAGCCTCGGAGAGAGGAACAACAGAGTACATATGCTGATGACATTTCTGGAAAGGTAGAAACTCTATAATATGAACAATTTCTTTCAGAAAAAGGAGAAGAGGAAATGGACATGGACGAGTCCTAATGGTGAGACAAGAAATGAAATTGATTATGCACTAACAACACATAAGAACATAGTAACAGACGTGAAAGTCCTAAATAGATTTACAACAGATAGTGATCATAGGCTGGTCAGAGCAAAAGCATTTTTTTTAACAAAAGACTCGAACGAAAACGTTTATTATACGTTTATAAATAAATTATAAATAAAACAGACAGACAAACACTAAAAGAAAACGCTGAATAATACCAAGAACAGATTACAACCAACCTCAATAATAACACATTAACTACAGGAGTAAGTATAAACGAAAGAAACAGAAAAATAATTGAAACACTCAAGAATACCGCAGTAAAATAGCTCCTCAACCTACTAGGTGAAAGAATAACAAGCTCAGTGAAGAAACAAAAAGAATGTTGGAACAACGAAGACAACTCATACCCTAAGGAAAGAGATTAACTGTCGAATATGCAGAATTGAATAAGACACTACGAAAAGCGGCTAAAGAAGATATAAGCAAATATAAAGAAAAAATGGTTAAAGATCTTACAGAGAAGAACAGAGTATTAAAAGTATTTAGAAGAGCAAACGTCTGTAAAAGAGAGATAATTAAATTGAAGGGCCAAGAAGGAAACATAATCAATGACAAGAAAAATATCCAAAACAGAATTACAACTTTCTATCAAGACCTCTACAGCTCAAAAGTCCAAAATGTCGTAGTTGAAAGGAAAAATTCATCAACAGACAAAAGAGTAATGAATGTCAACTCAGAAGAAATTCCTGATATAGAAATGGATGAAGTTAAAAAAGCCTTATAACAGATGAAAAGTGGAAGAACGGCTGGAGAGGATGATATTATACCTGAAATGCTAAAATGCGGAGGTGAAGCCCTAATGAATGAATTAAGAGATCTTTTTAATGAATACCTCAAATGTGAAAATATACGAGAAGACTGGCAAAAAAAGTAACCCCGAAAACCTAGAAAACTACCGGCCAATTAGCTTACTCTCCCAAGTTTACAAGTTGTTCTCACGAATCATAACAAACAGACTGGAACACAAAATGGAATTATACCAACCGATAGAACAGGCTGGATTCAGATCAAGCTTCAGTACGATATATATATATATATATATATATATATATATATATATATATATATATATATATATATATATATATATATATATACATATATATATATATATATATATATATATATATATATATATATATATATATACCAATGTGGCTGGTGTAGATTTTCGCAAGGCTTTCGACACAGTGGAAAAAATGGGCGCTTATAAGAGCTCTTAGAAATGCTCGTATAGACCACAGATACAGAACTAATAGCCAGAATATATGAACGAACAACACTCAAAGTTATGGTAAACCAAGAACTGACAAGCAAGGTCCCAGTGAACAGAGGAGTAAGGCAGGGCTATGTAATATCTTCTAAGTTGTTTACAATGATCTTAAAAGATGTATTCAAAGAACTGAATTGGGACAAAAATGGCCTTCTAATAGCTGGCGATCGGCTAAACAACCTGAGATTCGCAGATGACATTGTAATTATAGCAAACAACAAGAATGAAATGATCCAGATGATTACAGATCGCCACCACCAAGCAAAAATGTGGGACTTGACATAAACTTCTCCAAGACAAAGTACATGAGTAACGAAGATACCAGTGATGAAAATATAGTGATTGAACATTCAACAATAGAAAAAGTAAATACATACATCTATCTGGGATAAATAATAAGGATAGGAAATGAAAACCAGCAGCTTGAAATAGAAAGAAGGATACGTATGGGATGGGCAGCATATGGAAAATTGAAATATGTACTCAATATGAACATTCGCCAAAGATCAAAAACCCCCAATGTATCTTACCAGCTACAACGTATGGAGCCGAGACATGGGTTTTAACTAAAAGAACAATAGAAAAACTACCAGTTCACCAACGAGCAATGGAAAGGAGGATGTTAAATGTTACTTTGAAGGACAAGAAAACTAACAAATGGATTAGACAACAAACAAAGGTGGATGATAACACCAAACGGATAACATCTCTGAAATGGAGCTGGGCCGGCCATGTGGCGAGAGCGACATATAAGTGCGGTGGCAAGATCACTAGGTGGAGACCTTGGGGTGAAAAACGAAGCATCCAGCAGAGATGGAGCTAATGAGCGATGAAGAGAATTGGAGAGCTTAATTGGTATCAACAAGCACAACATAGAGAAAAATGGAAAGATTTGAGAAAGGCCTATACCCGACAGTGGGTAGAAAACGGCTAAAGGAAGAAGAAGAGATTTGAGAAGTCGAATTCCAAATATCAGTTACCGTCATAATAATTAGAGAGGTATAATGAATGGATTTGAAATATCAATGTCGTAGCTTGAATTTGAAAGGGAACTACGGAATAAATAATTTTCCAGTTTGTTGTAAATAAAATGAGTTTATCGTCCATTTAGCGAAGTAAAAAAATATATAATAGCAACTCTCAGACAAAGTCATCAACAGGAATTTTTATTTTTTTTGTAAAGGTTTAATATTTTGAAAATACTATTTTCTATCCTATAATTCAAACACGCCTAGTTTTAGGGTAGCCAAACAAAAGTTCAATCATGATATCAAATTGTATCTAGATCTGTATGCGTGTGGGTTTTTTTCTTAGGACGGGGGAAATGTCTTTACGCATGCCAGTCCCACACTGTCCTGTTCGGAAACTGGTTTATGTGGGACTCGATCTTCAGATTCCTGCTAAGTAAAACCATACGTCCATCTCCATGACACCCTCCGCGGAACCACCGTCAAGCACTACTTCGCGAAGGGCCAGCTGGCCTCAAGCCCGTCCTAGATATTGTATTATAGATGACCTGCCTCTTTCTTTCTACCATTGGGAGTTTCTTGAGGACAGTGGCGGCATAGTCAGCCACTGCATTCCAGTTAGCAGGGAAAATTGCCATCAGGCTAACGATATTCCCTGAAGTTGCGCCCTGTTGAAGCAACTCCTAGAGCTTCTCTCTATCTTCGTGGATCATCCACGTCTTTGATCACTGACTGGCAAGCCTGGCATAACGCACTATTGACTATTCTAAAGCGCATCTGATACGCTAAAAAGCATCCATGAGCACTGAATACCTGAGTAAGATTATGAGCTACGTCACCATGCTTTCTATCCATCCATATCGCGATATCTGAGTTAAGGCGATGTGTCCATCTTCCATTGTCTCAGTCTTCTCCACCCTGATGACAGTGGGCCGGTGAGAGAACTGATTTTCCCGCATATCACGGTAAATTCTGGCTGTTTCGTCTGCCAAGAGAGCAATTGGCGGCATATTTGCTATGATGCACACAGCATCATACGAGATCGTGCGGAATGCCCGAGTCACCCGAAGCCTGCCTTTGCTATATACAGATGTCATTTGTCGTGCATATGCATAGAGCAATTTAGAGCTCACCACTCCGAACAGGAGTTTTTGCCAACTTTTCTGGGATCCGCCGATATTAGGCATGATCCTCGCCAGAGCATTAGTCACGCGCATATTCTTTTCACTTACGATTTGTAAATGCTCTTCTAAACAAAGTCGTTCTGGACACCTATATATTTAAGAAACGGTTGTGACCATAGACATAGAGGATGGACTGACCATTACCTTCACAAAATTGACCACTCTCTAGAAAGAGACAAAGCGACTGTGCGGCCAATACCCGTCTCTTTTCTGTAAGGCTGTAATAAACAAGGTGCAGTAATCCGAGACAGAATTCAAGGCGAGAAAAGCCCCCACCCGATTATAGTTCAAATAGAAGCCTTAGAAATATTATTTTCAAGAGCGCCGTAGCTTAGCAGCGTTCTAGAAAGGGACAGCTATTGGCTGGCCCTTGCTTTCTTACTGGTCACGAGAACTGCTTCTGTCTTATGGTCTGCAAGTTGCACTTGTGTGTGCGTGTGTCGGTCGATAAATCTATTATTTAGGTTCTATATTTACCTCAAGAAACCTGAAAGGGTACAATGGAAGTGGTTCTACAACTGACGATCGCACGGCGAACTTTTTATTTAATAGGAGATTACTATGCTAGTACTCTATCGAGTGTCATTTAATGTCCATGAGCTAAATAACTTAACCTAGGCCTACTTATTACCTAATTATTCCAAGTAATTCCCTTTACAATCAACTCTCTCTGTATCCGGTCTTCCTAACTCTACTTCATTCTTCAATTCTATCTTTGTTACATCAGAATTCCAGAGAATGCTTTTTGTAGAGATACTTTTCAGATAACGAAGTTAATCTACTTACTATAATGTCTCGCCATTCATATCTAAAATAAGTATGGGACTTGCAATTTACCCTTTCCCATATTGCATCTTATTGTGTTTCTGATTTTGTTGCAATATTCCAACATTGAGATAACAGGGACACTGTTTTTTAATTTAGCAATCAGTAAGAATAGAATGTATTAACTAAACTCCTAAGCCACATCCTCAGTATTTTACACAATTTTTTGAACCTGAAGGCCTTAATAAGTTACACTCACATGATAACCTTTTTATAGCCTTAATATCGCATAGAAGACGGATATTATATAGCCCTTTCTGACATAAATTTTTATAAGTGCCTTTTAAGAACAAGGAGGATGCGAAATCGTTCTGATAAATAAATCAAATTTTATTTTTTTTACATCAAGATCAAAATAAATTTATTGTTTTATCATTATGTCAAATCATATATTTAATAATTAGTTTCTGCTTCAACATAAAAATAGTATATAGTGCAGTAAAAAAAAGATCAAAATAATGATGAAATAGGCATAGTTTATATACAGCAATATTATGTTTTATCCTCTTTGGGATATTACCAGGAGTATTGGCCTGAGTTTAGTACCTCGAGAAACTTGTGCTCTTTGTTTATAAACAATTGATGATTTGCGTTAACGAAAATGATTTTTTTTCTATATAAAAGTCTCGCGATTCTCTGTCAGATGTGATAAAAAAATTTCAATTTTTTTTTTCAAAATGACCGAAAAAAAAAAAAAAAAACGCATTTGTTGTTATTTACTTAATAAACAAATGTAAAAAAAAACGGTTAAGATGACTCCAAAAAAAATTTTTTTAATGGCATCAGAAAGCTGGTGTCGAGATCTTAACTTTGAAAAAAAAAAGATCCATTTTGAACCAAATGGCATAAAATAGCAGGCAATTCAAATTTTAAATAACAAATTTAATTGTACCACTGGGTTGAATATTTCTGTACCAAAATTTGAGGGTGTCTTTGCTATAATAAAGGGCATATTTTCTGAAAGTTTCAAGCCGATCGGTTCACTAATTCGACCTGTACAATAAAATGAACAAAAAAAAAAAGGTTTTTTTGCCTGCTTTTTCAATTTTTTTTCAATTTTTTAGGTTATGTACGCACTTGAACGACTTAAAACCAACGAGGACTTGTTGAAAATTTCATTAGGAAACGTTTTTTTTTTTTGTCCCGATCCGACTTATCTTTTTAGTGTTCCGTACGGAACACTTATGGGATCACTTCGGTGTCCGTCTCTCTCTGTCTGTCACACCCAATTTTCTCCGAAGCTATTTCACATTATTATTATTATTAAACAGCGCTACAGGCTTTGTAAGCCTCGGGCCTTATTTACATTTCATATTCACAATAATGTTCAAAATTGCTCCACCGGGTTCTCTCCATTGCCTTCCTCTTCCACTCGCCGACACCCATACTCCTAAGATCCTTCTCCACCGTCTCCATTCACCTCATCCTCGGTCTTCTCTTCCGCCTTCTTCCGATAGGCTTTCTATGTAGTATTATCTTCAGCATACTCTCTCTCGGCATCCGCTGTATATGTCCCAGCCATCTTAGACGTTGTGCATTCACATATGTTGTTCTTGGTTCCTTATAGAGTGTATAAACCTCCAGGTTCATTCTTCTCTTCCATCCTCCTTCCGTCCTTATTTCTCCCAGGATAATTCTCAGCATTTTTCTTTCCCATGCTTCCAGTTGCTCTTCTTCTTTTTTGTTAAGCACCCAGATATCAAAAGCATACGTCACCGTTGGTCTTATTATAGTTTAATATATTCGCTCTTTAGTCTTCCTAGATAGGTGTTTGTTTTTCATTAACATTCTCAAGCTCCCAAATTTTTGGCTTGCTTTCGCTATTCTCGCGTATATCTCCCTACACTCATGTCCATTCTTCTCCCAGTACTACCTCCAGGTATGTAAATTCTTCTACTTTTTGAAATTTGTAATTTTTACCACTCCCAGAGGTTATCTTCAGGTTTTCTTCATCTTCCCCTCGGCTATTTCACATAGAAAGTTGAAATTTGTCATAAATATAGAAATTCACGGCCCAATCACAGCTGTATATAATAGTTTTGAACGTAAAATTTTGAAGGGTTGAGGGTTTTGGGGGGGTGAAATCGGAAGTAAAGAAAATAATTTTTGCAGGGTCATCGAGAGGGGTGTCAAATGAAAACTTGTGAAAACACGAGTTTAAAAATATATATGATATAATACTCGCTAAAGTCGCTGTCTCTCCACCCTACTAATCAAAATATTCTGAAAAAAACTCTGGAACATTCTCCATAAAGTGTAGCTTAAATAAAAATTATTACCAATTCATTACCTTTGATAATAATTTATCTGATATATAAAGGAAACAAACTTTATTGAAAACTCATTTGGGGTGTGTTTTGTGAAGTCACTGATCATTTTATATTTCTGTAACAAAAATTTTTATTTTAAAAGCAATAACGGTACGGAATACTAATTGCGCAAGTACGACTTGCCCTTGGTCGGTTTTATTTTATTGTTCAATCTTGTTTGGGAAAAATCGTCACCTCCAGTCATCAATTTTTATATGGGGTTGAAGTTTTTAACGTTCTACTATATAAAAAGATTTTTTTTTAAATTTCTACTTGTTTCCGATCATCATCATCGATTTTTAGTTTATTGTGTGGAAAAGGGCCCAAGATTTTAGAGTTATGACATAAGAGGCTTCGTTTGTCGATTGGCGCCTCCACTGTAGAAGTAGCTCTGCCTTGAGTGTCCTTTTTATACAAATAAGGCTCTTTGTATCGATATGCCCTTCTATATATATATATATATATATATATATATATATATATATATATATATATATATACATGTATATATATTTTATATATATACATACATATATATATATATATATATATATATATATATATATATATATATATATATATATATATATATGTATTGTAACATTGATTTTTTCTTAGATTTTAAGATCATGTTACGACACTGTTTTTCTCCCTATAATTTACATTTTATTACATTTTTATATTTATTGCAGTGTAGCTTAAAATACTGTTTTAAATTTTTGAGCGTTTAATTTAAACCGGCGGTGTATAACGCGTGGTGCCGACTTGACTTATTTAGTTCGCATTCAATGCGTCGAGATTTGCATGCCGGGAAATGACCCAAGGAGAAGGGACAACGATACTTAAGGAGCCATTTCGATTTTTGAGAGGCTTTTTCCACCACGAAGCAGTAGTGGCTTTTTCCACTATGAAGCAGTAACGGCTTTGTTCCGCCAGTAGTTCGTAGTGGCTTTCTTCTCCAGCGCGCCAGAGTGTTTTTTTCTCAGTGATGTAGTAGTGCAGTAACGGTTTCTAGCTCTCAAGTTTAAGGCCTTTTTCCTTTCGTGAAATACCCTGCTCATTCTCAGGCATTTCGAGTCAAAAAGTGTTTAGCAACACAAATGAAACAAGGATGGTAATGGCCGAGACAATATTTTTATGAGAATCTCACCAAGGAGAGGCCAAGTAACTTATGGAAAACCCACGAGGAGAAACCAATCAGTATGTCATAAGCACATCAGTCTAAATATCTCACTTTCTGTCTACAAGTGTGTTTTCCAACGACTACTCAACACGTGTAACTCGCGGAGTTAATTTCACAAACTTTTAATATCGTGTTTTATAAAGCCTTTTATCAAAAACTTAATAACTCTAATTTAAAGACTCTATGCCACAGTGTACACTCTTCTAGTTTAAGGGGTTTTATTTAGTAGAAGTAATTTTAAGAGGGTAATAAAGTAGGAATTTTTATTTTGTTAATATACTCTTCTTTATTTAAATGTGTAGTGTCTCACTAAACCCCTGCTCTTTATTTCAGGACGCAACGGTTGTACGTAAATTAATTTTATTTTAACAAATAAATAACTCTTCAGTATTTTTTTATTTTTTGAGCTGAAATTAGATACCTTTTATTCTAAAATAAATGGTGCCCAAAATATAGAATATATTATATTCTTTGCTGCATGATATTGTTCCATATTTAATGGTTTTAGGCAGTGTATTGCAAGAGAATGTGCTAGCGGCACATTTTTTTCCGATCTGACTCACTATTATCGTCACTGCTTATTCCTTATGTTACCGAATGTAATAAAATATGTCCTATAACCTGACCAGAGAACATATGTATGTTTTAAAAAAACACGTAAATCGGATAAGTGGTTCTAGAGTGATAAGCGCACTGACAGACTGACAGATAGAGAGACGTTGTATTTAATATATATTATAGATAACCTGGCCAGAGAACATATGTATGTGAAAAAAAAAAGCTCGTAAATCGGATAAGTGGTTCTACAGTGATAAGCGCACTAACGGACAGACAGATAGACAGACAGACAGACAGACAGAGAGACGTTGTATTTTATATATATTATAGAAGATTATAGATAACCTGGCCAGAGAACAAATCTATGAATTAAAATATATAAATATAATATATATATATATATATATATATATATATATATATATATATATATATATATATATATATATGTAAATCAGATAAGCGGTTCTCAAGTCATAAGCGTACTAACGGACAGACAGAGAGATGTTGCATTATATATATATTATATTCTTTGCTACATGATATTGCTCCTTATTTAAGTTTAGGAGAGCGGCACACTTTTTTCCGACTTGATTCACCATTATCCTCACTGCTTATTCCCTGTGTTATCTAACGTAATAAAATATATCCTATAATCTGGCCAGAGAACATATGTATGCTTTAAAAAAAAGCAGGTAAATCGGATAAGTGGTGCTCGAGTGATAAGCGCCACTAACGAACAGACAGACAGACAGACAGAGAGACGTTGTATTTTATATATATTATATATATATATATATATATATATATATATATATATATATATATATATATATATATATATTTATATATTTTATATAAACCTATGAAGCTTTATGTTTTTTTCGATTAACATGCCTTATGCTTAGTTAAGTTAAGCTAACTTAGGTTAATTTAGGTTCAACTGCCTTGGGTTAGAAACTGCTGCATTAGGTTAAGCTCTCTTTTTGCTTCGTAAGTTATGACGCCTAAACATTTATTACGTTAATTTTCCTTTCTGTTGTGTAAGGCATTATGTTTCGTTAGGTTAAGTTCCCTTTCTTTGGAGTAGGTTAGGCTTGGTTGGGTTACGATAGATTATTAATTACTATTATATGATGAGCCAGCGATAGTGTTCCGGTAAGAAAAAGTGCTATCTCACTACGAAATCTCCATAATTGCTCATTTTTCGTGTAATTTTCGATTTTTGGATCCGCTATGTTGGTATTACATAAAATTATGTTGGTTACTCTAATTATTACATCAATATTATATTTTGTCTCAATTTTGAAGTTCACTTAACTTAATTCCGCTTAGAAAACATTATTTGTTTATGTTTGATACTGATTTTTGTGTTTCTAGCCGCCATATTAAACCACCACATTGCATTTGAAAGTTTACATTTCAAGAAGAAGAGTGTTTGTTCAATTATCCCTTACTTCATTTCATGAAACCTCACATTTAAACATTTTAAAATACAAATTTTTTGTTAATTATTCTGAGTTGTATAGTTAGAATTATTTATAAAAATTTAACATTTAACGGCTTATTTGTATCTTCTAGTTGGAAACAAGTTGATCAATCAAACTCGCCGCCAAATTTTACTGAAGATGAAGATATATGGTGGGAAGATGGAGGCGTATTTCATGACGGTGCCAGAAACCCTTATGTTAAACCCTCATGTAATAATGGAAGAGAAATGGATTTTCGTGAGGTAATCCAATAAAATAATAATAGAAACTGATCGTTTTAACACAAGCGAATTGAAACATTTTATTCTAGAGAAATTGAAAAAACAATTGATTCTTATTCGTTGTGGGTCACAGGTACTTAACAATAAAAGAAAGGTTTCCAAGACACACATTACATTGGAAAGTCTGTAAATATTTTGCAGTATTCTAAAGTGAAGGGAACAGAATTGGGAATCACATTCCTTAGTTTGACTTTCAATGGTAAAAATAAACATTCTAATAAAGATAAACATATTAATTAAATTCAATTTTTTTGTCTTTATAATGTAACATATAATAACAATAAAAAATACAAAACAACGCCATATAAAATACTTTCTTTATTGAAATGTCAAACACAGAAACAGCGAAAATGGCTATAACATTATAACTTAAACAGTATGATCATTAGGGCTTTAAATAATTATATTTTTTCATTTGATATCTTGATAACATACATCAACACAAATTTAACACGCCACTTTCTGACTCCAAAAAAAGTCATTAATGCTCACCACTATCCTAAAATGCGAAAAAGTTAAAATAAAACTTACCTATGTATCTTTGTGATTTTATTATTAACTAAACTTAGACGACTTTTTTGTTGATATCCTGGATTGTGCGTTATTTAATTTAGGCGATAAGCGTTACTTTTTTAGACACTCTTCCTCCTCTGTCCTATTACCCTGGACAGGGCATGGTGACCACTCATGAGCTGGTTCTTCGCACTTGATCCTTTTTTTTTCCAACAAGAGGCTGCAGTTGGTCTATCCATTTTGTTTCAAATTTGCCTCTTGATCTTCTGCGTTTAACTTTTCCATCGATCACCAGTTTCTCCATGCTATCTCTTCTTCTGGCAATGTGAGAAAAAAATGATAGGTAGGCTTGGTTTACACATTTGAGTAACGTAGTTTTTACGTTCATCTGCCCTAAGACATTAGTCTGGTACTCTCGCCAGAAGACCCGAAGAACTCGTCTGTATACCAATATCTCGAAACTTTCGACTCTTTTTCTGTCAGTTTGCTTTAGTGTCAAGGTTTCGATCGCATATATTGGGATGGGAAATATGAGGGCATTAAGGAGTTTTAGTTTGGCTGTCTTTGTTATTACGCGATCCTTCCAGATTTGTCAATTTCTTGGTGGCTGTCTTGGCCATCACTGGCCTCCTTTTGAACCCATCCAAGTATCTTTCAGCGTTCGTGATTAACGCGCCTGGATATACGAAGCTCTCGACAACTACCTGGTACTATTCCCCTCTGTGGTTGGTTGTTGGCAGGTTTTTTTTAGACACTACGCACCCGCTATAGAAAGATATATCTAAATAACTTCCATGATATTAACTTATGCGTCGTCTATGAAAAATATATTAAATAAATTGGTTGAACCACCTTACCTAATGTAAAAATATTTAATAAAAAATATGCGCCTGCGCCATTTAGAATCTAATTTCCTTTAATACGTTTATATTTTTCGGTTCCTTCATGGTTTTACACTTAATTTTGAAACTCTGTACAAGAGTGTAGAGTTGTTATTTAAAAGATTCTAACCCTGATGAATGATGAAAAATGAATATTTATCGAGGTTATCCGGTACCTCTATTTTCCTCAATATTTACATGCAATACCATACATGTTTAATTATTAGTTTTAATTGACGTTTGGGTTTAAATCACGTTTTTATCGAGTGGACGTGAAGTAGAAACAAAACATTTCATGAACAGAATTGCATATTGTAATTGACCAATATTCAGTTTCGGGTAACTCGTGCATGCATGTATGAATTTTTATTCTGCCTTCATTCATAAGTCAATTAAAACGCAGTTCCATAAAATTGCTTTTTTTTTCAAAGTATAACATTGCATTACTAAACTTTTTGGTAATTTATTTTAAGTTTTGCTGATACTTCTAAATGCTAAAGAAAATAAAATAGTGTGTAATATTTTATTTATTTAACTACCAATTTATACTACCAAGGGATAATTGTACAGGGTGATCCAAACTGGACACTTTTTAAAGGTAAACCCCTTTATCTAAAGGAGATAGACGAAAACTGATGTCGGTGTCCGAGGCTCAATTTTTATGATAAACTGAATGGTGAAAACCGCATATCGATATCTAGTACCGTTTCAGATATACAGGGTGTTGTGTGAAAATTTTTGATATCTGTAAAAATATTCTAAAAGCACTTTTTCACGTGGATTTCAACAGTGTAAGTTACATTTTTTTTGCAACTAGTATTTTAATAGTTATTAACGCAAAAATATATTTTTTTAAAAGGGATACCCTGTATATTTTTTCCTTATCCGAATAGAGCTTTAAATTACCATTCTAAAGGTATAGCACACTTTATATTTTGCTTAAATCGACTTCAAAATATAAAGGTTTTCAGTTTTTACGCAAGTTTTTAAATGCACATTTTGTGAAGTAGGCTTTGGACGGAGCGGCAATAGCAATTGTTGACCGATAGCAGTCAAATTGTAAAAAGAAAATTCCTAGAAATAACTCTAAGAGTCATAACTACAATGAAATTTACTAAGTGCTGTAGTACTTTAAATTATGTAGAAATAAAACAAAACAACAATAAAACAATTTATTCCGAGTAGAGTAAACTAAAACAAAACAACAATTTTCTATAAGAGATGTTCGAAATGTCGACCAGTTTCATTTACACATAGGCGGCACCTTTTCTGGACACTTCTTACCGAGTTGATTAGTTCAAGAGGAGCGAGAGCTGCACAATTTTGTATCACTGCGACTTCTAACTCTTGCCTGGTGTTTGTCAGTAATTTAAAAATTAGGTCATTCAATCTTCCCCAGAGATGGAAGTCCATGGGTGTTAAATCCGCTGACCTTGCCGGCCAACAGTTCGGACCTTGGCTGGCTATCCAGTTATTGTCAAAATTGGCTGATAAAAAATTACTGATAACTGCAGCGTTATGAGGGGGTGCCCCGTCGTGTTGAAAAAATATATTTCTAAGGTCCATTAATGGCAGTTCATCAAGAAGAGTTTCAATTTGCTGCCTTAAAATTTCTAAATATCTCTGAGAGGTGAGTGTTCCTCTAAACATTCCTGCCCACACATTAAATCCAAATTTGCCTTGATTTCTTTGCTCCACAACTAAATGATTTTCTTGTGCCCACGTATAAGAATTGTAACAGTTAAAAATACCTGCATTGCTTACATAAGTTTCGTCTGTCCAAATGCAATTTAATGAAAAATTCGGAACATGGTTACAATTCTCCAGAAACCATTGGCAAAAATCCATACACCGTTGAAAATCTCCGTCTCTAAGGATGAATTTTTTTCTTGTCCTATATGGCATGAATTTGTGCTTCTTCAAAATACGACCTACGTTAGTTCTTGGTAGTCCAGTGGATTCTTTTAACTGTCAGGTTGAAGTGTTGGGATTATTTCCGATAGTTCCTAAAACTACTATTTCTTCTAACTCCTTATACCTGTTTGATGCATAATTTTTGGGTCGTTTCTTCCCAAACTGAGCACTACTAACTAGGTTATATAGCAATCGAGCGAATATATCCTTGAAGGGTTGACGAATCTCTGGATACCGTTCGTGGTACAAATTACTTGTCGCTTCCGAATTTTTTTCCGGTTTGTATGAAATACACTATCATATCCAATTTTTCGTAATTTTCAAACTTCATTGCGATTTATTTGACAATTCAATAACTGATCCTGAAGTAAAATTTGACAACTACGAGTAAACAATTGAATTAAACCATATGGCCGCTCCGTCCAAAGCCTACTTCACAAAATGTGCATTTAAAACTTGCGTAAAAACTGAAAACCTTTATATTTTGAAGTAGATTTAAGCAAAATATAAAGTGTGCTATATTTTTAGAATGGTAATTTAAAGCTTTATTCGGGTAAGGAAAAATGTATCTTATTTAAAATATATATTTTTGCGTTAATAACTATTAAAATATTAGTTGTAAAAAAATGTAACTTACACTATTGAAATCCACATGAAAAAGTGCCTTGAGAATGTTTTTACAGAAATCAAAAATTTTCAATAGTAAAAGAATTACAAACATTTTTCCAAAATGCAGATTGTTGAAAAACACCCTGTATATCTGAAACGGTACTAGATATCAATATGCGGTTTTCACCATTGAGTTTATCATAAAAATTAAGCCTCAGACACCGACATCAGTTTTCGTCTATCTCCTTTAGATGAAGGGGTTTACCTTTAAAAGTGTCCAATTTGGGCCACCCTGCGCATTCCATTTATTGAAATCATTTCTACCATGGAGTACGAGAGAATTCCTGATATTTTTTTTTATATAAGTAGAAATCTTGTTATAGAATTTAATACAAAAATAATTAAAGATTTGTAAAGATAAAGTTAGAATGTTCAAATATATATTTTTTATTTAAAATCTTCCCTATATTAAAGGTTTGCTATTATTAGTTCTTTAGCAACCCCCCTTTTTCCTTCCATTGATATCTGTGGTTCTTTTCACATCGTTTAGCCTTCTTGCTGGTGGCTTTCCTATGCTGCTTATATATGCTCTAGACCTCCATTGTACTACCCGTTTTGTCCATCTTGAATCTTCTTGCCTTGCGATATGTCCAACCCAGGCCCATTTCGATGCGGCTACTCTCTCAATAACGTCATCTACTTTAGTTCTTTATCGTATTACGTTATTCCGAATGCGTTCTCGTAAACGTATACCTAGCATAAGTCGTTCGATTGCACGTTGTGTTGTGCGCAGTTTTAGTGATCGATTTGTTTGTTAATGTCATCATTTCCATCCCGTACGTCATTACTGGAAGAATGCAGCCATTAAAAACCTTTATCTTTAGGTTAACAGGAATATCGGGGGTCCTTAACGACCTTGTTTAATTTTCCAGTAGCTGCCCCAGTCATGCGTATTTTGCAAGCTATCTCAGCCATTTGGTTTTCTTTTTTAAGCTTTTTTTTTATGACTGAGGTAAACATACTCCTATATATATATATATATATATATATATATATATATATATATATATATATATATATATATATATATGTATATATATATATATATATATATATATATATATATTATATATATATATATATATATATATATATATGTATACAGTAATACCCCGCTTAGCGCGACCCCCGTTACGCGCGGTTTCACTATAACGCGAATTTCAAATTTCGCGCTCATGTAGTCATTAACTTCTCTATGGTCGCGGGGGGATCCCCGCTTTCTCTGAATATTCTCTTTGAAGAATTGGGAATTCCCTGTCCTTCGACTTTGTTCTATGGGGATTTCCTCGTTCGTTTCGTGTGTTCATTTGTTCCGTAATGTTAGTTCGGTCGGCTGGCAGTTTTGTTTTAATATTTATTGGAGATACATACATACATAATTTAACCCTACGTTAAAAATGCCGCCTGTAAAGAAAAAAGAGCGTAAAAGCGTCACTTTGGAATTGAAGATGAAAGTGTTAAGAAGAATGGAAAATGGAGGCAAAGCAACAATTGTTGGGAGAGATTTTGGACTCTCAGAATCGACTGTGAGAACGATTTATAAAAATCGGGAAAAAATTAAAATCTCCAGCGAAGGTTCAACACCTATAAGTGCAACAAAACTTTCTCGTTCGAGATCATCTATCTTAGAAAGAATGGAGAAATTACTGTCAGTCTGGATCGAAGATTTGAATAAGAAGAACACACCACTAAGTCAAGATCTCATATGCACAAAAGCAAAATCTTTGTATGAGATGCTAAAAACAAAAGAAGGAGAAGGGAGTGCCACTCCGACTTTTGCTGCCAGCAGAGGCTGGTTCCATCGGTTCAAGCAGCGTTCTAATCTTCACAATATCCACATAACAGGCGAGGCGGCCAGCGCGGACATTCAAGCTGCAGCTGAGTTTTCCAGACAAGTTTCAAGACTTCGTTAGACGAGAGAAAATTCCTGCTTGTCTCATCTTCAATGTTGATGAGACCGCACTTTACTGGAAAAAAATGCCATCTCGAACATTCATTTCTAAGGAAGAACGTCAAGCCAGTGGTTTCAAAGCTGCGAAAGATCGACTAACACTTCTGCTGGGTGGTAATGCCACTGGTGATTTCAAACTGAAACCTTTACTAGTGTACCATTCAGAAACACCCCGTGCAATGCGAGGCACAGACAAGACAAGTCTACCAGTTGTGTGGCGATCAAACAGAAAGGCGTGGGTTACACGGGAAATTTTTCAAGAATGGTATTCTAATAGTTTTTGCCCATCAGTCAAATCATACTGTGACAGAAATGGGCTTGAACCTAAAGTTATATTACTCTTAGACAATGCCCCAGGACATCCAACCTCACTTGATACGCCCAGAGACTTAAAAGTGTACGTAAAGTTCCTTCCACCAAAACACTACGTCAATATTACAACCTATGGACCAGGGAGCAATAGCAAACTTCAAAGCTTATTACCATCGCCGCACTTTTAGCCAACTAATTCATGAAACTGACGGGGAAGGAAGACAGTCTATGCGAGAGTGGTGGAAGTCATACAACATTATGAAGTCTATTCACAACATAGAAGAGGCTTGGAAGGAAGTTAAAATGAGTTGTATGAATGGGGTGTGGCGTAATCTTTGGCCAGATGTAGTGGAAGCACCTAGAAGAATTGTCCAGATGCAGAGACAAGTGCTTGAAGACATTGCTGCAATGATTGAGGGGTCTGAACTTGAAGATGTCACGGTAGAAGATCTCGTAGAACTTGTAGCAACGCACGACGATCCTATTAGCAATGAAGATCTGATCGAGTTACAGAATAATCCTATCTACGATGAGGAAGAACAAGTAGAAGAGAAAGTTTTATCTTCAGGGGAAATACAAAATGCACTTTCAAAAATTTATTCAGGTTTGGACATATTGCAGAGTATAGACAATAATGATGACCGTGTCTTGACCGTGTGTCAAACAATTAAAAACAGTGTTGGGTGTTATGAACGTATTTTACAAGAACGTAAACAAAACGTTACCCAAAAGACAATAGATGTATTTTTCCGTAAAAAATAAGAGTATGTATTGCATAAAGTGTTCTTAGAATTAAAGTGATTGATTAAAATGATTTGTATTTTTTTTGTATTAAATTTTGACTATGTTTAATCATAAACCTCGATATACGCGAATTTCAGTTAACGCGATTTTTTTCGGAACGTATCCCTCGCGTAAAGCGGGGTATTACTGTATATATATATATATATATATATATATATATATATATATATATATATATATATATATATATATATCCTATCCAAATCCGTAACACCTTACCCACTCCCTTTCCCCACTCACCAACACTTCCGGCTAGCGTGATAAATTATTGCCAAACACCCCCAACCAAACTATATAGCGAATTATTGATTACCTGAACTTATTAGTCTGCTCTCATAGATGTATGCACTTTTCTGTTAAATCATAACAAACAGAATAACAAAACACCAGCGTGTGCAGTAGGCTGCATTTAGGAAAAATTTTAATACTTGTGATCATCTCTTGACAATGTGAATATTAATAGAAAAGTCAGTTGAATATAATTTGAATATATGCTTTGCTTTTGTTGATTTTTATAGAGCGTCCGATACCATCGAACATCGAGTAATTATGAATAGTCTGAAAAACGCACTAATCGACCACAGGTATACAGAAATATTAAAAAATATATATGAAAAATATTCTATCTATCTATTTAATAAGCCTTCTTCTATCCAGTATGGGACATAGGCCTCCCTTTCCTTTTGCATCTCTCTCGATTCTGGATTTTTTTGATCCATCCTAAACCAGCCGTTCTTTTCAGGTCATCTTTCCATCTTGTTTTGGGCCTTCCTCTGGATCTTTGTCCTAACTATGTCGTCCATTCTTATATTCTTTTATTCCATCTCTCATCTTGTTGTCTCATTGTGTGACCTGCCCATCTCCATTTCAAGCCTGCTACCTGTTCTCTTATGTCTATCACATTGGTCTTTGGTCTTATACTTTCGTTTCTGATTATGTCTTGTAATCTTATATTCAACATTTGGCATTCCATCATCTTCCTAGTCAATGTCCATGACTCGGCCGCGAAGGTGAGAAGCGGTAAAATACATTGATCGAATACCATCGCTTTTGGTTTCAGAGGAATTCTCTTGTTGGTTAGTATTTTCCTGTATTTGCCAAATGCTGCCCATGCCAGTCTGATTCTTCTGGTAATTCTGCTGTTTGATTTGCTTTTCCACACTTTATTATTTGCGGTAGGTAGATGTATTCCTCTACGTAGTCAAGTGTTTTGCCCTCTATTCTCAAGCCTCGCGCAATGAAAAGGTATTATCAACTATTAAACTACATAAAGATACAGATAAAGTTAAGATTTGCAGTGGAATTACACAACGAGACATTATCTCACCAAAATTGTTCAACTGCCACATCGAAAACCTCGAAAAATACATTTACCAGCGCCACCAAATATAACTGAGAAGAGAAAACTTAATGAGTCAAACTTGGATTTGGACAAAACAAACAATAAAAAAAATAACTGTCAGACAAAAGGCAAATGATTGGTATATCTCTGAGGAATAGGAAGACTAATGAGTGGATTAGACGAATCACAAGGATGAAAGGTGCAGTTCAAACATCACCACCCTAAAGTGAAATTATGCAGGACATATAACAAGATGTAGTGATTCTAGATGAAACATCATCCTCCACTGGTGACATTATACTGGGAAAAGAAAAAGGGGGCGCCCACCAACACGTTGGACAAATGGCCTGAAACTGACTGCGGGGCTAAACTGGACCAGAGAAATACAGGATTGAGATTGATAGGGGGCAATGAGGAAGGCTTATGTTCAAAAATAGAGGGTCGAGAGATTCTTAGTAATTAGTGCTGTTACTGAAAAATTCGGGATGCTACTGGTACCTAATCTCAGTCTATCAGACCACACCTCTTGTGTAAATAATCAGAGCATATTAGCCTGTCATGAAATCTGAAATATCAGCAAACCTCGTTATATATCGAACTACATATTTATTAGCTATTTTATATAGGCTGGTGATCAATAAAGGGTCTAGAAAAGTACCAGAAAAGCTGGCCCAGTCTGCATTTTGTATTTCAGCCAAAAATCTTTGGAAAGAAGGTAATTATATATTCAGCATCATCCATCATCCGTCCTCATCCACTGCTGGATATAGGCCTTCTCTAATTTCCACTGATCTCTATCCTAGGCGGCGTTAACTTGCCTCTTTTTTGATGTCATCGCTCCGTCTTGTTGGTGCTCTACCTCTGTTCCTTTTGTCTTGTCTGGATCTCCATTTTATTAGTCTTCTACACCATCGGTTATCATCCCTTCGGGCCTATATGGCCTGCCCATCTCGTAATTTTTTGGATAATATCTATTACTTTTGTTCGTTGTCTGATAGCTATATTTGTTATTCTATCCTTCCTTGTAATACCCAGCGCAGCTCTATCCATTGCCCCGGCTCAGTTTGTTTGCTGACTGTTTTGTTAATGTGAGTGTCTCGGCGCCATATGTCATTACCGGCGGAACGCATTGTTCATAAACTTTCTTTATTAAGCACATTGGCAAATTACCTTGCAGCGTATCTCTCAGCTTCCAAAAAGCCATCCATCCCGAACCCACATGACGGTGTATCTCACGGGTTTGGTTATCTTCGGTAATTTGTAATTCATGATCCAAATACTTGAAATTTTGGATATCGTCCACCTCGTTTTCGTTAAATTTCATATTACTGTTCGTCACGAGATTACTCATAAACTTTCTGAAAGTTAATATTTAGACCAATATTTGCTGATGTTATTTCCAATTCGGTAAGCATTGTTGGGCATCAACTAGATTACCGGCTATTACGACAATATCATCAGCAAGGGGCAGATGATTTAGGTGTTCGCCATCGATGTTTATCCTGTTTCCATCCTTAAAAGCATATTCTAACACCGCTGTAAAAAGTTTAGGAAAGATCGTATCGGTATTTACTTGTGGATTCATGGAGTCTTACACTTGCTGTTGCGTTATTATAAATGAATTTAATTACCTCAGTATATCTGTAGTCTATTCTAATTTGCTGCAGGGCAGACACCATCGCTGGAAACTCCACGGTGTCAAAAGCTTTTTTAAAATCCACAAATATTAATACGAGTGGCTTGTTGTATTCTACAGATTTCTCTATAAGGATTTTGATAGTCTATAAATGATCGTTAGCATCGTATCCATTTTTAAAAGCCGGCCTGTTCGCGTGGTTGACAAAAATCTAGTTTTCGCTCTAGGCGTTTTGTTATGATTTTGGTGAACCACTTATATAAATAGGAGAGTAAACTGATCGGTCTATAATTTTCAAGGCCGATTATGTCTCTTTTTTTTATGAATGAGGACCGTCACTGAGTTATTCCATTTGCTTGGGATTATGTTATTTTTCAAGCAGAGGTTAAAAAGCCTTCGCCACCCATTATTTATTATTACATTTACTTTATTGTTGTTTATTTTATATTATTATTTATTTTATGTTATTATTATTATTTTTACCGTTTTGCTAATATTTAAAGCCGCGGTTACGGTTTTAAGTAAATTATTTTTGCAGGTGAGTAGTTAACCTGAGGTCTTCAAAAAGTTTTTGTGATATTGGAATATTTAATAGGTAAAGTTGTGTAGTAGCATGGGGTGAAAAGTCCCGAGACTTTCCGAGAGATGGTAGCACAAACGAAAATTCCAAATGATATTTAGTTAGTGTCAATTCTCAGAAGATTCATGACATTTTGTCTATTAGTTTGCGAGTCACAGCTGGAAAAAAAGAATTTCGTGTGTTAAGTATTACTTTTTGATGGGAAAAATACAGCCAGAACCCAAGAAAGGCTTGAGGAGTGTTATGGCATATCTGCTCCGTCGAAAGCAACTATATGTCGATGGTTTAGTGAACTTAAATGCGGTCTTACAAGCTCCGATAATGCACTACGTTCCGGACGTCCAAATGAGGCAGTCACTCCAAAAAACACCAAAGAAATCCACCATATTGTTCTGAATGACCACAAAGTGAGAGTGAGAGAGCTGTCATCGTGAAGATATCAATAGTATACGTGAGGCATATTTTGCATAAATATTTGCACATGAAAAAGGTATGTGCCAATGGTTACGGCGCACTTTCACGATTTATCGAAAACATCATCATGTCGAAGATTCAGAACGATGTTTGGCGTCATTCAGAGGAGTTTTTCCATCAATTCGGAGCATGGACGAAACATAGATCCATCACTACCCGTCACGAGTCCAACAGAGCCCAACAGGCAGTCTGCAGAGTGGCTGAAACCGCATGAAACCCGACCGAAGGGAACAACAGTTGGAAAGGTTTTGGCAGGTATTTTTTGGGATGTGCATGGAATAATACTGATCACCGGAGGCTATTATGTTGATTTATTAGACCGTTTGAATGGTGAAATCAAGAAAAAAAAGGCCACATTTAGCGAAGATAAAGAAGTATTGTTTCATCAAGATAATGCACCAGCTCACGACTCCATAAAATCTATTGTGAAATAAGATCAATTGGACCATGAATGGCTTCCTCATCCGCCGTATTCACCAGATCTGGCCCCCACCGATTATTATCTATTTCTGAAAGGGTGGTTCCAGGGAAAAAGATTTGGCTCAAAAATCGAATGGGAAACTGAGGCTTCCTACGTCTTCTTCCTACGTTAGGACCATGTCCTGTGTTCACTTCAAAGGCTTCCCAGAAACAATTGCGATGATGAAGACCAGCTCTCATACCATATTATTGGTGGTCTTCCAAGCGGTCGAGGTGTGTTTGGTCGCTTCTCTTTTTTGCCACCTTAGCCAACCGGTCATTTGGCATTCTGTCCACATGGTCTCTCCATTCTCTTCTCCTCTTCCTTGCCCATCTCACCACATCCTGTATTTCGCACATTTCCTTTATTTCTTCACATCTCTTCCGGTCAAATAAGGTATATCCTGCTATCGATCTAAGTGTTCGCATTTCTGTTGTTCTTAGGAGTCGTTTTGTTATTGTGTTCTCCGCTCTGGTGTCTAACGCGTACGTCATCATCGGTCTTACTCATGTTTTGTATATTCTTACTTTGCTCCTGGTGCTCATACATTTGTTTCTCCAAATTATATCTCTTAAGTATCTTGATATTAATGATGCCTTTGTTGTTTGACTTTTTACTTCATCCTTAAGGTTCCTGGTACTTGTTATGTTTGCCCCTAGATATTTGAAGGACATCACTTGTTCTACACTCTGATCATAAATCGCGAGTTTGCATCTTTTCAGTTTTTTAGATACTGTAAGGGATTTTGTTTTCTTTACAGATATTTGCATATTAAACACTTTTGCTGTTTGTTGGAACTTATGTAGGAGTCTCTGTAAGTTATCTTCATCTTTTGATATGATTACTGCATCATCGGCTTTGCATATTATTTTTATTTCTTTGTCTCCCAATCGGTATCCTCTCCCAGTTTTCTTTACTTCGTTTATAATTTCATCCATTATGATGTTAAATAAGATTGGGCTTAGGCTATCTCCTTGTCTGATTCCGGTTGTCATAGGTATTTTATTGCTTAATTTATTTGTAACTCTTACATATGTGTGGTTGTTGATATTCAACTCTTCAATAGTTTTTATTATATTCGGGTGAATTCCCCTTTTTTGTAGTAGGGTTATGACATCAGTTAACCGTACCCTATCGAATGCCTGGGAAAGATCAATGAAACATATAAAGGCTATCTTATTAAACTCTATGGCTTTTTCGATAATTTGGCGGATTATAAATATGGCGTCTATAGTAGACCTGTTCTTTCGGAACCCTTGCTCTTCTTCACAGATTCCGGTTAACATTATTTCTTCTGCTAAAATTTTAGTGAACAATTTTAGTACCGCACTCATTAAACTGATACCTCGATAGTTTTTTGGATCTGCCCTTTCTCCTTTTTTGAAAACTGGTATCAAGATGCTTTCTTTCCATGCGGATGGTATAATCTTGTCTGTAAGTATTTTGTTAAAGAAAATCTGTAATTCTTCTAGTAATTTATCACCTCCATATTTGATCATTATTTAAAGCTACACAAATCGTAGATATGAAAGATATCCTGCTGTTGGAATATCGCTGGAATAAGTGTATCGTCCTTGAAGAAAACTATATTGAAGAATAAAGTCATATTTTTTTTTTCTGCAAAAGTCTCGGGATTTTTCACCCCATGTAATATGTGTTTCTGTAAAATTTTTTATTTTAATCATAACAAATTTGTACTTAAATATTTCATTTTATTGGGTAACCTTATATTTAATTGCACTTAGTTCATTCATATATCGCTGATATATTGCAGTTTTGTTAACTGAAATCAAATTAATAATATATTATACATCAAAAAATATTTTAAAATGTTTAAAGTTATCTAAAACACATAGAACTCCCGCTCTTTAAACTACCCTTAAATTACAAAGAAAAAACTAACAAAGGTTATATTCGAAAGGCGCTGGGTTGACCTTTACTTTCCTTAGAGCCCACGAATATAGACAAGGGATACGGCGACGAACGTAACTTTACCCCAAGCCTAAGTGAGCAACAGAATATTTAAATTTTGTTTTGTAATCACATCTCAATCTAACCTTGAAAACATATGTTGACGGTTAATATTACTTTTAAATTTAAATTTGTTCCTTATTTGCTCTAGTAACTTATACTCGTTGGTTTTTTTTTAATCGTTCACCTCTCCGCCTGAGTAAGGATTTTACCCCTTTTTCATACTCTAAGGATATGAGCGATGATGTAATACCCGTCAATGTTGTTCAATTGTCATTTATATGTTTTCACAGCACTTTTCAGATAACGCGGTAGCGCTGCCACAGACGTTATTGCATTTCTGCAAATAACTACTACCTATGTACGTGGTCAGGCCAATTATACTTAAATAAATAAGTATACCGACCTTCGGGATTGAACCCTAGGTCTTCTAGACTGCAAGCAAGTACTACGCCACGGAGCCACGGGCCGCCGGATTTATTTACGTATGTTAAAAAAATAGCTGTTTTTAGAGTGTAAAAAATTGATAACCAATAAATATAACATAAAGAGGAAAGAGGGACAAGAACAAAAGAAAAGAGTTGAAGGAAATAACAGAATAGTTTCATACGTATCTGGTTATTAGAAGGTATTTTTATATTAACTGGTAATAGTTTGTAGTATATTGTATAAAAAACTGATAATAATAATTTCTCTAACGAAAAATATTTTTCGGTTTTTCCTTCTAGTATATATATATATATATATATATATATATATATATATATATATATATATATATATATATATATATATATATATATTTATATATATATACATATATATATATATATATATATATATATATATATATATATATATATATATATATATATATATAATCGTATATCCCTTCTACCGTATGATGTGGGGTATCTCTCAGTTATTTGTCGATATTTGCTCATAATTTCTTCATTTCTTAGTTTACATCTCCTTACTGATTTGTATTTTCTTATTGTTGGGTTTTCATCTTTTGGCAACCTTTCTTTGATTATTCCTAGTAGGATGTAATGATTACTGTATATTTCAGCTCCTCTTCTCATTCTTACATTTTTCACATATTTTCTTTGTATCAGTATATAATCTATAGTTGACCTCTCTTGTTTTGTATATTGAACCCTTGTGTACTTATGTATGTCTTTATGTTGGTAAAATGTGTTTGTTATGATGAGATTATGTATTTGGCAATAGTCTAGCATCCTTTCTCCATTATTATTTCTAACACTTTTCTTTTCTATTTCTTTCTAACACCTTCACTATCAACGCCGGTGTGCCCAAGGCTCCATACTATCTCCTACTCTCTTTCTCATTTACATTAACGATCTGCTGGAAAAGACCGGAAATCCAATCTAGAGCTTTGCAGATGACAGTACGCTTTTCTCTTCATTCACTTTGAACGCTCGGACATCGGCTGCTCAGGCGAGTGTCCGCAGACAGCGGGAAGTTGTTCAACTTAACAAAGACCTAGAAGCAATTCTATCTTGGGGTAACAGTAACCAAGTGAAATTTAACGCTACAAAAACCCAGGCGGCAGTTTTTTCTAAAAAAGTTAACGTTGCTGAATTCGACATAGTTATGGCGGAGCAGTCCATTCCTCTAACATCGTCACTCAATTTGTTGGGCGTTAATTTGGGAGCAAATATGTCCTGGCATGAGCATGTTGCAGGCATAGCAAGGAGGGCTTCTCAAAAGTTGGGAATATTATTTTGAACCAGAAAGTGTTACACTCAACAACAACTGTCAATTTTTTACAAAGCTCAAATTCGAACAACTATGGAATACTGTTCCCATGTTTGGGGCTCCGCTCCCAAACATACACTGCATTTGTTGGATTCTATTCAGAGAAGAGCTGTTCGTCTGATTGGAGACCCGGAACCGGCGGCCTTGATTCGCTGGAACATCGAAGAACGGTTGGCGACTTGAGCCTACTCTACAAGTATTTTCATGGAAAGTGTTCGGAGGATGTGGCCCGTTTAATTCCTCCCAGAGTGGCGCATGTTAGAAATACACGTCGCGCTGATACGTCACATTCGTATAAAGTTCAGCTTGTTACTTCTCGTACAACGCTTTTCAAGCAGTCTTTTATATGGAGAACATCATCCCTTGGAACAATTTGCCAAGGACTGTGTTTCCCACCGAGTACATTCCACACACCTGTCGCTGCTGTAGCGCTTTAGGGACTTCCCTGCAGCTCATGTGCTAGGCCCAAAAAAAATAAAAAAATTCTTCACCTTGCTGTCCTATTGATGTTGTTTTTGTATTGTTTCTTCTGCCTGCTCTAGCATTAACGTCCCCGGCAATATACAGCCTTCCTCTGGCTTCTTCCCAAAATTTGTCCTTTTCTTCGGCCTTTTCATTTTTATCTGGCGCATATACCGCTATCACTGTGATTATCTCTCCTTTGCCATTCTTTAGTTCCACTGTGAGTACTCTTTCGGATTCTGCTCCCCAATGTATTATTTATTTGTTTATTCTTCTGTGTATTATACATCTAACCCCGGCTGCTGTTTTTTGGCTCTGTTGCACTCCACTGTATATCAATGTATGTTCATTATTTAAACTTATTCTTCCTTGTCCCTTTCTCTTTGTTTCGCTAATTGTCAATATTTCCAAGCCCGTCCCTTCATCTATCAATTCCACCTCCTTCCCATTCACTCCTCTTATGTCCCATGTGCCCAGTTTTCAAGTTTCTATTGTTCTTTCTCTCTTCTCTTCCATATTAAGTTCCTTTTCCTTTTCTGCCTTCCTTTCCCTTTCCTTTGCCCTTTTTTGTTGCGGTTTTCGTCATCATATTTTCTTGGTTTATTCTCCTCGTTTTTATTGGTTTTTTGGATTTTCTTAATTTTTACATTTTTCATGTCTCTTTCCATATTCCAGTTCCATCTCTCTCCATCTATCATCATTTTTCCAAATCCCACCTTAACTCTCTTCCCATCTCTTTCCTCCTGTTTGGCTTGCATTCTAATTTTCTTCTGTATTAGTCTTTGTTCTGGCGACATATCATTATTGATGTAGATCTACTGTTCGTTTATCTCTTCCATTTTCCAATTCCAACAGACAAGTTTTCCCCCATTTTTCTTGCGTTTTTAACTCTTACTTCCACTCCTATATATTTTTTAATAAATGTTTGAATGCCTTCCTTTAATCTTCGTCGTTGGTATTGACTGTCAGGCCTTGTATAACTATATTATTCCTTCTTTTTTCTCTTTCTATGTTCTCCAGCTTTACATTCATACGTTGCATGTTTTCCTTTAATTCCTTATTTCCTTCTGTTAGTCTCATATCAGTTTTTTATTTCCTGGATCATTTCTATTACCAATTCCATTTTATCTTCATTTTTATCTCTTGTTCGGAGATTTTCTTGTTTTAATACTCTTTCCAAACGTTTCAGCAAGGCCTCCGCTCGATTTTTTTTTTCATTTTCCCTCGTCTGTTGTATATTCCCCTTTACCACTCATTTTTCTTTTTCTCTATATCGTTCCGCGTTAAGTAAGTTACTCAGATCCACTCTTTGGAAGCCCCTTACTTCTCAGATCGATATTCATTTGTAATTTTATACTTCTACTACGCAGTCCGGCAACGCCGCTGTTTTCGCCGCGCCCGGACTCGATACTTTCGTCGATCAGTTAATCTCTTGCAATAAATGTTCTAAGCCCTTTTCTTATATCTGTTTACTCACAAATTTTTGTTTATTGTGTTTTCCCCTCCTTCGTACTGTTCAGATATTCCGCCCAAACTCATTTATGCACTGTTAATGTGTATTTTTCTACACTACAACTCCCGATTTTCAAAAATTTTTGTAGGTGCAAACAAACACACGTCTTATTTACTTCCATGCCATGTTGCCACTCCCATTTTCTTCTAGTAGTAAAATTGACAGAGTTATAACAGTTTAATAGAAATGCCGTTGCATAGAGTTTTCGGAGCAAGTAGCGAGAAGCTACTCTCGGGTCAGCCTTCGCGGAACTTAACTTGATTTTAATGTATTTTCAACTTTTCTTTTATAATATAATATGAAGAAATTCTTCATTTGTCCTTCTTAGAAGGAACAAGGCATTCACATCTGCTCATCTAAGGTTCTATATTCGAAACTGGGAGTTTGTTCAGTACCGTTGTACAGTTCACTCATAGCAGTTCACTCGTAGTAGTTATTAAAGTTTATATTTTAATTGGCTTTGTTAATACAATGACAACTAAAGGAGTTCATTGTGGCCGAAATGCACATAACTACGCAGCTAAAAGTGGAGAGAGAACGAGTTGACCTTACCCAGCGACAATTGCTCCAAAGTACAACAGAAGCTAGAATGCGTCATAGACAAGAACAAGGTTTTCAAGATATCTCGAGCATCACTAAATTCAAATTTAGTGATGAAAATTTTGTTGTTAAATTCTTCATTCGAAGACAAGATTAATTCTCTAGTAAAGCAATTTCTTTGGATATTTCGATTTCAGATGATCCAGCTCCCAGTAATGGTACACTCCGTAATGCTCCCTAAAAAAAAGAGGTCGCAGGAGAACGAGGGTAGCACCGTCATTTTTTTTTTTTTCAATTAAAATTGTATTTTAAGCTATGTATTATAATATAAAATAAAAACCTGATCTATATAATGAATAGTTTCGCTAAAAAAATTCCTAAAAAACGTTTTTTTTGAGCTCCATGACTAGGTACATTCCCTTAATTTTTATCAAGACAAGAAATATGACACCCAAAATCTGGAAACAATTATCTGTAACTGCATTGTATGCCAGACACAACAATAAAAATACAATGCAAGGTATGAAGAAATGTATTTTTGGTGATTTATTAATACTTCGACTTAAAAGTGTCAAATAGCTGTATATGTTTACAAAATATTTTTTGAACACTCTTAGTAGAGACAAGTTAATATGGGTAACTAGTATAATTGCATTAATATCTGAAGATCTTTAGAATGATAAATTTAATTGCGACTTAGGTGGATAGTTAAAATATTATAAGTGGAAAGGTTCATTCTTGTCTCGTGTCGGGTGGGGTACGAAAATTAATAAGCAAAATTTATTCTCATTTGTAAAAACATATTTAAAAGAGTATAACCATTATTTGTTGCGATTTACTTTTACTGTCGAGCCGTTGTTTAATTTTTAATAATTTTAGAAGTAACATTTCTACTGTAACTTATTTAACAACGCCAAACGTTTATTTACAATCCTATTGTCCTATTTGAATTGTCTTTTAATTTCACTAAATACAATGAAAGCTCGCCGAAGTACTGGAACATTGCCAAAAATCTTAAGGACCGATATAACAATAAGCTGGGAAAATTTATTCTAAGTTTAACGCTTACCAGTCAAAAAGCTTATTTATAACTTGTCTTCTAAGGGACATTCTTTTTAAATTACGTTTCATTCAAAATAAATTCTTTATTTTGTGTACTTTGAAATTTATCAATTAACAAATTTAAAACCTAATTTTTTCGCATTTTGCGTTTAGGAATTCCAAAAACATACCTCTTATTTGGTGATCATTATAATGGTTAGTTTAAAAAATGGTTGGTAATTCAGATAAGTGTATGTTACACCATATCTAGTCAATATATCTACTAAATATTATTATTTAGTATTCGTTACGGAACACTTATGGGATCACTTTGTGTCCGTCTGCCACACCTCATTTTCTGTGAAACTATTTGACATAGAAAGTTGAAATTTAGCTCAAACATAGGAATTAATGGCCCGATCAGAGCCGTATACTTTTCGAAATCAAATTTTGACTTAAAGGATTAGTTTTGGAGGGTTAAATCGGAAGTGAAAAAAAAAATTACTAAATCATCGAGTAGGGTGTCAAATGAAATGAAAGCGTAAAAACACGAGTACAAAAATATATAGGATGTAACACTTGCGCACACTTTTCTTACAATTACTTTATAAAATGCCCAATAATTTCTGTCCTCCTATCCTATCTCGAAAATTACCGTTCAAAAAATTTTGAAAAAGTTCTAGAATAGTCTAAATCAAGTGTAGATTGAACGAAAATTATCACGAGAGCATTACTTTTGATAATTTCTGTGGTATTAAAAAAAACTATGACACATGACAGAATGGTGAAGGTTTGGAAAATTGGGAATTCAACCGGGACTAAGTGCTACAAAATATCAATACGTATTTGATGCAATCAGTAATATCAGATTGACTGGTGACCAATGGATAGATATCGAAGACAAAATAATTTTATTTTATCTATAATATATATAAAATGCAACGTCTCTCTGTCTGTCTGTCTGTCTGTCTGTCCGTTAGTGCGCCTATCACTGAAGAACCACTTATCCGATTTACGTACTTTTTTTTTTAAAACATACATATGTACTCTGGCCAGGTTATAGGCTATATTTTATTACGATAGGTAGCATAAGGAATGAGCAGTGACGTAAAATAGTGAATGATGTCGGAAATAAGTTTGCCGCTGGCGCGTTCTCTTGCAATACACTCCCTAAAGCATTAAATATGGAACAATATCATGTAGCAAAGAATACAATATATATAAAATGCAACGTCTCTCTGTCTGTCTGCCTGTCCGTTAGTGCGCTTATCACTCAAGAACTACTTATCCGATTTACGTGTTTTTATAAATTTATACATATGTTCTATATAATTCGATATAAGCTTAGATAATGGGAGATAAGGTGAGATAATGGGAGATAAGGAGAAATAATGGGAGATAAGTCGAGATAAGCCTAGATAATGGGAAATAAGGTGAGATAATGGGAGATAAGGAGAAATCATGGGAGATAAGGAGAAATAATGAGAGATAAGTCGAGATAAGCCTAGATAATGGGAAATAAGGTGAGATAATGGGAGATAAGGAGAAATCATGGGAGATAAGGAGAAACAATGGGAGATAAGTCGAGATAAGCCTAGATAATGGGAAATAAGGTGAGATAATGGGAGATAAGGAGAAATAATGGGAGATAAGGAGAAATAATGGGAGATGAGCAGAGATAAGCCTAGATAATGGAAATTATGTAGAGATAATGGGAAATAAGGAGAAATATTGGGAGATAAGGAGAAATAATGGGAGATATTTTATTACGTTGGGTAACATAAGGAATAAGCTGTGACGATAGTAGTGAATCAAGTCCACGCGAGCGGAGCCGCGGGCCCGGCTAGTTTGTTTATAATTAAGCAAATATTTAGGTAGTAAATATTTGTTTTAAACTTTTACTACTAAATTCTATATAAATAAGCTTGATTCATTTATTGGCTATTAGGTAGTAATACAGTACGGAACGGTAGTTGCACTTGACTGGTTTATTTATAGCAAAAATATTAGGCATTAATAGAAATTTATTCGAAGCCTTTAACACAATTTGTTCATTTTTCAGGTCAAATGTTCACCAGAACCGGATCCCTTTAACCCCTGTGAAGATCTTATGGGGAATTGGGGGCTCCGGGTTCCGGTTTGGGTTATAGCACATTCAGCTGTTATCGGAAATCTTTTCGTTTTAATCGTCATTGGCACATCTCATTTCAGGTAATTAAAAAAAAAATACTGAAGATATGAGCAATGATAAAAGATGGCCATAAAAGTTTGTAACAAATGGGAAACAGTTTATTTACAATATTTTTAAAACAATAGTTTCCTTTAAAACTGTGTTGATCAGAAAAAATCCTGGAAATATATATAACACGTAGGCTGACACATAGATGTCGCCCTTTTCAAAAAATCCATATAATTGTTAGGAAGTGCCAACTTCCAAACGATACGTGTCAAAATTTGATGACAACCCGACAATTAATTTACAAGGACAGTGATTTTAGTGACACTACTTTTGATATTTTCAAAATAACGGAAAAAATCGAATTTTGTATGTTGATTAAACACTGCTTTTTGATGGGAAAAAATACCGTTCAAGCAAAGCAATGGCTTGACAAGTGTTACGGGGACTCGGCCCCTGAAAAATCACTCATTATTTACTAGTATGCTGAATTTAAACGCGATCCTACAGACACAAATGATGCTGAACGCTCTGGACGCCCAAATGAGGTGGTTACACACCAGAAAACATCAAGAAAATTGTTTTGGATGACCGTAAAGTAAGACAGCTAACACCTTAAAGATATCAAAAGAATATCTTGGTCATATTTTGCATGAACATTTGGACGTGAGAACACTCTGTTCGAAATGGGTACCGCGTTTGCTCACAGTGATCCAAAAACAACAACGTGTTGATGATTCTGAGCGCTGTTTTGACATATTTAAGCGTAATAAAAAGAATTTTTCATACAAGATGTGACAATAGTTTTTCATTTATATTTTTTAAGGTAAAGAAGGATTTTCTTAATGTACTAAATTTTAAAATTTGTATCTAAAAAGGTTTTCCATTTATGAACACTTTTTTGACCACCCGGTATATCATAATATTTTTTTCTCATATCTTAATAATATTAACCTTATGGCTTACACAGGCCACAATGACAGGAGTTTTATTAATTTAATTAATAAATCTTTCTTAGTACGATGTTTACCTAATTAAGTTTGAAAATTTACACAAGAGAAAACATTATCCATTTTTGCAATATTTAAATTAGATGTAATATCTCTGATTATGACAGAGATCTGCCTTACATTCCTTCCTGCACTTATGTAAAACTTGAAATACTCGGATTTCAGATTAACAGTCTCCAAGTTCTTGATGTGCAATCTTGCCGTTGCTGATCTGTGTATTGGAATTCATCTTTTGCTGTTGGCAGGGATCGACGCTCACTCTATAGGTGCCTATTTCAATTTTGCCATCGACTGGCAAGAAGGTAAGTCGGTAATTCATCTAATTTTAACAAATCTAGAGAAATAGACATAACGCAATTGGCAATACAAAATCGCCTGCCCATGAATGAATCTGCTGAAGAAACTTCCGGTTTCAATCACTCAAGAAAAAAAATTACTAAATAAGCGCTAATAATTTCTGAGATTTTTTTTAAATGTATTTGTTTTCGAGTATTCGTATATCCAATCCATTGTGAAACAAATTAATCCTTCTTAGTAAAATGTCAAAAACCAATGTCCAGTTGGACTACATTTAAATTTCAAAATTAGCCCCTTATTGTATTTAAAACGAATGACTGCTTTTATCTTCAAAAAATGGGATCACATAGTATGGTTGTTTGGTTATTTTTGTATATATTTTTTGTATTCCTACGTGCAGCGTTTTTGGTTATTAACGAGACACCTTGTAACATTCATCTTTTCCTAGATTTTAAGATCATGTTACGACACTGTTTTTTTCCCTACAATTTGTATTTTATTACAGTGGAACTTAAAACAGTATTTTAAATTTTTGAGCAGTTTAATTTAAACCAGCAGTGTGTAACGCGTGTTGCCGACTTGATTTATTTAGTTTGCATTAATATTGCGCCCGGAAGTGTTTTTTTTCTCAGTAATGTAGTAGTGCAATAACGGTTTCTAGTTCTCAAGTTTAATTTCTTTTTCCTTTCTTGAAATATCCTGCTCATCCTCAGGCATTTCGGGTCAAAAAGTGTTTAGCAACCCAAATGAAACAAGGATGATAATGGCTCAGACAATATTTTTATGAGAATCTCACCTGGAGAGGCCAAGTAATTTATGGAAAACCCACGAGGAGAAACCAATCAGTAAGTCTTAAGCACATCAGTCTAAATATCTCACTTCCTGTCTACAAGTGCGTTTCCAACGACTACTCAACACGTGTAACTCACGGAGTTAATTTCACAAACTTTTAATATCGTGTTTTATCAAGCCTAAAAACTTAGTAATCCTGATTTAAAGAGTCTATGTAATAGTGTACACTCTTCTAGCTTAAGGGGTTTTTATTTAGTAGAAGTAATTTTTAAGAATGTAATAAAGTTAGGAATTTTTATTTTGTTAATATATCCCTCTTTATTTAAATGTATAGTATCTTACTGAACTACCCGCTTTATCTTTCAGGACGCAACGGTTGTACCCAATTTAATTTTATTTCAACAACTTTTAAGTATTTTTTCATTTTTGGAGCTGAAATTAGAATCCTTTTATTCTAGAATGAATGGTGCCCAAATCTGTACAACCAAATTTTAAACAACTATAGAGACTATTTTCAAAAGACGTACAAAAATTATCTCTTATCCATAATCTCTCCAAACAAAACGAGTTAGCTTGATATGTTAATTTTGCCGTCTATTAGTATTAATATCCACTCAATCTATTTTCAAAATTAAGATATACATACGGGGGCAAAATAGGGCCGCAAAAGAGACGTTATAAAAATAGCGCTCCAACAGAAAGGCTATAATAATTGCGCCTCAATGTGCCGGACATTATAACCTCCCGAATTGTTTTTTTTATTGATTTTAGAAAAAATTTTATTACCAGTTACAGGTAATAAAGTGAATGTGATAAAGTAATTCTTGTATATATAGGTTGTCCTAAAAAATTGTTACACAATCAACATGATTTTTGAATGGAATACCTTTTACTTGGTCACTCCCCTTTTACCAGGGGTGGGCCGTGCCCTATATAAGGTAAAAAAAGTTCATTCCTTTAACAATACTTACTACTATTCGTGTCTACAAAATCTACCGAAATATTCATTCAATTTAATGGATTTTTAAGTGAAGGGTTGAAATTACAAAAGAAACTACTTGTATTGCAGGGTGGTACTCGAAAACTTGTTACGCTTCTTGAAGATTTGACATTAATTGTCTTATCTTGTATTAGAACCACAATCTCCTCCGATTTTTTGAGTACGCGAATATTTTATATATCAAAAGATTGTGGTGGAGTGGGTCTTTAATAAAATTTCTTTCTCCTGAGAATTACATAATTAGTATAGTTCAGTTATTTTTAATTTCTTTCAAAACCTTTAAAACATCGATTTAAAAAGAAAAAATATATATTTATTTGGTTTACTAGATTTATCCTCTTTTGACCCATATATAATTTATATTTAAATCCGGCAGTTTTCCAGGTACAGGTTCGAAGAACTTCTGTTTTTCATATTTTGGCAGGCTATTAGCATCCGAATGATACATTTTAAAGAGAAATGGCATACGTTTGTTCAATAATAGCAACTTCCGGTTAGACAGCATTTTTTTGTTTTCCGGTCAAAAAAATTTTTTTTTCGAGAAAATAAAAGACTAAAATGGAAACATAAAACCAATCTAAAATATACCATTAAGGCGATACAGTCTGTTGTATAAAATATCTACAATTAACAGTAGAATCCAGATATCCAAAAATGCAGCAAGGATGTTTTTTAAAAACGTAACTTTGCTTTACCATGCATTTTTGGAATTCTTTGTTAAGACGTAGGCTGAAAAGTTTTTGGTCTAGCTACTTAAAATACATTTTTTTTACAAAATTCGACTTTATCATTATCATAGTCTCCTTCAAGAGCGAAACAATCAGTCTAACGCTTTTCTAACATTTCTATACCTTTCTTGTAGAAGGATTTGTCTTTGCCTTCAAAATAGGCCTCAATTTCGGCGATAACTTCTTTATTGGAGCCAAATATCTTTTCTGTGAGCATTTTTTTGAGGTCTGCGAATAGATAATAGTCTCTGGGGGCCAAATCTAGAGAATACGGAGGATGAGAAAGCAATTCGAACTTCAATTCATGCTATTTTGCTATCATAACAATTGACTCATGATTCGGTGCATTTCCTTGATGAAAAAACACTTTTTTTTGTTCATTTGTGGCCGTTTCTTTGCGATTTCTGCCTTCAAACGCACCAATAACTTTACATAATATTCGCTATTGATGGTTTTTTCCCTTCTCAGCATGGTCGATGAAAATTATTCCATGCATATGCCAAAATACAGAGGCCAAAACCTTCCCAGACAGCTGTTATATCTTTGGTCGGTTCGGGCGACTTCTACAGGCTGCTCTCCACTCAGCTGACTGCCGGTTTAAAATCCGATGTGTACTGATGGATCCATGTGTCATCCATTGTTACATATCACATGAAAAAATCCTTTTTATTGCGCTTAAACAGTTCCAAACAGCGCTCAGACTCATCAACATGTTGTTTTTGATCCACTGCAAGCAAACGCGGTACCCATTTCCAGCAGAGCTTTCTCATGCCCAATTGTTTATGCAAAATATTACTACTTTTACTTTTGATAACTTTAGGTGGTGTCAGCTATGTCACACAATTTCACTTTACGGTCATCCAAAACAAGTTTGTGGATTTTTTTTTATGTTTTCTTGTGTAACCACCTCATTTGGGCGTTCAGAGCATTCAGCATCATTTGTATCTGTACAACCGCGTTTAAATTCAGCATACCAGTGAATGGTGAGTGATTTTCCACGGGCAGAGTCCCCGTAATACTTATCAAGCCATTGCTGCATAGTGGCTAATCAACACACGAAATTCGATTTTTTCCAATGTTTTTAAAATATCAAAAGTAGCGTCACTAAAACCAGTGTAACTTGTAAACTAATCATCGAAATATCATGAAATTTTGACACGTATCGTTTAAAGGTTGGTACTTCTAAAAATCATATGAATTTTTTGAAAGGGTGACATCTATGTGTCAGACCAAAAATTTTCAGCTTACGTGTTACATAAAAATACCCATAATAAAATTACTCTATTAACATTAATTATACAATACATTTCTTTTTCTAAATCAGAAATAAAAACTTTAAACCGTATACTCAAAATAATAAACTTCATATAACAATATATTGTTATTAACTTACATTTGAACATATCTCATATACCCCTCAAAAGGCAACCTTACGTTTTGTATTGCCACCTTCTCATAAAGCTTCTATTCGATAGAGCCCTAGAGAAGGAAAACTTAATTTTCACGACATTTCGGCACGATTTACGTGGCGGAACTTCTTCCGGTTACACAACTTTAATGGAGTTAAGCAATTTGCTCTCTGTTTATACACTTTCAACAATGTCGACTTGATCAGTAAAGACTGTAGTGCATATGACACATTAACCATTTCTTTTGTATAATATTTTACAGTTTACTAGCTAGGCAACTACAATAATTATAAAAGAAATAATAGTTATATACAGGGTGTTATGAAAACAGCCTATTACATTAAAACAGATATATCTCTGTTACCAAATAAATTGTAGGAAATTACTTATAAACAGCGTTTCTTGATAATAACACGCAAAATTATTTTAAAAACACCTTAAATTTTAAATCCCAATTCATCACCGCCAGATAGCTGGCAGGGTGGCATAGAAATAGGTCCTTCTAAAATAAATAATCTACGATATGGCGACGACACAGTAGTCTTGGCAGCCTTGAGAGAAGAACTCCAGTACAGGGTGATTATTTTCAGACGCCCGGCCTGGATGTATGGAATTGTTGGATATTTATTTTTTTAATGTAGATTAATATAGTGCCTACCAAGGAGTATACTGACGTATTTGACATTTGGCAGTGAAAACGACGCTGGGTTCCACGACGCCAAATAACTTTTTTTTCCATCGACATACCTTTTGTAAAACGGCATTCGGAAGCCCTAATTTTTTCAACAGTTTTTCCTTAAACTGTTTTTTTTTTCTAATTTGTTTTGCAAAAAAGTTATGCAGCAAGAATCCTCTATAATATTATTTTTTGGTCATCGCGGTTGCCATGGATCGTATGCCACATTTGACGGTTTTTAAATAATTTATCTAGTAGGCAACTGTCATATTTTAATCTAACAGTAATTATAACAATATTAGTTACTATGCTGTTGAGGTTTTTTTCCTTTAATAAAATATCTTTGAACAATAAAAAACAAGAACACATTATTTTTATTAAAACCATAAAAAACTAACTTTTAACATTACATATTTATAAAATTAAATGTTTAAAACTTTGAAAAAAAAATAAAACATCAATAGAAACTGTATATATGTGTTCCTTCTTCTATCATGCATTTTTTCCATTCTTTTCATTAACACTTGATGAGTGGCTTTGTAAATAATTTCTTAAGATATACTATTGCGCGTATCTGATATTTTTGCCTTTAGATGCTCAGCATTATTTGTCGCAGTTTTGTATACGATATTTTTAAGGGTCTCCCACAAGAGAAAATCTAACGGCATGAGGTCTGCTGACTTAAGTGCCGATTGAATAACTGGGCTGCGAATCCCCATCCATTTTTGTTGAAACCGTTCATTTAAATACTCTCTAACAGCAGCAGTTGTATGAGGTGATGCTCCGTCGTGTTGATACCACACCAAGAAATTAAGGTATCTATTTCCAGTTAGTGTTCCCTCAAAAAAGTATGGTCCAATCAAATGTCTCTCAATTATCCCATGCCATACATTAACACCATAAGGGCCTTGATTCTGAATTTGATTAACGTTATATGGATTCTCGTCAGCCCAGTAATGACAATTTTTTCTGTTAGGTTTACCGCTGCTGCTTGGAAATACCTTTCTGCCCAGAAAATGCATCCATATTGCTCCTAAAAAATCGACAAAATATAGGGTGATCTGGGATATACCCGTCGGGTAACGTTGTCGGTACAGTCTGACGGCTTCCTGAGAATTTCTTCTTGCTTCTCCATAAATGAGAATCATATCTACGTTGTCAGCATGGAAAGCCACTTCAACCAGAACCTATTAACACACTGTTTAGTTAGTTAAACTCTATTGGATTGAATAGGTGTGCAAACAAGAGCTGACACATTAAAGTATGGCAGCCGTCTACTAGATAAATTCTTTGAAAACCGCCAAACGTGGCATACGATCCATGGCAACCACGATGACCAAAATATAATATTTTAGAGGGTTTTTGCTGTTTAACTTTTTTGCAAACCAAATTAGCAAAAAAAAAAACACTTTAAAGAAAAAGTGTTGAATAAAATTAGGACTTTCCAATGCCTTTTTACAAAAGGTATGTCGATGGAAAACAAAAAATGGTTGACGTCGTGGCGCCCCAGCGTCGTTTTCACTACCAAATGTCAAATACGTCAGTATACTCTTTAACGTACACTATATCATTCTACATTTAAAAAATATACAACAATATTCCATAAATCGGGTCTGGGCGTCTAAAAATGATCACTTTGTACGTCATAAATAGACTTAACATCGTCAGCAGCAAGTACGGGCTACATAAAATCAAGACAAAAGTGATGATCAATTGCAGAGTCTGAAACAATCAGCCTTACATTAGGAACATTACAGGTATGAAACAGCGGCGGATGTAAGAATGAAGTACGCAGACGTCTTGCTATGGCCAGAATAGTGACAGCCAAGCTAACAAAAATATGGAAAGACAGTGACTTGAAGAAGAGTACCAAATTATAGCTCATCAACACACTAATATTCCCAATTTCTACATACGCAGCCGAAACCTAGTCCATTAAAAAAATGACAAGAAATAAATCAGTGCTTCTGAGATGTAGATATACAGAAGGATGCTCCAGATACCCTGGCAGCGCACCGCACAAATGTATCCATCGTAAATCAGCTCACCATCAAAACGTACTGAAATACTTTGGTCACATAGCAAGAGGGAAATACACAGTAAAGGGCTTGATTGTGGAAGGCAATGTCCAGAGCAAAAAAGCCCGAGGACGGTCTCCTACACGTTGGTCGTACCGTATTAAATCAACAACCGGCCTCACATTCCCGGAAGCATCACATCATTCCGAAAATAGAGAAACATAGGCTAAAATAGTGGCACAAATACCATAATATCACCACGTCTTTACGTATAGACCAAGAACTACGGGAAAAAAAGTGGCGTGGGCAGTAGCAATTTGCTTCTTTGATAGGTCGATCTGGTACAGAAACTGCTCACCTTCCAGATATTTTGGGCCGTAGCTACTGGCCCGTTAACCAATAAGGCCCAATTCAAATATACCATTTTTGGCGTGAACGGTAGCACCGTAGGCGTGGTACAGTATTATTAGCCAGTTCAGTAGAATTTGTGCTCAATGATTTGCAGAGGTCAATGTTGGCCCGGGGTCCGAGAGACCCTTTTTCTTGAGTTAAGAAAAAAGGGCCCCTTGGGCCCCCGGGCCAATATCGACTTCTGTCAGTTATGGAGGGCAAGTCCTACTTAACTGGCTTATGATACTGTACTACGCTTACGGTGCTATTGTTCACGCTAAAAATGGCATATTCGAATTGGGCCTTATTGGATAATGGGCCAGTAGCAACGGCCCAAAATATCTGGAAGGTGAACAGTTTCTGTGCCAGATCAACCTATCAAAGATGCAAGTTGCTACTGCTCACGCCATTTTTTTCCCGTAACTTGGGGTCTAGTAGGACGATAGATAAAGGAGAAGGAAATCTATCTGGCTAACCTAAATTGTATTTTTATTACTTCTCTATATTGAATTCCGTAACAAATTATTTCAGTAATTTAAACTTTTATGGTAAATAAAAGTTTTAAACACATTGGTTAATACAAAGCATATCATACTTGATAGCAAAATGGACTGTTAAATTACGTCTCAAGCGACACTGTAAAATTTTCCACTATGTTCAAATTTATAAAAAAATAAGTAGTAGGTTTCTACTTAACCTACACGTATGGAGGTGGATTTGGAAGTATGGTAAATAGTTCTGTTTCAAGTTTCAAACAGATGCAACACGCAGTTGTTTATTGGCAGCTATCGTAAGTGATCTGCTGAATATAGTGCAATGATAACACATTTTTATTTAAAAAAGTAGACTGCGGCCCAGATAGAAACTGAAGTGAAGGTAGTTCCTAGACATTCTGCACTATCACTCAGGATTATCTATTATTGGATAAATGAATTGAAGTTTGACTCTATAAGCACTGCAGATGCCGTACGTTCAGAACGCTCAATTGGGGTTCCTTCTAAAAAAAATTCATTGAATCGTGATGGCAGATGTGGCATTACGCTTCATAAGATTACTGAGATGGTAAGCATCTCATATGGACGAATACATAATATCTTGCTTGAAGTTCTAAAAATGAAAAATATAAGTGCGCGATGGGTGCCACGTTTGTTAACTCCAGACCAAAAACCTACGCGAAAGGACATTTCAAAATCGTGTTTGGAAAAGTTGCAGGACTTTTGGCATCATTTTATGACTGTAGACGAAACGTGGACCAACCATTATACCCTAGAGGCAAGACGGCAGTCAAAACAGTGAGTTGGCGAAGGTAAAAGCGCACCGAAAATAGGAAAATCAGTTTTATCGCCGGGCAAAGTGATGGTAACAGATTTTTGGGGCCATTTGGAAAAGGATAAAACTATGGCTGGTTCTTAGTACCCAACGTTACTGGAGCGTTTGCATAGTAAATTTAACCAAGATTAGCAAGCAAAAAAGTGCTCCTTTACCAGGACAATGCACCTGCTCACACTTCGGTCGTTGCAATGGTAAAAGTGTACTAGCTGGGCTTCGAAATAGTTCCTCACTCACCCTATTCCCCAGATTTGGCTTCATGTGACTATTTTGGGGTTTCCTAACCTTAAAAATTGGCTTAAGGAGAAGAAATTCTCGTTGAATTGAGTTCGGAACAATTTTTGTTTGAGAGAATAAAATAATTGAAATGTTGAGAAATTATTTTTTGTTTTTGCAATTACCTTGTTTCTGTAATACTTTTCAATTTACCCTCGTATATACAGGTATGTATGGAGGTAACTTGGAAGTGGGGTACTTAAACTTGCATGCAGTTTCCTTCTAAGCACCACCAGATGTTATGCTAATTTGATTGAAACTGGTTCAAAAACAAAGCAGATATTGTAAAAATAATATGAAAGTATTTTCTTTTCTTTTTATTCTTCTTCGTCCTCCCGTATATTGATACGATTGCCCATTTGTATTTGTCACTCTGACGTTTTTCCGGTATACCATCGTTTTTTCATCGATATTTGTTTCGTTTTGTCTTGTTTTACACCTAGTCTTTTTGTATAAACCAATTTGGATATCCATCTGATGTTGTCACTTCTTTCTCCATTAAATAGAGTCCTGCCAGCTGTTACGTGCACTATTTCTATTTCTATTGTTTTTAGTACTTGTTTTGTTTGCGATGTTTCCGGTGAGGTTTCCGCCATGCACCTTAATATAGGTTTGTTTGTGGTGTTGTAATTTGGAATTTCCTTTGAAAGCGTTTCGTTATATTACATCGTTTAAGTCTGCCGCTGGTTTCGTCACTTTTTCTGCTTGGTTTCACGCTTTTTTATCGATCACCGCAACTTTGTATATCTATGCCGAGATATTCAAACTTAATTTATTATTATATAATTCTTTCATCCACAACAAGCTTACATATTACAGGTATTTTTCTACAAGGGTAAAAATGATCAATCTATGCGCATTAATGTCAGTGAGTAAAGTTACCCTCTTTTTTTCGTTAAAAATGTGTTCTTAACGCCTCGTGCGCAATTTATAAAATTTTCACAATGAACCAATATAAGTAATAAGCAAATATTTTTTTTTTTTAGTTGTTAGGGAGATTTTGCAACACTTATTTTTCACATGCCTTTGTCCTTATCTTTATCTCAAGCATGCGCAGTATTAACACGAAGAGCATACTCTGGTAGAATTACAATAAGTTTAAAGTAAGGTTAGGTTACTATTCATCTTCTATAAACTTAGATTTTTTCATTCATTTCATGGTTAAGCACACCGGTTAGTAGTATTTAATGGGTCAACAAAAGTTTCTAAATTAAAGTTATGTCTAACAGGTTTCTACCACTTCCTTCAATATTTCCAAGTTAATACAAATGTGCAATAAATAAAATTTTATTTGAACAGTTATCATTGCACCAAATACTTTATTTTCTCAGTCGACGCGTGTTACACTAACTATGTTAGCATCATCAGTAAGTCGACAGTCGTGTTGATGCTCACGTGGTTAAAGAAACGCGTGTCAGGTACAGAAATAAAGTGTTTGTTTTGGTCATGATAACTATTCTGTAATGCTATTGTGCCAAAGAATGCAAAATCCCAACATAATCTGAACACTAGTTAACTGTTGTTAGTGTTAGTGTTATTTGCAATAAAATATTTCAATTTTATTGTATTTTCTTAGGAGTTTGTATACATAAATTGTAAAAAAACAGGCCCTACCATAATAGTGATAAGAATAATGAACTTCAAATAACTTCACCTATGAGTTTCTAAGTTAGGGAAATCGTTATCCCTAATAAATTTTTCTCTTAATTTGTTTCAATACTGTGTAAGCTTCAAATGGTGGGCACATGCTTCAACTAACGATAACAGCTTATATTTAATTTCTTCCCGTTACTATTGCGTATGCTTCAATTAAAGATAAAGACAGTGACCTGCCAAAATAAACTTTGCCAAAATTTATGTGTTATTGTTTACAGGGTTAACACTAATTGTACCATTCTACATGAACCAATATTAATTTATTTTACAATTATTATTTATTATTATTTATTCTTGAATCAACACGCAGTGTGTTAAACTATTCTGAGGGCAAAAGGATATTTATACTTTTATTTCCAATTTTGGTGAAATGTATTTAAACCTAAAGGTTAACTAAAAAATTGTGATGGGCAGGAAAAAGCAAAAATAATTAGATACCGTTACGTGGCGCCTTAAAAAGGTAAGTAATAAAAAAAAGTTTTACTTACCTTCGCATTTTTAAGCAGAAAATTGGAGTGTGTTGCTTTGGTTATGCAGGATTTCTATGTTTTTGAATTAGCTATGCCATACTTTATCACCTTTTTTTCCAATATCTTTCATACTTTTTTAAATTTATGCTATTTTAAGCTGTTCTTATGTGATAACTGACATAATGACAATTAGTGAAAAAGCGACATTTTAATATGTACCAATGTCAAATTTTACTTACTTAATCCTTATGCCTTTCTACCCCTTAAGGAGTGTAAAGCCCGTGGAGTTGAGTTATTCTATAACTGTCTTTTCCATATTTCCTTCTACATCCTTCCATCCTGTTTAAATTGCCATTTACCTCTTTTGTTTCTTCTGTATTAGTTTCTTCTGTTTGTATGAGTTCTGTCTCTTGTTCCGGTCTCTATGTTGATTTTTGTATGCTTTTCCCTCTAATTTTTTGCATCAATTTTCTTTCCTTTCTGTTTCAGTGATTCCTACATAGTGCATTTGTTGTTCTTCTGTCAGTTTTCCGTTTATATCCCTATTATTCCGTGTTCTCAATCTAAAAACTCGATAATTATTTCCCATTCCTTTCTTCCTATCTATTTCTTTGATTATCTTCTTATTTGTATTCCTTTTACTAGTCCTCTCTTCCGAATCCTTTATCTTTGCCAGGGTCGTCGTCAATCTACCTATCTCTCTCCTTTTCCTCAGTTTTTTTTACTTCATGGTCGTAGTATTCTTTGTTTGTTCTTTCAGTTTTTCTTCCTTAATGTCCCACTTATATTCTCTTCCTTCGAATATTTGATATCCTATTTTCACCCTTTTTCTATTCTTTCTCTTGTTCTCTGCTATATGCTTCAATTTCTTTTGAATTTCCCGTTCATCCTTTGTTAAATTGTTGTTTATATAAACTCTCTCTCTTAGGTTCCTCAGTTTGTTTTTATTTTACATTACAGCTTCCTTATCTCCCGTGTTTCCAAGTTCTATTTTGTATATAATCGCTCCCATTTTTATCACATCCTTAATCTGTACTTTTGTGTCCGTACTCCTCTCCATAAAATATTCTACACCCATTTTCAGATCTGGTTAGCTACTCGCTTCACATCTCATTCCCGATATTACAATATTATTCCTTACGTTGTCTTTTCCAGTCTACTTATCTTTAAATCCATACTTTTCATGTTTTCTCTAATTATCTTATTTTCTTCTTTCAATACTTCATTCTCCTTCAACTCTTGTTGGTATCTCTTCTGATTTTGTTTTATATCCTTTATATCTGGCATTAGCTCTCTGATCATTTCTATCAAATTGTCTATCTTATCTACTCTTTCGTTTTTCTCTTTCTGTGGTATTCTTATCAGCATTTTACTCTTCTTGAATAATCCCATTGGCTCTTCTTTTTCTTCGACTCTTCCTCTTTTCAAGTTTCGTGAGGTATAATCATCTCTATCCATTGTTCTTTCTGTTATCAAAACTTTACGTGTGTTCCTCGTATATTCCATTTTCAAACACGGGAGAAAAAAAATTGTTGTTTATATTTTTTATAACTGTAAACAGTAAAATGATCAAGGTCGTCGCGCTTATCGTTTCGTTAGCTTCATACAATTTCACAAAATTATTTTCATAAATTTCGAAATTTTTTACTTATTGTCTTAATCTAACCCTATACTTGGCTTTATTTCTAGTCCCCCTCGTTTGCAATCGACAAAACAACTAAATAAATCGAAACACTACCGTAATAATGCTCGTTGAACGAGTTGACTATTGCCGGGCCTTCGATTCTCATGTACACAGATCGCGGTCCGAAACTTAACTCTCAAATTTTAAGGAAGAAAAAATCAGAATAAAACAATAATTTAAATAAGTAAAAATAATTAAATGATGGTTCAGTTTATGATTGAGAGCCAATTAAGCATAAATATACTAAAATTTAATCTTTATTATTTTACTTGGTATTCTTTAGTTTTACCTCACTATCATAAACTTATTTCTCGCATTTTTTTTTTAAATTTACCTTTCAGGGCGTCATTTCGAAACATAATCAGTTGACAGTCGCATTAATTCAGCAACAGCAATAACTATAGCTGAATGATCTCATTGATTAAGAGGCTACTGAAAGTTTCTTCTTCAATAACCTCTTCCATTGATTAAGTATCGCAATTTTATATTGGAAGATAAACATGTTTTTAGTTCTAACAATGGAAGTATTTATGATACTTCTTTATTAAACTCTTGTTATATTATAAGAAAACTATAAACTTAAAGAATCTAATTTTTTGTTGTTACAAAAATCATGTTTATTAACTTGAAAGCTTAAATGATTAGAAAGCTTGAAAAAGTTAAAGAGAAAATTTCCCTCGTCACACTCTAGCCTATAAAACGCTTATCATCGTTATCTCTAATCCCGCTAACATTACCACTAAAAATATGAATTATGAAGGCCATCAAAGAGATTAAGCGAATGATACCGACATTAAGGTAAAGAGATAATTTCCTAGAAAGTTATCAAACACATAACAAAAAATATTGCCTCTTGTCTTATCTGTTCAGAACTTTCAAGGGTAATTCCTTTAAATAAATCTCTGAGCGCGATAATTATTTTACAAGATTACTGTGTGACGGGCTTTGATATCTGGCAGCTATCGGCATATGCGTAAAATGTTAAATACTACTTTATTGAAAACTCTTTTAGTTTCCATGTATCCAAACCTGTTTTGTCAATATACGAGGGTTGTATCATAAGTACCCCCGGCTCGGCCAGAGATGACGCTACTACTATTTAATAAATTATATTTTTCGTAAATATAACCTTTCACAAGAATCCTTTTCAAGTTGTTGCGTGATTTAGTTTGTGAGTGGCAGCCATTTAAATTTTAAAAAATGTTTCCTAAGGGGATAAAAAGTAGTTGTTATATTGGACCAAAAATAATACTTTGACCATGTAGATAACGTAATTAAAACAAGTCCTTATGAAAACGTAATAAAATCCATTATCTAAATTAATAGCTGAAGTAAAAAAACTCTTTGAAAAAATGTAAGAACCTTATCTTCAACTCGCTAAAATGTAAGTTAAACATGAGTAAAAACTCTTTAGAATCCATTAACAAAGCTAAAGATCCAGTTTTAATATCTTTTGACATCAATCCTGTATTCGCTAGTGTACCAATATCATAAACCCTGCAATAACTCCAGAAATTGCTTAGAATGAATGACCTCGAGGAAAAAATTATCCATGAATATTTACGTAACGTAAATAATTTTCAATATAACAATCAATTTTTAGTTAAAAAAAAACGATAGCTATGGATAATTGCTTATCACCTTCGTAGCCAATTTGTTCATGAGTAAGTTTGAAACCAAGGCAAGTCAAAAATGTAAGTACCTTTCAAGAGTATGGTATAGGTCTGTGATTATGTATTAGCGATTTTCAAAACAAAACTTTTGTTATTTCACAGCAATAAAAAAAAATTGAATACGTGATAAAATACTTGTTTTTAAAAAATGAAACGAATGATCAGATAAAAGCGGAACTCAGTGTCGTTTATGGGGACTCTGAAGTTTCGTTATCGACCATAAATTATTGGAGAGCTGAATTCAAACGCGGCCGTACAAGCATTTTTGATGAAGAACGTCCAGGTCGTCCAAATGAGGTCACCACATCAGAAATGATTGAAAAAATCCACGCTACAGTGAGATTACTGAGACTGTGGGCATCTGAATAGAATAGGTGCAGAATATTTTAACAACTCATTTGAATATGAGAAAGCTTTCCGCGATTGCTCACAATTAACAATAAAGACGCACGTGTGTCAACTTTAAAAGAATGTTTGGCGATGTTAAAGCGCAATCGGAATGATTTTTGGCGTCGATTCATAACTGTTGACGCAACATGGAGTCATCACAGCACAGAAACGACAAAAGAACAGTCCAAACAGTGGGTTTTCCATGGCGAGTCGGTGCCAAAGCGAGTTTATCGGTCTACAAAGTCATGGCCACAGTGTTTTGGGATGCACGCGGCATAATCCACGTCCCTTAAAAAGGGCAAAACGATTACTGAAGAGTATTATGTTAACTTATTGAATCATTTCAACCATGCTATAAAAGAAAGACGTCCGCATTTGGCGAATCAAAAAAATACACGCGTGCACACTTGTATCATCACCATGACAAAATTCCATGAGTTAGGATACCAATTGCGTCCACATCAACCATATTCACCAGATTTAACCCCCAACAATTATTTCCTGTTTCCGAATATGAAAAAATGGCTAGGCGGAAAAAACTTTGGCTCAAGCGATGAGGTGATTGCTGAAACAGACGCTTATTTTGAAGGGTTGGAGAAATCGTATTTTTAGATGTGATACAAAAGATAGAAAAACGTTGGACTAAGTGTATCGAGAAAGAAGACTATGTTGAAAAATAAAATTAATTTTACACTTAAAAACGTTTTTTTTTGTCAATGCCAGGTACTTATCACACAACCCTCGTAAAATTTTAATACCGAAAGTCTTAAGAATAAAACGAAAAATGTTACTTTTTTCTCTAATAAGCAAATCCATTATTTTACACCTACAATATTTTTTTATGTAATTAATTTGTTAATTTACATTTATACTCTTCATAATTAATTTCAAATTTGATATCAGCAAAATAGGTTTAGTAACATGCAAACATTTTGAGCAGGGAAATTTAAATGAAGCTCTATAAAATCTGATAGTTCACGTTCATTGAACGGCGACAAAATCTCATTAGTGTATTATAAAGTATAGCTTTTCATCTTATCTGTCTCGAACTTTTATGGGTACTATTGCTCAATTATTGTAAAAGGTACAAAGCGCAACTCATTATTAAATTTTTGGCATCTGCGGTATTTCTTCAGATGTTTGAATAAGGCAGCAGGGCGCTGAAAGAGGGCTATAAGGTGGATATTGTAACTCTTCGAATCCATAGCCTGATGGCTAAATCTCTCTCTCAATCCTTTCATCCCAATAGGAATATCGGTGATGCTATGCAGTTGCGGCTTCGACAGTCATTCTCTAGGCATCTCGATCTTGTGGGACCTAACTTGACTCGTGCATACCCATACCAAGAAGAGATCTTACTTGGTCGGACCATCTTATTGATCTTCTACCTTCTACCTTTCCCGTTACTACAAGCTTTTCCAATGCATCCATTTTCCTCATAATGTAATCAAAATATTTCAGGTGCTGTCTATTAATTCTATTTGAAAGTTGGTCATTTATACTAACCTCCTCGAAAATAGATATTAGTGCGGTGTTCGGTATATGATACTCAGAGGATTCTTCGATATGCCCACATCTCAAACGCATCAATTCGTCTTTTGTCAGCTTGTTTAATGGTCCATGTTTCCGATGCGTAAGTTACTATGGGAAATATAAGACTGAATAGCAATCTTAACTTTGTGTTTCTTGTGACAGCTGGGTCTTTCCAGATCTTAGTGAGTTTGATCGTCGAGTTGCTAGCCATAGTCTTCTTACTTCCGCTTCACAGCCACCATTGTGAGTTATGACGGATCCCAAATAGTTGAAATGTTCTACAACAGTGAAACCAGCAATTTCATTTATGTGTGATAGATCTTCATTACAACTAATAATCATTATTTTGGTTTTCGCTCTATTAATTGTCAATCCATAGTTTTTACTACTGATTTTAAGGCGTTCCATAAGTGATTCTAGGTCTTGCGATCACGTTGCAAGCATGTGGAATGAATGGGCAAATAGATTGTGTTAATTTTGTTGTTGATTTTTACATAAAAAAAGAAACGCTAAAATCTAATATGACTCTTCGCAAGGCCCGAGACTGGAGCCATGCCACAAAATAAACCGCCAATGATCAATCATGCGTCGTTCAAGTAAATCGCCTTTGTAAACAAACGGAGTAAAATTAAGTTTAACTTTGTATTTAAGTTTGTTCAGGTTTTACTTTACTTTCATTATGAAGATATGGGATAATTAAACTCTGAAAAACGTAGCGAATATTATATGTAAATTTAACAAAGATAAAACAATGCCTTTTCGGGAAAAGGGGTTTGATTTAGAATGCGACCTTTTATGATTATCTTCTTTCAATGGATAACATATTTGCATAATTAATATTGAACATTAAGAGTAAATCTTTCGGACTGCTGCCCTTTCGAACCTCGAGGCGGCTTGAGACCGCCCTATTCGTATTCAGCTCCATTTTCATATATAAATCGACTAAAAAATTGACACCGTTTTCTCATCTCATACCATTCTTTCTTATGTTCTACAAAAGTAAGATAAATAATACTCTTGGTAGTATGTTCCCAGTGAATATTTTAATTATAAATATTTGTTTATCTAGTGCGACGATAAAACTAATGAAAGAAAAAAAATTATAGACCAGGAGGGCGACCTGAAACTGACCTGTCGATTAACCGTTTGTCTAGGTATTCATTCTATTGGGCGAATCGAATAAAATCATTTAACGTTGATTTTCCGGCCCCCGTGCCCTGAAATGCCCAGATAAGGCCCAAAATGCTACATTCGAAAATTGACCGTCGGTTAACCACTTATATAAAGTGCCATAACATTTATTGATACTAAAAAAGTCGAGCGCCACAAAAGGCAGACGTCGCCGAGACCGGATCCAGCTTTAGGGCCCAAAAAACATCGATCCAAAAATGGACGGTCATTTAACCGTTAATAATAAATTTAGTTTGTTCTTAATAAAATAAGAGGGAACCTGCAAAAGGTAGACGCCGTCAATACTGGAGGATGAAGCTGGACCCGCTTTTTCCAGCCAAAAACGGTCGTTTTTTTTCGAGTTTTTGAACTTTTTTAGTGTCAATAAATGTTATGGTACTTGATTCAAGTGGTTAAACGATAGTCCATTTTTGGTTGTAGCATTAAGGGCTTGATCTGGGTATTTCAGGACACGGGGGCTGCAAAATCAACATTAAAGGCTTTTATTCGACTCGCCGATAGAATTAACAACTAAGCAGACGGTTAGTCGACAGGTCAAAATTTCGGGTCGCCCTATTGGTCTATTAATATAAAATATGGAAAGTTTTTGGTAATTTACCTGATTTACACAGACATTTACATCATTGAGGGAGCATTCCAAACATCTCATCAGGTTAAATCATTTTAACTACTTAAATTATGTTAAGACGGATATACCCAATATAGCAAAAATTTTTGCTTTTTGTAGAATCAAGGGGTCGTGATAACTTACTATTAACACACAAACGGCAAATAACTGTAAATATGTTCTTCTGTATATTTCTACAAAAACCTTTGCCAACTTACTTTCAGATCTGGAGTGCAGTAGCTGAGCTAGACGGCACTTTTTGTAACCAAATACGCTGGTCTGGCACTACCTCTCTATCTCTAGTATTTCATTAGTTTTTAAGATCGAACTTTTTCCTCAAATTATGAGAAAATCTCTAATGGTCTGTTGCTTTAAATCTAGTTATAGGACTTTGGTAAATAATGACTAACCCGTTTCCAAACGTTTCATATTAGCCAAGATCTTTGAACAGGCTAGTTCCCAGCACTTATTTTTCTTTGTAAAAAATTATATTGCCACATCTTAGTATAGTATGGTGGTAAAGTAAATCTATCTAGAATTATTTACCATAAGTAAAATAATAAAGAATGAGAATACTGCAGGATCTTTTTTATGTAGAGAGTCATATATTTCTTCCTTTTATGTGTTTGTTCCATAGTTAGATACTTATTCTTTAGCCCCCTTGTTATTTCATTTATCTTTCTATTTCAGAATCTATGTCTTCGTTTAGATCTGTGTCCCGGGGTTCTTTATTACGATATTTTTTAATTACGCTTGTTACATTTTCGTCCTTAAGTTGTCGCATGTCGTATATGTTTTTCTGTTTTCTTTTTAACTTTTTCAAGATAATTCTTAGAACCCCTACCAGGGCGTTGTGATCCGAGTTTATATCAGCCCTGGGATATCTTTTGACAGATACAACACTATTTCTAAAACATTTATTTACTAGAATATAGTCTATTTGATTTCTGGTGATATAGTCTGGTGAGTCTAGTGGGGACTTCCATGTGTATAATCTTCGTGGTGGTAGGTTGAAAAGGTGTTAGTGATAACATAACCTATTTCTTCACTGAAAATATTTAGTCGTTCGCCTCTGTTGTTTCTTTCACCTAGATCATATGGTCCTACGGAAGTTGCTGACCTACCTCTTCCAGTTTTAGCTTTGAAGTCTTCCTGTCAAGTCTCATTTTGGTATTGTTTTTAGAACTTCTGTTACTTAGGACTTCTGTTATATCTGCTGAAGCTCTTCATCCTGTTTCTCTGCAGTGGGAGCATATATTTGTATGACGTTAAGAGGAACAGGTTTCGTTCTTATTTGGAGGAGCATTATTCTATCTGAAATAGGCGTAAAATTTATGACGCATTTGTCTGTAGCTTTGTCAACTATAACTCCCACTCCCTACTCATGTTTCTTTTCGGCCGATCCGGAATAGTATATTGTATAATTTTCCAAGCTACAGTGACCTGAATCTGGCCATATTACTTCGCTTATTCTCATAATGGGTATGCCAAGCCTTTTCATTTCTAGGATCGCATTATGAGCTTTTCCTGTCTGATACAGAGTTTTTACGTTCCAGGTGCATATTTTCAATGTTGTTGTTTCTGATTTACCAGCGTTCAACACAAAACACACGAATCCAATTGGGGAACTAGAGACTTCGGAATTTTTCGCTCTGAACTTTGCCATTATGATTTTAATTAGATATATTCAATTTGAATCATTAATGCAGTAGTTTACTATTTCCTTCTGCATTTCCATGCCGTTGACGACTTATGTAGTTCATCCGCCTTTAAGGGCGATTTCTCACCCTGACGACAAGAGAGTGCCCTATTGCTAGTTTTGGTCCGCCTCACGTATTTGATTTCCTTGTTACAACTTATATCTGAGTAGCATTTCCCTATCCGCTATCCGGGGATGCCGATGAAGGGCTAACAACCCCCTCTCTAAGTTTATAGAAGCTAAATACTAACCTAACCTTGCAATTCCTTCGCGTTAATACTGCTCATGCTTGAGATAACGATAAGGACAAAGGCATGTAAAAAATAAGCGTTGCAAAATCTCTCTAATATAAGTTAGAGAATTTACCTTTATCATTAATCTTTTGACAGAAACCTGTCCGGTCTTAACATGTTTTTAATGGATAACATGTTATTTATACATAAAAAAAATTTCAGTTACTGAATTTATTTACATGTGAACAAAAAACTTCTACCATCATAACAATATTTTGAGCACGTATTTCTATTCACAATTTATGAAGCTTCGTTAAAAATTCTTTTTTTTTTTGGGTCAGAACGAATTTATTACATAACATGTTTAAGTCAACATCCGGTTTATTGAAAAGAAAAATGTTTTCACTTTTGGTGAAAGATAAGGGTTCTGTGGGGCACTTTATTAAAATGATAAATAAGCAACATACTCAAAGAAAATGAAATGACACGATATAGCCCTTTTTTGAACAATATTAATATAAATAAACTGCCTGGGGGAATGAGATGGAGAATCCTAATAAAAATAAATTATTTATACGAAGAAAAATAAATAGTGGCTTACCAGACAAAAGCAGATTTAGTCCTTGTATTAAAAGTACGGAAGGTCCAAGAAAATGGATAACCCAGGTGTGTATCTATCACCAAAATAGGACATGCCATGTTCCTTTTAAAAACTACTCAGCTAGTTTAGTTGAAGATGACAATATGTGTGTGACATCTTGCCACAGAATTACAGCAGTACAGTCTTAAAAGATATATTAACTAATTAAGATCAATATAATGTAATAATGCTATTTCAGCGTTTTAGGCGTCCATAAATCAATTTCCTAAAAGTTGTAGGAAAAATTTGCTACCTAACAATGTTGAATAGGCATAGAAAAATAAACAACCCCTCCTCAGTCGGAATATGATCGTCGTTCTCAGTGTTCGTTTCTGTTCTCGGCATTTGTTACACAGTTACTTAAAAAAGTGATTTTTCTTTTTTTGGAGTTTATCTTGAAGAAAATTGTGTTGGATTCGAATATTACAGGGAGGACCGCATATACCGGGTGACACAGCCAATATGTAAACCCTGTAATTTTTTTATTTTGAAAGTTACATATTTACATTTTTAAATACCAGAATAGGACATTATTAGGATTTTTTTATCACTTAAGAAATATTTTTAACTACTTTCAGTTTGACCAGAAGTGACTGCAACTTTATAATTTTTAATGGAACTCTACATATTTTTTTATCAATTTCAATTCGCTTTGAAATTCTCTTTCCAACTACGTATCAAAAGATGACATTTGTTTGACAGGTGACCGGAAAAAATTGATTTAAACTCTTAGACTTAGGCGGCCATGGCGGATATACTAGCAATTGTTTTTGTTTGTTTTATCTCACTTTGGGAAGAATTTATGACTATTCATTTATCATGATATTTTCGCGAGTCTAAGTGGTTCCTACAAAATTTTATGCTTTACATTCAGTTACAGAATTTTCTCTTTAAACAATGATCAATATCACCGAAATTGAGATAGGAACACATATTTTTTTATATATAACCTATTTACACATTACAGGTTTTTTGCCAACATACATCTAACAGAATTATCTAACGCCAATTGGATTTATTATTATTTTCAGAAAATAAAAAACCTATTTATTAGATAAATATTTAAATGCAAATAATAAATAAATAGTCTTAAATTCATTCCAAAGTGAGATAAAACAAATAAAAACAATTGTTAGTATATTCGCTATGACCGCCTAAGTCTAAGAGTTTAAATCAGTTTTTGCCGGTCACCTGTCAAACAAATGTCAACTTGTGATACATCGTTGGAAAGAGAATTTGAAAGTGAATTGAAATTGATATGGAAAATATACAGGGTTCTATTAAAAATAAGAAAGTTGCAGTCACTTCCGGTCAAACCGAAAGTACTTAAAAATATTTCTTGAGTGATAAAAAAGCTTAATAATGTCCTATTCTGGTATCTAAAAATGCAAATATGTAACTTTCAAAATAAAAAAATTACAGCCTGTTACATTTTAGTTACATGTTAGCTGTGCCACCCGGTATATTGATCATTTTTAGGTATTTTTTTAAATTAATTAGTAAGGTCACTTGCAGTTGTTATCTGAAACCGGTTTTTCGGTATTAAAAAAAGGTATTTGTTATACTTCAGGGTGCGTCCCAGTGATTTTATTAGTTTTAGCAGAAAAAAGAGTATTTGCACTAATCAAATATTAGCCGTGATTTCCCCTGAAATCGAGGTTTTCATGGTCTTTAAAGTAGACGGTGAAAACTACGTGGTATTTTGTATTTATAAATAAAGTCGACTTGAAAAAAATTTGCACGCTATGGATTTGACTCCTACGATGCCCAAAACATTAATTCAAGTCACAACATTAATGGAAAAGGCACTTTTGCCCATTGAATTACTTCCGAAAAAGTAGCAGAGGCGCGAAACAAGCCTTTTCCCCCTGTACCGGCTAAGTTTTGCTAGGCCAAAACCCAAAAAAAGATCTATGTCGTTTAGTAAAAAAGCAATACAAATGGTTATTTCGGCTGAACCCAATATTGACGACGAAAGTTCCGAAGAAGAAGAGAATTTCGCGGACGAATCTGCAGAGAAAGCGGACGAGGAGACGTGGGATTCTTCATCGTGAATAATAATTTTTGTAATTTTTATTTAAGTCTACATGTTTTTTTTCTCAATATACTGTCTTTTATATATTAAAACTAGCCGGGCCTGCGGCTCCGCTCGCGTGGACTTGGTTCACTACTATCGTCACTGCTTATTCCTTATGTTACCTAACGTAATAAAATATCTCCCATTATTTCCCCTTATCTCCCAATATTTCTCCTTATCTCCCATTATCTCTACATAATTTCCATTATCTAGGCTTATCTCTGCTTATCTCCCATTATTTCTCCTTATCTCCCATTATTTCTCCTTATCTCACGTTATTTCTCATTATCTAGGCTTATCTCGACTTATCTCGCAATATTTCTCCTTATCTCCCACTATTTCTCCTTATCTCCCATTATCTCACCATAACTCCAATTATCTAGACTTATCTCTGCTTATCTCCCATTATTTCTCCTTATCTCCCATTATACTTATTTCCCATTGTCTCCCCTTATATCCCATTATCAAGGCTAATCTCGACCTATCTCCCATTATTTCTCCTTATCTCCCATTATCTCTACATAATTTCCATTATCTAGGTTTATCTCTGTTCATCCCCCATTATTTCTCCTTATCTCCCATTATCTCACCATAACTCCCATTATCTAGACATATCTCTGCTTATCTCCCATTATTTCTCCTTATCTCCCATTATACTTATTTTCCATTGTCTCACCTTATATCCCATTATCAAGGCTTATCTCGACTTATCTCCCATTATATCTCCTTATCTCCCATTATCTCTACATTCCTTATGCTACCTATCGTAATAAAATATAGCCTATAATCTGGCCGGAGAACATATGCATGTTTTTAAAAAAACGTACGAAAATCGGATAAGTGGTTCTCCAGTGATAAGCGCACTAACGAACAGACTGACAGACAGAGATACGTTGCATTTTATATATATTATAGATGTAATAAAATATATATCTATAACCTGGTCAGAGAACATATGTATGAATTTAAAAAATCACGTAAATCGGATAAGTGGTTCTCGAGGGATAAGCGCACTAACCGACAGACAGACAGACAGAGACACGTTGCATTTTATATATTATAGATATAGATTATTATTATTATTATTATTGTTATATAACCTGGCCAAAGAATATATGTATGAATTTAAAAAAAGACAGGTAAATCGGATAAATGGTTCTCGCGTGATAAACGCCCTAATGGACAGACAGACAGAGAGACATTGCATTTTATATATATTATAGATTATAGATATTCTCTGCTACATAATATTGTTCCATATTTAATGGTTTAGGCTGTGTATTGCAAACGAACGCGCTAGCGGCAAACTTTTTTCCGACTTCATTCACTATTTTACGTCACTGCTCATTTCTTATGCTACCTATCGTAATAAAATATAGCCTATAACCTGGCCAGAGAACATATGTATGTTTTTTAAAAAAAAAAAGTACGTAAATCGGATAAGTGGTTCTCCAGTGATAAGCGCACTAACGGACAGACAGACAGACAGACAGACAGAGAGACGTTGCATTTTATATATATTATAGATGTATTTTTCTTCAAAATATGCACTCAAAAAAGCTTTCAGTACTATATTTAGAAATAAAGCCCGATTTAAAATATTTAAAAACAAGGACATAATTTTGGCCACATAAAACCCTGAAATGTGCGACGGGGAAAGGAAGATACTGTACAAGGTGAGTCAACGATAGAGTAAAGTTCATTATCTCATTTGTTTCATGAATGACGAAAAAATGTTAAATACAATAGTTTTAGGGAATGTTAAGGTGCACAATTTAGAATTATTTTTGAGTATACAAGGTACTTCAAAAAAGTGTGACCGATATAACATATGTTTTTTTAAATGGAACATTGTATTTTCTAATTTATTATTAAATTCTGCGTAAAATTTTATAACTTTTTCATTAATAATGTTATATACCTAAACCTACTAGTTTTTCTAATAATTCAATTTTTAAAAAAAAAAAATACTAGTTTTCAGTTTTGTAAAAAATTGCCAGTAGCGCCATTGGTTCTGAAAGTGGATTACTCATAATTGGTACGAGGGTTCTATAGAGATGAAAAAAAGATATATGTAAAGAAATTGGATTTAGATGCTACAGGGCGTTCAAAATAAATTTGTACATTTCGACTATTTTAAATTGAAGAATCTCAAATTTTTTAAATGGCACAGCCTGTATATTATTATTTTTTCTGATAGATTTTACAAAACTGTCCAACTTTTATTAAGTATGTCATATACCTATTTCTAATAGTTTTCGATTTATTTTGAATTTTTAAATTTTTACCCTTGTTTTACGGTATAACATCATACTTAATATAAAATGTAAAATCTATCAGAAAAAATAATAATATATTTTTTTTTTTCATCTCTACAAAACGCTCGTACCAATTATGAGTATTCCAGCTTCAGAAACAATGGCGCTACTGTCAATTTTTTACAAAACCGAAAACTAGTATTTTTTAAAAAAAAATTGAAATATTAGAAAAACCACTAGGTTTTGGTATATAACACTATTACTAAAAAACTTATAAAATTTTACGCAAAATTTAAAAATAAATTAGAAAATAGAATGTTCCATTTAAAAAAAAACATATGTTATATCGTCCACACTTTTTTTAAGTACCCTGTATACTCAAAAATAATTTTAAACTGTGCACCTTAACATTTCCTAAAACTATTCTATTTTACATTTTTTTCCCGAAACAAATGAGATAATAAAATTTACTCTATCGTTGACTCACCCTGTACTGTTAATTGCCATTGACGAATAGAGAGAGAAAATATATTAAACGGGCTTATTTTGATGATGCAAACTCTAAGTAAATCTTGAAACGCGCGTTATGTAACAAGAAGACTTACAGTTATTTACTGCCAAAACATGATACCTTACGATATTAATTGGTTCCTTAATGCTTTGAGCGATTACTGAATAATTTGTCGTGGGAGATATGTCGGGCTGACTTAATATTTATTAATAAGGATGTGTATAGTCCGGTTTTTTTCAGAGTTACATTTTGGAGGGGACAAATTCCTAAACTGTCAATGTTGCTCAAAGTTTGATATTAAACTTTGGTTTTGTCAGTAAATATCAATAAGTTAAAGCTATTATTGTAACAAGAAAATAGCTTCAAAACAGCTTAAATTGATAAAAAAAAGAATTATATTGTACATCTAATTCAAAAACATAACATAGCCTTTGTTCCGTAAAACTTGAAGCCATCTAGCTTATGTAACACATCTTTGGAACAACGCAATTGAACACTGGAGAGGATTTCGAGCGGTTGCTTTTGATATATCCCAGCCATTCGTTCGTGTTTGGCACGATGGATTGTTGACTAAGCTACGCTTTTCCAGTATGTCTGAAAAGTGCTATTTATGGCTTTTAGGGTTCCTCAAAGAGCGTTCTTTCCAAGTGGCAATCGACGGGTTTCTTTCTAACACCTTCACTATCAACTCCTGTGTGCTCCAGGGCTTCATATTGTCTGTAACGCTCTTTCTCAAATATATTAACGATCTGCTAGAAAAGACCAGAAATCCAGTCTACAGCTTTGAAGATGAAAGTACGCTTATCTCATCATTTAATTTGAACGCTTGAACAATGGCTACTCATGCAAGCAGGTAGCAGGAAGTCGTTTAACTTAACAAAGACTGGAAGAAATTCTATCTTGGGGTGACAGTAACCAAGTAGAATTTAACGCTCCAAAAACCCCGATGGCAGTTATTTCTAAAAAAGTTAACATTGTTGAACCCGACAGTTATTTAAAAAAGTGATTTTTCTTTTTTTGGAATTTATATTGAAGAAAATTGTGGTTGATTTGAATATTACAGGTAGGACTGCATATATGTTGATCATTTTTAGGTATTTTTTTAAAAATAATTAGTAGTGTTACTTGCAATTGTACGAAACTGGTTTTTCGGTATGAAAATAAGGTATTTTTTATACTTCAGGGTGCGTCCTAGTGATTTCATTAGTTTTAGCAGAAAAAAGTAGTATTTGCACTAATCAAATATTAGCCGTGATTTCCCGTGAAATCGAGGTTTTCATGATCTTTAAAGTAGACGGTGAAAACCACGTGGTATTTTGTATTTATAAATAAAGTCGACTTGAAAAAATTTGCACACTATGGATATGAGACCGCCAAAAATTATGTGGAGTTGTATCCCTGGCATTCCATGACTCGTACGATGCCCAAAACACTAATTCAAGTTACAACATTAATGGAAAAGGCACTTTTGCCCATTGAATTACTGTCTGAAAAACAAGCAGAGGCGCGAAACAACCACTTTCACCTGTACCGGCTAAGTTTTGCTAGGCTAAAACCCAAAAAAAGATCTATGTCGTTTAGTAAAAAAGCAATACAAATGGTTATTTTGGCTGAACTCAATAATGACGGCGAAAGTTCCGAAGAAGAAGAGAATTTCGCGGACGAATCTGCAGAGAAAGCGGACGAGGAGACGTGGGATTCTTCATCGTGGATAATGATTTTTATAATTTTTATTTAAGTCAACATGTTTTTTTCTCAATATACTCTTTTTATATAATAAAATGTATTTTTTTGAAAATATGCACTCCAAAAAGCTTTCAGTACTATATTTAGAAATAAAGCCCGATTTAAAATATTTAAAAAACAAGAACATAATTTTGGCCACATAAAACTCTGAAATGTGCGACGGGAAAGATAGAGTAAAGTTCATTATCTCATTTGTTTCATGAATGACGAAAAAATGTTAAATACAGTAGTTTTAGAGAATGTTAAGGTGCACAGTTTAAAATTATTTTTGAGTATACAGGGTACTTCAAAAAGGTGTGATCGATATAACATACGTTTTTTAAATGGAACATTGTATTTTCTAATTTATTTTTAAATTTTGCGTAAAATTTTATAACTTTTTTATTAATAATATTATATATGTTACCTAAACCTAGTAGTTTTTCTGATAATTCAATTTTTTTTTAAAATATACTAGTTTTGTAAAAAATTGCCAGTAGCGCCATTGTTTCTGAAGGTGGATTACTCATAATTGGTACGAGCGTTTTATAGAGATGAAAAAAAGGTATATGTAAAGAAATTGGATTTAGATGCTACAGGGTGTTCAAAATAAATTTATACATTTCGTCTATTTTAAGTTGAAGAATCTCAAATTTTTTAAATGGCACACCCTCTATATTATTATTTTTTCTGATAGATTTTACAAAACCCTCCAACTTTTATTAAGTATGTCATATACCTATTTCTAATAGTTTTCGATTTATTTTGAATTTTTCAGTTTTTACCCTTGTTTTTAATACAATTACGCTATAACATCATACTTAATATAAAATGTAAAATCTATCAGAAAAAATAATAATATATCTTTTTTTTTCATCTCTAGAGAACGCTCGTACCAATTATGAGTATTCCAGCTTTAGAAACAATGGCGCTACTGGCAATTATTTTACAAAACCGAAAACCGAAAAAAAAAAAATTGAAATATTAGAAAAACTACTAGGTTTAGGTATATAACATTATGAATAAAAAAGTTATAAAATTTTACGCAGAATTCAAAAATTAATTAGAAAATAGGATGTTCAATTTAAAAAAAAAAACATATTTTATATCGTCCGCACTTTTTTGAAGTACCCTGTATACTCAATAATAATTTTAAACTATGCACCTTAACATTCCCTTAAACTATTGTACTTAACATTTTTTCGTCATTCCTGAAACAAATGAGATAATGAACTTTAATCTATCGTGACTCACCCTGTACTGTTATTTGCCATTGACGAATAGAGAGAGAAATATATTTATCGGGGATACTGCTGCTTATTTTGATGATGCAAACTCTAAGTAACAACGTTACGTAACAAGAAGACTTACAGTTATTTACTGCCAAAACATGATACCTTACGATATTAATTAGTTCCTTAATGCTTTGAGCGATTACTGAATAATTTGTCGTGGGCGATATGTCGGGCTGACTTAATATTTTCAGAGTCACATTTGGGAGGGGACAAATTCCTAAACTGTCAATGTTGCTCAAAGTTTGATATTAAACTTTGGTTTTGTCAGTAAATATCAATCAGTTAAAGCTATTATTGTAACAAGAAAATAGCTTTAAAACAGCTTAAAATAATAAAAAAAAGAATTATATTGTACATCTAATTCAAAAACATAACATAGACTTTGTTTCGTAAAACTTGAAGCCATCTAACTTATGTTAACAGATGTGAGACATCTTTGGAACCACGCAAACGAACACTGTGGAGAATTTCGAGCGGTTGCTTTTGATATATCCGAGCCATTCGATCGTGTTTGGCACGATGGATTGTTGACTAAGCTGCGCTTTTCCAGTATGTCTGAAAAGTTCTATTTATGGCTTTCAGGATTCCTCAAAGAGCGTTCTTTCGTGGCAATCGACGGGATTCTTTCTAACACCTTCGCTATCAACCCCGGTGTGCCCCAGGGCTTCATATTGTCTTCTATGCTTTTCCTCGATTATATTAATGATCTGCTGGAAAAGGCCAGGAATCCAATCTACAGCTTTGCAGATGAGAGTATGCTTATCTCATCATTTACTTTGAACGCTCGAACATCGGCTACTCACGCAAATATCCGCAGATAGCAGGAAGTCGTTCAACTTAACAAGGACTTGGAAGAAATTCTATCTTGAGGTGACAGTAACCAAGTAGAATTTAACGCTCCAAAAACCCAGACGGTAGTTTTTTTCTAAAAAAGTTAACGTTGCTCAACCCGACATAGTCGTGTCGGGGCACTTTATTCCTATAGCATCGTCACTCAATTTGTCTTGGCATGAACATGTTGCAAGCATAGCAAAGACAGCTTCTTAGAAGCTGGGAATATTATTTCTAACTAGAAAGCTTTACACTCCACATCAACTGTTAATTTTATATAAAGCGCAAATTTGACCAACAATGGAATGCTGCTCCCATGTTTGGGGCTCTGCTCCCAAACATGCACTGCTTTTGTTGGATTCTGTTCAGAAGAGAACTGTTCGCCTAATTGGAGACCCGGAACTGGCCAGCAACCTTGATTTGTTGGAACATCGAAGAACGGTTGGCCACTTGAGTCTATTCTACAAGTATTTTCATGAAAAGTGTTCGAAGGATGTGGCCCGCTTAATTACTCCCAGAGCGGTGCATGTTAGAAGTACACGTCGCGCTAATAGTTCACATCTGTCTGAGGTTCAGCTTGTTACTCCTCGTACAACCCTTTTCAAGCAGTCTTTTATATGAAGAACCTCATCCCTTTGGAACAATTTGCCCAGGACCGTGTTTCCGACCAAGTACAATTTACAGCGATTCAAGACCAACGTTAATCGCTTTTTCCGCACACGTGTCGCTCATTTAGCGCTTTAGGGTTTTCCCTACAGCACGTGTGCTAGACCCATAAAAACAATTATTATTTAGAGATTCTATATCATTTAAAAAAAAATTATAAGAAATATTATTTTAAACCAGAACATAAGAAAAATATAACACTAGTAACAGTTTTATTTTCTGATCTGATATATTTTTAGTTAACGTTTGTATTTAAGTACATTTTACCAAAATTACAAATCAAAACATAAATATCTCTTTACCAACAGTAGAAAAATTTGATTCCCCCTATAAGAAAACGAACCTCAAAATCCAATCTAAGTTGGTATCACATGAAACAAATCCTAGGCAATCCTTTAGGGTATAAGCCTTGCGGGATTGTGTAATTTTTAAATGGCATGTACAATAGAAGATGTTGATTTAAATTATGTTCTAGATATTTCACGGACATATGTACCTTTTTCTAAAAATAAAACCGCAGTCACTGTCAGATTCATATTTACCTAAAAACTTTTGTAAAATTAAATCACTCTGTTTTGTTTGGCTATTTAAATTACTACTTCTAAGTCTATTAAACAAAGTGGCTATATTTGTGACAAAACCTGTGTATAACTGGGAATAAAATGTAGCATATATATATATATATATATATATATATATATATATATATATATATATATATATATATATATATAGACATATATATAATTTCGTAAAGATTTGTATAATAGTTTCTGTATGTTACCAGAACAAATAGGTAGAGCATACAAATGGCTGGTACAACTTTTTTACCGATTATAGAAAAATGTGGGATAATTGGCCTTAAGGATCGTAGATGTCCAGTCCAAGAGGATCTAAATACTGTTCACGCCCTAAGCTACATGAAAAAATAAAGTCTATACTAGATAACGAGAATCTGAATTAAATTTAAATATGAGATAAAACAAATAGAAAGAAAATAGATAAAAAGTTAAATTTTAAATAAGTATTTATGAACGAACAGCAATAGGTGAGAAGGGAGGAAATAAGTAGAAAATGGGAAAACTTAGAAATGTGGCATAGAGAAACATAAGATCTAGTTACACAATATTATAAATCCATTAGAATCGTTGCAAGTGAAGTCAATTTTTCTTTATCGATTTTTTAAATGTAAATTTGGATTAAATATAATCAGCAGTGCCTAAAGAGTTGAAAAGAATCGCTATATTACATATCTAATCATTTGATTATTTCTTTTTGGGTGCTCTAAAACTGGAGAAAACATTTACAATCTGTTCTAAAAGATATCTTTTTCATAAATAAGGTATATATATACATATATATATATATATATATATATATATATATATATATATATATACATATATATATATATATATATATATATATATATATATATATATATATATATATATATATATATATATATATAAAACTAGCCACCCGTTCCGATTTCGCAGGAGAGTTGTTGTTTTGTTACTGTTTAACTCTTCGTTATAATTTAGTGTAGACAAAAATAGCATGCCTAAAATATTTTTCTAAGATAGTTTAAAAATATTTCTTTTATACACCACCATATCTTCCCTGGGTACCAAACAGTCCTCGTGAAACATTCTGTCCATTAGTAGCCAGAAAATCCGTTAAGTAGTTACTAAGAAAATCGACAGATAGGCAGGCAGACAGATAGACTGGGCGGGGAACTTTGTCTTATACTGTGCATTGATACTTAATGCCATCCAAAAATGAGGGACAGATTTCCCTCATAAAAAATTGTAATAGAGTTGTCAACACTGTCTCATAACGCCCCTTTGACATCTAATCTAACTCCATTACATACTCACAATACCCTAGATACCCGAAAATCTATTTCTTGACACAAAGTTGGTAAGACTGCTTCACCCCTACGCACGCTAACGTACACCGGAGTGGCTCCAAAAATAGCACAAAAAAACATATTATGTTTGGATATAATTTTGGTGGATTTAAATTACACAGCGATATTATAGGAGATCCTACTTTTAGAATTAGTTTGTACGGCAGAGTTCTGGGAGCACATCGAAGCTGGGGTGGAGGGAGTTTAGAAATAGCCTTGTAAAATCTAAACTATTAATCCAAATGTTACGATTTACAGACACTTTTTATCTTCGTTAAATGCACAAAACAAAGAACGAATTTAATTTGATAAGGATTTATATTTTCCTACCTAAATACCTTTCTTTAGTTGAAGTATTTTCACACGTCTATTTTTAATATCTTTACTTCGATAATTTGATTTAATCTTTGTAGATAAGCATATGCTATCACAGACTTTTTTATGGAACTATTTGAGACCAATAATATTGCTTTACATTGTATTCACGTATCTCTAACTATTTACGCAGGGCATGCGAAAATACCTCTCCGTCAATTGATTTTTTTCCGACTTCGTCGACATGTTCATCGTCATAGCTCGGTTAATTTAAACAAAATATCCACAAATTTTACACCTAAACCTTCCTCGTGAAACATTTTACCCACTAGTGACAACCAGAATGAAATCCGTCGAGTAGTTAACTGAGAAAATCGTGCACAGGCAGACAGAAGCAGCGGGCGACTTTGTTTTATAATATGTATTGATTTATGTATATATATATATATATATATATATATATATATATATATATATATATACATATATATATATATATATATATATATATATATATATATATATATATATACATATATATATATATATATATATATATATATATATATATATATATATATATATATATATGTATATATATATATATATATATATATATATATATATATATATATATATATATATATAATATTCATCAATACCATAGAAAAAAATCTCAAAACAATTTATATCCATTGAATTTATTAATCCATTTTGATTTTACGAATATATGTATATATCGTATACATGCATTTTACTCTTTGGTATCCAATATCGATCCGATTTATCGCAATGCACACCGACAAGGTGATTTGAACAAAATAAGCTCATAACAAAGCATCTTTCTGGTATCTACCAACAGCTAATATTTTTAACTATAAGTTTTAAAACTCCAAAAGCAAGCGCAGTTTTCAAGTGAAATGTCATATAAAACGTAACTTTAAATCAAATACTAATCCAGATATGCAGGGCTAAAGCATTTTACAACTAACGTTTGCTTTAAAGCCAGAATATTTTTTTAGTATATTAAAAGGGCGTAAAAGCTTGAGAAAAGGAAGAAAAATGCTAATGCAACGTAAACGTCTACAGTTAGAAGAATGGTTTATCGGAAATAGGATTACTGGAGTTTGCTGGTATTGAACACAGAAGAATAAGACTTAAGAATACATTCATTAATAATATGGATTACGAATGGAATAATAAAAAGACAATAAAAATTAATCAATTCTGTCAGTTCTAACAGCTGTAGACCTTAAATTTTTGTGATAATCAATATTTCCTTTGTGTTTACGATACTAAAATTAAAGGATTAATCTAAAATTTCTACAATATTATTCTCAAAAAACTCTAAAAACTTCTTACTTTGAAAGAGTATTCATGTCTACAAAACTGATTAATGTTATTTATGGTATTTGAATTAGTTGAGTTAGAAGCAAGTTTAGAATGTGCTTGTTTTATGACATTGAGTTCTTTTCATTCGCTACATTTTATTTTAATATCAGTATTTTTGAATTTAGTACTCAAATATACTTTTTTTTTTCATTCTTTATAATTAAAGAAACACCTTAAAATAATAATTATTTTTAGACAAAAAAAAAACAACAGAGTTTTATGTCAACAAATAACATTTATATAAAAGTATCCAAACTCCAAAACAGAATAAAAAAAAAAAATGTTTTTCCAGTAACTCGCTACCCTACATAAATGTGGTTGAAGTGGCCTTTCAAGACTTCGAGCAGGTTAAAACTGGATTAAAGAATAATCACATTGTAGGTCATGTCTTACGGATATATCAGATGTTTTTTAGCTTCGTGTTTTTTTTTGTTTTATCATATGTATGAAACAACACGGTAGATTACCCTCAGCTAATAAAAATCTTAAATTATTTGGATTATACACATAGTAATGTAGCTGTTACCTGACGACATTAACACATACAGGTGCTTTAGTAAACGCTACATAAATTTTATCATGTATATAAATATATATATATATATATATATATATATATATATATATATATATATATATTAACATACAGGTGTTTTAGTAAACGCTACATAAATTTTAACATGTATACACGTGGATGGATTGAAAAGTTCGCGGCCTCACCAAAAAATAATTATAATATTATTATTATAGTACCCTCAATAAGTTCATACTTTCTTTGGTTGTCACAGTGTAAAATTCTGTTGCTGTAGAATTTGTCGGTTTTAGGTTAGAACGAGTTTAGTGATACCAAGTGCAGCGTTTTTGGAAAAAATTGAACAACGTGCGGTCATCAAGTACCTGCTTAAAAAAAGATTAATACCAAAGGAGATCCACGATGATATGAAAACAACACTAGGGGAATCTGCTCCGTCATATACCACTGTGAAAAAAGGGGGTGCAGAATTTAAACGTGGCCGAGAGAGCATCGAAGATGACCCTCGCTCCGGCCGGCCCACGACGTCTACGACTGAAGAAAACATCAGCAAAGTGTGTGATCTCATATTGAAAGACCGTAGATTAACTATTAGGGAGATTGGAGGCACTATAGGCATCTCCTATGAACGAACACAAAACATCACTGCCAACGAACTCGAATTTTCTAAGGTTTCCGCTAGGTGGGTCCCCAGATTGCTTTCAGTTGAACAAAAACGACTCACGATTCTCGCGCCTGTTTGGAGATGTTTGAGGCTGATCCGCAAGATTTTCTTAACAGGTTTGTGACAATAGACGAAACCCGGATTCACTAATATACAGAGTCAAAACAACAATCCAAGCAGTGGAAAAAATCTGGTAAACCGACCCCAAAGAAAGCGAGGGCAATTCCGTCGGCTACTTTCTGAAAGGTGAAACAATAAACTCGACTATTGCACCCTTTTGCGGCGTTTACTTTAAGAAATTAAAGAGAAACGCCCAGGATTACTGAGAAAGAAAGTTTTGTTCCATCAGGACAACGCTCGCGTTCACACGTCTGTTGAGTTTATGGTTCAAATTCGTGATTGTGGTTTCGAATTGCTGCCCCACCCGGCTTATTATCCTGATTTGGCACCTTCGGACTTTCATCTGTTTCCAAACCTAAAAAAACATCTCGGTAGCCAGAAATTTTCATCAAATGAAGAAGTCGAAGCTGCAATTAACCAGTATTTTGAAGACCTTGAGGAATCTTTTTTTCAAACAGGTGTGGAAATTTTGGAATTCAGGAGGAAGAACTGCATAGAGCTAGGTGGAGATTACGTCGAAAAATAAAAATATTTATGACCGTATTTTATTTTGTTTTCTTCACTAGCTCGCGAACTTTTCAGTCCATCCTCGTATATACATATATATATATAATATATATATATATATATATATATATATATATATATATATATATAATACATCACTTATTAATCAGCGTACCAAAAAATGTTTAAATAAAAGTTATAGGGTGTTAAACGGCGCACATGCTGACGTTGACAATAAAATGTCTTGAATTTACGCCATCTTAAATTTTTTGAAATAGAAAGCCGTGTATAATATTTTATTTTTGAGTCGTACTAAAAGTTCTAGATATTATTTGTTAATTAAAGGTTTAATTTAAGGTAACAGTTGCTCAAAATGCCTACCATTGACAGTGAGGCAATGATCCAATCTGTCATAAACAGACTAAACAGAGTTTTACAGAGAATCCGGGGTGATCTGTGCTACTTCATACTGAATAAATAATTTGGATACCCTTAACAGGAAACTGTGGTATCAACAGGACGGAGCATCTCCTCACTATGAAATCAATGAGCGTAGATATTTGGATGCAATTTTTTTTCCTAATCGATGGATAGGCAGAAGAGGTGCTGTAGAATGGCTTGCAAGAAGTCCCGACCTTACGCCACTCCGAAGTCGACCTGAAACTGTAGAAGATTTACATCAAAGAATTCAATATGAAGTAGCACAGATCACCCTGGATTCTCTGCAAAACTTTGTTCAGGCTGCTTATGACAGATTGGGTCATTGACTCGCTGTTAACGGTGGATATTTTGAGCAATTGTTACCTTAAAAATAAACCTAGACTATTTATTAAGAGTTTTTTTGTGTCTTTTTTTATTTTAAATTTCAATGACATCAACTCCAAAATAGTTCAGTTTAGATATATGGTAGACAAATAATATCTAGAATTTTTACTAGAACTCAAAAACAAAAAAATATACAGGATTTTCCATTTTAAAAAAATCAAGATGGCGTAATTTCTTCGAATTGACAGTTCAAAATATTTTATTGTCAACGTTAGCATGTGCGCCGTATAACACCCTATAACTTTTATTTCAACATTGTTTTGATACACTGATTAATAAATGCTGTAGAATCATTATTCCATACATATGGGGACCCTGTATATATATATATATATATATATATATATATATATATATATATATATATATATATATATATATATATATATATATATAATTAATTAGATACATTAAAGAAGACTTAAATCCTGTTATTAAAATATTAATTAAGTCTTTGTATTAATATAATTTAATTATGAGAACAGAATGAAATGAATATTAATAAAATTATTTACAAGTAAAAGAGAGGCTCTCATTTAGAGTCATTTACTTTCGTCAAAGCGAAGCTTAATGTCTTAGGACAAGTTGAGAAAAAAAAACAGAGGCAATATTTTGAAAATCTCTTGTTTTATATTTTCATTTTATTTACAACTAACTCGTATTGTAACCAGAGAAATCATAGATGCGGAATGTTTAATTCATTTATTTTTCACCTTTATGCGATCGTATGGAATCTGTTTTCTCGGTAGAATATGAGTCCTATTATTCACGTACATACTACTAACCCAAATCATTCCTCTCCTCTCCTCACCACTAGATATTAGCAATAAAAGTTGCTTAAGCAATTTTCTATGACCAAACTAAAACTGTACTTATAAAAATGATACTTGACAGCCATATGTAAGAAAGAAGTTTTAATGACTTCCTTAAGAAAATCCTCTTCTACCTTTCAGATATTCTCGTAGTTTTTGAATTCATGTCATTCAAGTGTAGTGAAATATTTGACCAGATCATGTACTTGCAAGGGATGTCTAATGGAAAGTGAGCCTCGGATATCTGCTTTTTCTAGAAATTCCACGTGCTACCGAATGCTCTGCGTATAAATTTGAAATATATGTGAGGAGTGTATGCCCGATTAAATATGCAGTTTAGAAGTAGCTAGTCGCAGAGTAACACGACGTAGCCTCGTAATAAAAATTTATAGAAATTGGAATATCGTCCAGCAATAAAATATCTTATAAAGAAGGGTGCTAAAGAAACTCAAGACGACTAAAAGACTACTTATGAAGAGTCTACACTATCGTAGGCTACAAGGAAGAGATTCAACTGAAGATAATGAGCATCCTAGTAGTTGAAGGGAATATTATTATGCGGTAATAATCCGAATTTAATTTATAAACATGTTATAACTTCTACTGAAATTTGGATTGACTAGTTAGTAGAAAAGGGAGATAAGCTACTTTGCAAAATCAAATTTCAACGCCACCATTGTTTGAGACACAAGAGGCATTATTCTTACTGACTATTAAACAACAGTACCATTATTATGCCGAATTAAGTGGCAGAATGCGAGAAGGTGTGAAAGAGAAACGGCCTGGATATGGATCAAGTTGCGAAATGTGCCATTCGTGATGCTGGATCTGAAGAAATAAAGAAACTAATTATTAACCCTGCAGATCCAATTTAGCATCCAGCATCTATTGTGTCATTTGTAATTTGAAGAACGACTTGAGAGTATAAATGTAGGGATAACGAATGCATGATGTTAGTCATGTAGAGAAATCAAAAAGTTACTTTTTTGAAGGTTAAAGAATTAAATGAAAGATATACGATATGAATTGAGACAGATAAAAGTTACATACAAAATAAAACCCTTAAATTTTTTTTTACTATAAGTTTTTTATATCATAAAACTCCTATACATGTTTTCACGAGACGGAGGGCTTGCCAGTCTTCATGATCTGTTTTTAACCACCAATTCAGAGATTTACGCTGTCACCGCAAATCGCCATTAGGTTCTTCCAACGATAAACTGCTTTCGACATCGAGTATCCTACCGATTAGTGGTAGAGAGACTCCTAAACTGCGCAGGATTTGACACAAATCTGTTAAATAGGAAGAACTCATGGAATATTTTCAAACTTCGCCTTAGTTAGACTTTTGTTTTAGCTCCGACCATCCACCTGACTGCTCTAATTAGGTTTCCTATGTCATTTTGGCAGGTCTGGAAGCTTACAGCTCTTTTTTGAAGAAATACCCTCCAACGGCAAGCCTTGGTTCGACCGAAAATACAAAAAAGCTATTGCTTCTAAACATCTTGCATACAGACAATGGCGTGAGTATCCTAACTTCATAAATCGTAACATCTCTGTTCCTATACAGAACAGGTGCAAAAAATTATCGAACAAACAAAGAAGGCACACAATCAACGTAATAAAAACAAACTTCTTGCCTCCCCAACAATCAGGTCCTTTTGGTCAGTTACTAAGGTCAATAGTCAAAATTTCACTAAGTCCACTATACCATCACTCACATGGCCAGATATTTCTGTTGTAACAACATCTGTTGAGAAAGTCAACTTGTTGGCTGAATTCTTTGCTACACATTCTACTGTTTCCAAGAAAAAACATCACCCATTATTTCCATCGTGCAGTCAAGGATGTCTGATATTGTCTTAAAACAGCGCCTCATAAAACGTATTTTAATGAAGCTAGATACCAAAAGAACTTCTGACGCTGATGGAACACATGCCATAGTACTGAAAAAAATGCATAAGCGAACTAACTCCAGTTTTCTGTAGACTTTTTAAAATAAAGAATATTTGCTTCCTGTTGGAATTGTGCTACAGTTCATCCGATACCTGAAACACGCAAGAAGTCCTAGCCAAAAAACTACCGACTAGTCGCACTGCTTACAATAATATCGAAAGTTATGGAAGGGGGTATCAGCGGTCATCAAGCAAGCGTAAGCAAAGAGGAGATCTTTTAACCCATGTAATATATGTTTAAAACAACGCAATTGAAGATTTTGGAGGCGCTAGATTTTTTTCTAAAAAAGTTAACGTTGTGGAATCGGACATAGTTATGTTGGGACACGCCATTCCTCTAGCATCGTTATTCAAGTTGCTGGGCTTTACTTTGGGAGCAAATATGTTTTGGCATGAACATGTCGCATGCGTAGCAAAGCTTCTCAAGAACAGGGAATACTATGTCGAACTATAAAACCTTACACTCCACAACAACTGTTAATTCTATACAGAGCGCAAATTCGACCAACGATGGAATATTGCTCTCACGTTTTGGGGCTCTGCTCTCAAACGTACACTGCATTTGTTGAATTCCATTCAGAGGAGAGCTTTTCGCCTGACTGGAGACCTAGAACTCACCAAAAACCTTGGCACCTTAGGACATCGAAAAACGGTTGGGGACTTGAGTGTATTCTACAACATACATTCATAGAAAGTGTTCAATTCCTATTAATTCTTCTCAGAGCGTTGATACTATTAATACACGTCGCTCTAATAAATCAGATCCGTTTGAAGTTCAGTTTCTTATTCCTCGTAAAGTAAATCCCAAGATATAAGATCCTGGTTTTTTTCTTTTTCGAAGGGGGAATAAACGACCCTATTAAGGTTTTGTGATAGTTGCCAGGTATTACGATAAACGTATTTTTATTTTACCTCTTTTGTATACCGCCCTCACTTGCACTTGCAATCATATTGGATATCTTTTTACCTATATATTTACTACCTGGCAACCCAGTTTGGAACCCTTTAAGTATTTGATAATATAGGCCTAATGACCACAGGTCCCCATTAGGATTCGAAAGATACTTTTTATTATTTTTATTTTTAGTTTTACTTACAACTTAGAACGTAACGGTTCTATTTTAATTATGTGGCGTCCGTGGGTAAACTGCAATAGTGGCTATCACAGGAGAAAACATTTATCACTTGACGCTCAACAAATAGTGAAAAATGTTTACGACAGTTTGATAAAAAGAAACTTGAATAAACAAAGTGCTTTGCAAGAAACCAGTGAACTAATAAAAACGCCAATTTATACGATTAAGGGTATTGTAAAAAAACCATCACTCAGGAACAGAAAAAAACAGAAAGATTTTCAAATGCATCATGTAGACGATTGTGAAAAAGACGTCATCAGGAGAAAAATATATTCTATGTATGAAGAGCAGTTGGTGCCGACACTAGACAAAATAAAATTAAGACTGGTGCAGGACGGGACCAATATACATTGTGGTCGATCAACCCTTCACAGAATTCTCTTAAGAATGGGATTCACGTTCCGAAAAAATAAACAAAAGGCAAGTAGTGATGGAGTCACAAAGATTACGATTCTTGCGACATACTTATTTAAAAAGTATCGATCAGAGAATTGGCCAATACCTTGACGAAACATGACAAAAAATGTCAGAATAACGCACCTTCGAATAAAGGTAAACGAATAACCATTTTGCATGCTGGATCTGAAAAGGGCTGGGTTTCAAATGGTCTACTATTATCTGCAAAAAATATAAAGATTCTAATTTGGACTATCACGAAGACACGACCGCAGAACTTTTTGAAAATTGGTTTCAAAATTCCCTTTTGCCAAATGTTCCCAAACAGAGTGTTATAGTTATGGACAATGCAAGTTACCATAATCGCTTACTAAATAAGGTTCCTAATGCAGCCAACACAAATAGCAAATACAGGAATATGTATTAGAAAATTATATTTATTTTGACTTTAGTTATAAAAAAAGTGATCTTTTGGAAGTTTTGAAAGAATATAAATTAAAAAAGAAATATGTTTGTGATAGTATGGCTGAGAAAATGGGACACACTGTTTTGCGGCTTCCTCCGTATTATTGTGTATTTAATCCGATTGAACATATTTGGCATCAAGTTAAATCAAAAATAAGGGCACAATGTTTCTCCTACTTTACGCATGTCAGTGGTTGAATTAGTAAAAAAAAGTTAATAATTAACCTTGTGAAAGCTGGAAGAATGCCATTCAGCGCGTTGTTAAAGTTGAAGATTCATATATTTATGTAAATAATATAAAACCACTTATAATTACTTCAGCTGATGACAGTGATAGCGAAAACGAATTAGGCTTAAGTTAAAATATATTTTTATTTATACAATATGTCCCCCCTTGTAAACTCCATTCATCCAAACTGTATATTTGTACTTCTTATCCATTTGTTTTTACATGCATCTATAAATAAACATCTCCAAAAACACTTATAATTTTATTTATTTGCATTAATGAATAAAATCCTTAAGTCCATCTCTACAACCTATCATAAACAAAAGGTCAGAGTTTTTATATTGCCCACTTAAAACGGCAAAAATCAGGATCTTACATTTTGGGACAGGCTATACAACATTTTTCAAGTAGTCTTTTATATGGAGCACATCATCATTTTGGAACGATTTGCCCAGGACTGTTTCCGCCCGAATACAACTTACAGCTGTTCAAGACCAACGTGAATCGCTTTTTTCGCACACGCGTCACTCCCTGCCGCACGTGTGCTACGCCCATAAAACAATACCTACATACATATATACAGCTCTTGCGTAAATTCCGCGTTTTACATAATTAATTATGTTATTATAATTACATACTTTAAAGTAATAAAAGGCAAAAAGGTACATACTATTACCAAGTCGAAACAGGATCGCGATTGATGAATGTTTGACGGTAGACCTTTTTGCCATCTGTATACCATCAATAGTCCTCTTGGTGAGCTATCTTAAAATTATTAGGAATTTAGGTATCACTATGTAATTCTTAATTTTCAAATATATTAAGATGCGCGTTCTCACATTTATGTTATGCTTAAGTAATATCTTAATAGATATAGTAATCTTCTACACTTTTACAATAAATTCCCATTTGGAGATTAAAATGCCTTATATGATGATATATTATAGTTCCTTAATATTAAATTAAAATCAATAAATTCGAAAGGAAAATCTTCTCATTTTATTTATTCTGATATTTTCTTGGGTTATAGACGAATTTTAATTAAATATAGTAGAAAAACTGGCGTCGTAACGAAAATAATAATTCGTATGCAATCTAACAATTTCAATAGAGGAAAATATTGGCCTCTTTCCGAATTTGATATGCCTAGTCAACTATATCATAATTTTTAAAAAATACTTACATACATACATACAGCTCTTGCGTAAATTCAGCGGTTTATATAATTAATTATGTTATTATAATTACATACTTTAAAGCAATAAAAGGCAAAAAGGCACATCCCATTACCAAGTCGAAACAGGATCGCGATTGATGAATGTTTGACGATAGACATTTTTGCCATCTGTATACCATCAATAGTCCTCTTGGTGAGCTATCTTAAAATATTACGTATTTAGGTATTACTATGTAATTCTTAATTTTCAAATATATTAAGATGCTCGTTCTCACATTTATGTTATGCTTAAGTAATACCTTAACAGATATATTAATCTTCTACACTTTTACAATAAATTTCCATTTGGAGACTAAAATGCCTTATGTGATGATATATTATAGTTTCTTAATATTAAATTAAAATCAATCAATTCAAAAGGAAAATCTTCTCATTTTATTTATTCCGATATTTTCTTTGGTTATAGACGATTTTTAATTAAATATAGTAGAAAAACTGGCGTCGTAACGAAAATAATAATTCGTATGCAATCTAACAATTTCAACAGAGGAAAATATTGGCCTCTTTCCGAATTTGATATGCCTAATCAACTATAACATAATTTTAAAGGAGGGCGATACATGCTATGCTATCTACATTATGATTGACTAATCAATAGATTTACAGATTTCGCAATACAATTTTGTTTTCGACGCCTTTGTACCTTAAAATGAAAAGAAAAACTTTCCATTTTATTTAAGGCGAAATTTTCTTTGTTTACGAATCCAATATAGTAGAAAACCTAGCCAGACAATGTACCTACACCCTAAAGAAAACCTTTAATTTATCATTTTCCTGTTGCTATCCAGTCTTTAGTTCGGAGGAGACTTTTAGTACCCCAATCGAATAATTTGCTGTGAATTCTGTGATTCTGCTTCAGTATGCTACGTATGTTTTCAATATTATAAGGGAATGGATTTAAATTGTAAGTACTAGTTTTTCTCCTAACAGTTTTTCTGACGATAAAAGCGATATGAATTTCGGTGTATTATTATGATGTGAAACAGATGGGATCAGTGGTATACATACTAATTTTATGATTGAGATTTATAATTTTGTATGTATTTTTACTAATTTACAAATCTTTGTACATGTCAATGTTTCCTGTAGTAGATTTTTATCAGAACTTCCCAAAATTAATCTCTTCTCCTCCTGATTTTTTTTTTTTATGGGCCTAGCAGACGTGCTACAGGGAAGTCCCTAAAGCGCTACAGGAGCGACACGTGTGCTGAGAAGGCGATTCACGTTGTTCTTGAATCGCTGTAGGTTGTACTCGGTGGGAAACACAGTCCTGGGCAAATTATTCCAAAGGGATGATGTTCTCCATATAAAAGACTGCTTGAAAAGTGTTGTACGGGGAGTAACAAGCTGAACCTCATACGGATGTGAAGAATCAGCGCGACGTGTACTTCTAACATGCACCGCTCTAGGAGGAATTAAGCAGGCCACATCCTTCGAACACTTTCCATGAAAGTACTTGTAGAATAGGCTCAAGTCGCCAACCGTTCTTCGATGTTCCAGCGAATCAAGGCCGACGGTCAGTTCCGGGTCTCCAATCAGACGAACAGCTCTTCTCTGAATAGAATCCAACAAATGCAGTGTATGTTTGGGAGCGGAGCTCCAAACATGGGAGCAGTATTCCATAGTTGGTCGAATTTGAGCTTTGTAAAGAATTAACAGTTGTTGTGGAGTGTAAAGCTTTCTGGTTCGAAATATATATTCCCAACTTCTGAGAAGCTCTCCTTGCTATGCCTGCAACATGTTCATGCCAGGACATATTTGCTCCCATATTAACGCCCAACAAATTGAGTGACGATGTTAGAGGAATGGACTGCCCCGACATAACTATGTCGGGTTCAGCAACGTTAACTTTTTTAGAAAAAACTGCCGCCTGGGTTTTTTGTAGCGTTAAATTCCACTTGGTTACTGTCACCCCAAGATAGAATTTCTTCCAGGTCTTTGTTAAGTTGAACGACTTCCTGCTGTCTGCGGATATTCGTCTGAGCAGCCGATGTCCGAGCGTTCAAAGTGAATGAAAAGATAAGTGTACTGTGATCTGCAAAGCTGTAGATTGGATTCTCGGTCTTTTCCAGCAGATCGTTAATGTAAATGAGAAAAAGAGTAGGAGACAGTATGGAGCCTTGAGGTACACCCGCGTTGATAGTGAAGGTGTTAGAAAGAAATCCGTCGACTGCCACTCGTAAAGAATGCTCTCTGAGGAAACATGAGAGCCACAAACAGAACTTTTCCGACATACCATAAGAACGTAGCTTAGCCAACAGCCCATCGTGCACACGGTCGAATGCCTTGGATATGTCCAGAGCAACTGCTCGAGATTCTCCAAAGTGTTCAATTGCACTGTTCCAAACATGTGTTACATAAGTCAGAAGATCTCCTGTTGATCTATTTTTACGAAAGCCATATTGGTGATCGCTAATAATGTTGAATCCTTCAAGATATTGTAGAAGATGCTGATTGATAGCCTTTTCCATGACTTTCGATATGATTGAAAGCAGTGCGATTGGTCGGTAGTTATTTGGCAAGGTCTTCTTGCCTTTTTTAGGTATCGGCTGAACTGTAGCGCATTTCCAGCAGGAAGGAAATATTCCCTTTCTGTAGGATAGGTTGAAAAGTCTACAGAAAACTGGTGTTAGTTCCCTCGCACAGATTTTAAGAACTATGGCAGGTATTCCGTCAGCACCAGAAGCCTTTTTGGTGTCTAGCTTCATCAGAATACGCTTTATAATACGCTGTCTGAAGACAACATCGGGCATCCTTGACTGCACTATGGGAATAGTAGGTGGTGTTTTTCCTTGGAAATCGACAGTAGAATGTGAAGCAAAGAGTTCAGCCAACAAGTTCGCTTTCTCAACCGGTGTCGTTGCAATAGATAGAACGTTTTCATCCCTAAATTCGCAGGTTATAAAAGAATTTTTAAATTAGTAAGGAACTTTTCAGTAGAACTTTACTTCCTGTTAAAAAATTTTAAATATGAAAAATTTGTTATTGAATTATAAAATTTATCAAACATTTATTTAACTACCTCAAAATGCCTCAGATCCTTCTTACTTTCATACTGAAATAAATTGTTGAAATGATCCTCAAATTTTCTTTCCAGTTTAATTAACCAAAATAGCAATTTTGGGTAATTAAATTAATGGTTCTCTGACTTTTTTGTTTGCACTATTTTCCTTCATATACAAGTCGAATTTTTAAAACTAGAACTTCCAGTTCTCAGCAGCATTTGGCTAAAAATAAAGTTTTATACGTTTTAAAGGCCTTAGCTTGTTTGAGCTACTATCATGTAACGAGTAATAAAGAATAAATTTGAGATTCCTTATACCATAAAACTGACTTTTATTTCTTATCAGTTCAAGGACAAGATCAAAAATCAGTAATAAAGAGTCAGTTGTATCAGGAAGATTAAAGGTAACGATTGCAGTAGTATTTCTCCTAAGCAACCCAATTTTATTTTTCTGTACAATAGCTTTTATTGCTATTCTCATATATTAAAAGAAAATGTCAAGTTAGTAGAGAGATTTTGCAACGCTTATTTTAGTAGGCCACTGTCTTTATCTTTATTTGACGCATACACCCACTATTTGTAGCTTGCGCAATAATGAAACAAAACTTTTATTACGGATAACGATTTCCCTTATTTAGGAACTTATAAGCTGAAGAACAGGCAGGCTTTAGAGCAGGAAGATCCACAATAGACCATCTCTTCTCACTGACACAAATCCTAGAAAAGAAAACCGCATTTGATCAGGAAGTCCATGTCTTGTTTGTTGATCTAAAAAAGGCCTACGACAGCGTGCCCCTAATGAGATTGTGGGAAACACTACAACAGAGTAATGTAAGCACCGAAATAATTAAAGCCGTAAAATCCTTATACCAAGACGCAAGAAGTAGTGTGAAAACCAAATATGGTATAACAACAGGGTTCCCGGTCACAAAGGGTCTCAAACAGGGCTGCTGTATATCCCCAACGCTATTTAAAATCTATTTGGAGAGTGCACTGAAGAAGTTGGAAAAGGAAATGCAGCAGTATGGGATTACCACTGGATGACGATACATTGTACACGTTATCATTCGCAGATGACCAGGTAGTAGTAGTCGCTCAGGACATCGATGATATGGAATACATGACACGAAAACTTATGGATGAATATGAAAAAATGGGGCCTAGAAGTCAATATTAAAAAGACCGAGTACATGTGCGTCGGAGGACAACAGCAGGACTTGAAACTGGCCACAGGACACACCATCAAACACTGTGCCAGTTATAAGTATTTGGGAACGAGAATATCTAGGGACGGAACACTGGAAGAAGCAATATTCGAGAGGAATATCCAAAGAAGAAAAGCGATTGCAATGCTTAATAGTATACTATGGGACAAAAACATAACCATTGACCAGAAAACTCTAGTAATGATTCCTTTCCTCCCCAACAAATACGAAGTAACTGAATGTAGGAAATATATCTGTGATTTCAAAAGATCTGCAATTGAATCCCTCAAATTTTACAGTATTTTAAAACTCATAATTTGGGAATTCGAATCTATGCTTCTGGCGACAGTTCAAGAGAAAAATAGTAATATTTGTTTCGAATCGTGATTTTAATTAAAAAAAAAGGATGATAGAAATTATGATTTTAAATGTGCTTAAAATTAACGGATTTAACTCAAGCCAACCATGAAACCGACGCTTCTATTGTTCAAGGTGTTAGGTACTTGACATTCTTTAATCGTCTTACCGTAAACATTGTGCCTTAATAATAGATCAAAAGTGCTAGTGTCGACTCAGCCTCATTGAGAGTGTCAATAATGTAAACAAAAAAAAATAGAAGAAGAGAATTTACAACTCAATAGTGAAAAGTATAATAACTTACAGCTCCCAGGTGTGGTCACTAAAGGAAAGAACAGAAAAAATACTAAAAGCTACAGAAATGGATTTCTGGAGACGAGCAGCCAGAAAATCCAGAAAAGACCGCATACCAAATGACACGATAAGGCGAGCTTTAGAAATAAAGCACGATATAGTGGACGAAATCAGAACCAACAGTTGGTATGGTACGGACATGTACAGAGAATGTCACAAGACCGACTGCCTAAAAAGATTTTAAATTGGAACCCTCATGGAAAAAGAAAGCGAGGAAGACCACGTCAAAGCTGGACACCAGGAATCAACAAGGAAGTACTAGAGAGAGATCTGGAGGAGGAGGGATGGAGAAAACCGGGAGGAGTGGAAATTAGGCATCGGAAGACGGAAGACGTTATAAAACCGATTGATATATATATAAGAGAGGTTATTTGAAGTTCGTTATTTTTATCGTTATTGTAGTAGAATCTGTGTTTTTCCTATTTAGGTATACAAACCATAAAGGAAATACAGTAAAATTGAAATGATAATCTTTTGTTGCAAATAACACTGACAACAGTTAATTAGTGTTCAGATTATGTTTGGATTTTGAAATGGCATAACAGCATTATAGTGTGTGTAGTGCTAATTTCAAATGAATTACCTTGGAAATGTTGAAGAAAGTGACAGAAACCTGCTAGACACAGTTTCAATTTAGAAACTTGTGTTAACCCATCAAATACTAATAACCGGTGTGCTTAGCCATGAAATAGATGACAAAAAATATAGAATATAGAAAATGAGAACTAACCTAACTTGCAATTCCTTCGCGTTAATACTGCGCATGCTTGAGATAATGATAAGGGCAAGGGCATGTGAAAAATAAGCATTGCAAAATCTGTCTATTAAGACGAAAATTTAAAGACCAAGTTATAATAAACATTAGTAAACAAACTGACAGAACTCTATTATAGATATCTAAATGGCGAGATTATACCAGAAAGTTGGAAGGATGGATAATCCCTATCTATAAGAAAAGCAATAGAAAAGAATGCAAGAACTACCGCTGTATTCCTGCGACAAGCAGTAGATTATATGGGAAGATATTTAAATCACTAGTGGAATACGAATACATTTACTTAACTCAATGAAAATAAAATAGCTAGGGAGAGACAAATGCACTTACTTTTCGTGGACCTCACAAAGGCAAATGACACCATATCCCTGCACAAACTGTGGCAGGTGCTAGAGAAATATAACCTTTGTAAATGCAATACAGCAGTTCTACCACAACCTGCAGTCAAGGATAATTTTTTGATACTTTCATGGTAAATAAAGGTCTAAGGTATACAGCTTGTCTGCTATGCTTTTCAAAATCTAGTTGAATGAGGCCCTGAAGGGATGGCGAAGATATTGCTCGAGAATGGGTATACAACTGATCGACGAAACTACCCTGTACACATTGCATTTGGCTAATGACCAGGTAGTGGTCGCACAAGATCGAGACGACGTAGAATTCATTATAGATTGATAAAAGAGTACGCGAAATGGGATCTGCAAGTGAATAAAGCAAAAGCAAGACATATGTGCATGGGCGGAAATAACGAGAATATGCTGCAGGCCGGAAAAGTAATTATTGCATGTTCTGAATATAGGTATCTAGGTACAAGAATAGAACGATATAGACATACGAAAGACGAGATAGCCGAGAGGATACTGAAAGAAAAAAGATAGTGGGCGCCCTGAACTCATTACTTTGGTCAAGAACCATCCGTATGATACTATCTTTAAGAGTGTGATTTTATTTGGATGCGAAGGTTGGCAACTGAATAAGACAACTAAACGGAAATTACTCGTAGTGCAAATGGACTTCTGGTGCAGATCGGCGGGTGTTTCAAGAACCATGTACGTAGCCAATGAAATAATACGTAGAGTTATGTGCCGTAGAAGTACCATTATAGACGATATACAACAAAAACATGGTATGATAATAGTTAATCATCGCTCCTGATGAAGCTAACATGGTTAGCGAAACGCGCGTCGAGTGCAGAAATAAAGTGTTTGGTGTAGTGGTGATATATGCTGAGTAGTGTCATTGTGCCGAATATTCCACATTCCCAACTTAGTTTGGAGGTATGGCCGTGTACAAAGAATGAGGGACCATCGATTACCGAAAGAAATAATGGAATAGCAACTCCCAGAATGGAGGAAAAAGAGTACATCTAAGACCACGTGGATAAGTGGAATCCATAAAGTAATGTCGAAGCGTGATCTACGGCCGAGAGATTAGACTGATAGGTTGGAGCTTGGGAACCGGAAGACGCAGGACGCTGGGAACCGGAAGAAAGGTAGATATAATGAATACAAATATTTCTTAAATTTTGAATTATGCTAAATTTTTTTAATAACTTTCGCGGAGAAGTCAAAATTCTAAAAATAACAATGTTATTATCATGGCAGAAGTCAAATGAAGTAATTAAAAATAGAATGTCTGCATCTCAATTTGATTTCCCACAACCGCAACTTTTAAGCAACCATAGTAAATGATTGATGTATGTAGAAAAGCTGACCTAAAACATCATCACTACTCAGTATATATCACCACTAAACCAAACACTTTATTTTTGCACTCGACGCGCGTTTCGCTAACCATGTTAGCTTCATCAGGAGCGATGATTGACAGTCAATCATCGCTCCTGATGAAGCTAACATGGTTAGCGAAACGCGCGTCGAGTGCAAAAATAAAGTGTTTGGTTTAGTGGTGATATATACTGAGTAGTATCATTGTGCCAAAGATTCCACATTCCCAACTTAGTAACTAAAACATTACATTATAAAAAATTATTTATTAAGAGTTATAATGGTTATAAACAGACCTACAGTATGAAACTTGTAAAAAATTACAAATAAAATTTAGGTGAGTTCAACGTGGTTAAAACCTTATTGGGAAATAGTGAATACGCATTCGAGTAGGTACTCGATTATTTATATGTAACGCTATTTCCCAACCCAGAATGTAAAGCAAACTCCCATCTTTAACAATTGATGTGCTACAAGTGAAATTTTAACTCCGCTTAATGTTTAGGCGCCAAAAGACAAGAAAATAAAACGAAAACACAGGTGGATGTGAATTCTTTATTAGACCTTTGTTTCACATCTACCTTTTATTTTTCGGAAACTCTTATCATAAATAAAGTATTGTATTCGTCAGAACACTTAACCTCGAAGCTGTTAACCTTTCATCGACCGTATCGAATCTATTTTCCAATCACGACACGAATATAGGATGTAACGCTAAAATAAGAATGTAAATTTTGACATTCGAGAAACTCGTTCAGAATTCAAAAGACGTAAACTTAATCTTAAGAAATTTATTGTAATACACGAAAATAATCGAGGTTGTGGAATTTAGGCCAATTTTTCTGTCTGCTTTTATTACCTTTAAATTAAATAAATTTCACTGAAGACAAAAAAATTTGAAAATAATTTTAATTGTATGAAATAAAATAATTCAATATTAACATTTGATACAGATTTTTCCAATTCAACTAAATGTTTATTATCTTATAAAATCATAATGCTACAATTTATACAGTGTATTTTGTAACTAGAGGTCATTTAAAAGGAAGATGTTGTAGTATTCATTTTTTCCTAGATTTTAAGATCATGTTATGTTACTGTTTTTCTCCTTATAATTACATTTTTTTTTTCCATTTTTATATCAAGCAGTGTTTGTATCCGGGAAGTAGCCATATTGAAGATGTGATTTTTACAGAAGGGAGAAAAATATTTAAGAGTCCGGATGACACGGATCGAGGCTTTTTTTTCAATCAAGCCGCAGTAGGCTTTTTTCCATCATAGAGCCAAGTCGAGTAGGCTTTTTCCCAACATGAAGCCGTAGTGAGCTTGTTCCAACAAGTAGCCGTCGTAGACTCTTTACCTCATGTAGCCGTAGCGAGGTTCTTTTTTCTCAGCCAAAGTAAGGGCTTCTTTTTTTAGAAAGCCGCCAGTAGGCTTTCACCATCAAATAGCCGTACTGATATTAGTGATGGAGTAGTGTGAAAACGGTTTTAGTGCTCAATTTAAAACCTTTTTTCTTAATCCGGTTTATTCCCAGACCTTTAGGGGCGAAAGAAAAGTTTAGTAGCCCAAAGGGAACTAAAGTAACCAAGGGGGAGACATCTGTGTTTTGAACATCCCGCCGGGACAGGCCTAGAAGCTCGAGGAAAACCGTAAGTCACCAGAATATCCATCCGTAGACCTATTGGCCCGCAGATAAGTGCGTTTCAGATCGTATTGAACTGGTAACTCGTGAAGTGAACCTCACGAACCTTCACCATCGTGTGTAGCAAAGTTTTAATAAAAAAAATCCTGATTTAAGAACTCTATCTAGCAATACCACCTATTAGGCTAAGGTTTTTTTGTAACACAGGATAATAACAGAACCACAAAGTTAGAACTTTTAATTTAGTCATTAATAAACCCTTTTTGTCTTGTTTAAGGTTAGTGTTTCATTGTACCACCTATTTTACTTTTCAGGACAAAAGGGTTGTGCCATATCAAAATTTTCCTCAACAACTACATAACCCTATTTTCAAAAGACGTACAAAATTATCTCTTACCCATATTACTCTACCAAGAAAAACTGAGCTAGTGTATGTTTAATTTCTTTAGTTCTTTTAATATTAATACCCACTCAATCCATTCTCAGAAATTATACAAAAAAAAAGTATAGAAAGGAGGGGCTACAAAAATGACGCCGTCAACGAGGGGCGTTATAAAAAGCCATTTTTTTACACGCCACAATGTACTGGTAATATTAATTACATTTTTTGGAACTTATGAGTTTGAATAACCTATGCTTCAATACAACACCTTTAAAAGGTTTCTCTTCATGATTTTAACTTATTTTTTTCTGTTTTTTTTTTGATTAATGCAACTTTTTGATTAACAATAATTATTATTTAAAAATTTACTTTTCTTTTACTTGCTAATGTTTCGAATTTATGTTTCTGGGCAATTCCAAACAGCTCTCCCCGTAATTATAAAAAGCAGTTGCCGGCAATTGAAATTTCAGTGACCAAATCTTGCCTGACATGAAAGGATATTTTTTTTCGTCTTTTATTATACATTGGTATTACGATGATCTATTAAGTTCATGTTCGGTATAACAAGGCTTATATTTATTTAACAATATCGCCACGCTATTTTAATCTCTTTCTAATATTTTTTTTAATCTGCTTTTTATATGTAGTTTCTCTTATAGCCCAGTCGTCATGGACAAATTTTGACGAGAAGCTCTTATTAAATGTTAACAGGCTGCATTTTGGCACACAAGTAGTTTTTTAGATGTAAAATACGATAAAAAAAGTTTGCTGCTCTAAAGTTTACGCGAAGCCTACAGAATCGAAAATAAAGTGAAAAATTCGGTTTCTTGCAAATATCTCAAAAAATAGAAAAGATATCGAAAAACTAATAATACCACGTGCAAGAACAGGAAATTTTACAAGAAAATAGTGTATAGATTTTTTTAATCCTTACCGTAATTTAAAAAATTATTTAAAATAAAATGGCCCGTCAGTCAGTTGTAGTGGGAATCGTGCTTCCAACCTCATTTATGATTAAATTAACGTTGCTGTATACCGTTAAATATTTTGAAATTGGATATTAAGGAGTTTCTCGGGGTGCTAATTAAGAATCCGATGACGGATTTTAAAAATTCAAAATGGCGGATCCAATATAACGGCAAGAGAGTACGTAGTTCATTTAATTTCCTCGAATTTAGAATTTTAATATTGTCAATAACTGTTTTCTTCGTACCTAGATGTTTAAAGCTTAGACTTTTATCTTTCATTTTCCACCTTTCAATATTTTTTTTATTTAAGTTGTATGGTTAATATATATATATATATATATATATATATATATATATATATATATATATATATATATCAAGGATTTTCTACAGCTGACGCTGTCTTCCTTCTCTCAGCCTTTGATTCCATCCGTTTCTATCTTCCCAGTCTCCATCTGTTAGACCGCTGTCCTCCATAGCCTCGTCCAGATCGTCTCTCCACGATCGTCTGGGTCTTCCTCTTTTTCTTCTCCCTATAGGGCTCCACTCCGTTAGTTTCTTTATCCACCTATTATCTTCGCTCCGTCTTATGTGTCTATACCATTTTAATCGTTTTTCTTCAATGGTATTTATTGCGTTCTCTTTGATGTTCATTCTACTTCTTATTTCTTCATTTGTTATTCTCTCCATACGTGTCACTCTACAACATCTTATCCAATACTCCATTTCTACCGCGTTAATTTTAGATTTATTTCTTTTGTTGATCGTCTATGTTTCTGACCCGTATGTCATTATGCTTTGTATTATTGATTTGTATATGCGTGTTTTGTTTCTCTTTGTAATGTGATCAGGATCGAATTTAATTGTTTTATGCATGTCCGCGTTTGTCCTAATCTATCTTTAATCTCTTCTTCTGATGTTGCGTTTTTTGAAATGATGGTTCCTAAATATTTAAATTTATCGGTTCCTTTGATTATTGTTTCGCTTTCGACTTCTAGATTCTCCACGTTTCCCTCCTTTGTTGTTAGATATTCCGTTTTATCAAAGTTTATTGCTAATCCTAGTGTATTCTTCTTTCAGTTTTCTTACCGTATAACTGAGGTCTTCCTCATCTTGCGCTATGATTACTTGGTCGTCTGCGAAACTTAGAGTATATAAGTAATCGTCTCGTATTGGGACTCCCATTCCACTACATTTTTGTTTCCATTTTTTTAATTTTTGTTGGAGGTATATTTTGAATAGTGTGGGGGATGTAGAGCATCCTTGTAATAGGCCTTTTGATGTTTGGAGTCTCCTCCCTATTTTTATGTTCAGTGTGTTGTTTTCGTAGAGAGCTTTTACTGCGTATATTAGTTCTTTAACAATGCCTATTTCTTTCATTACGTTCCATAATCTTTGGCTTGGTACTGAGTCATAGGTCTTTCTTATTTCTATGAAGGCTAGATGAACTTCTCTATTCTTTGCCAGTTTTTTTTCCATTGTTTGTTTTATAGTATATATGTGGTCTATACATGATTTCCGGCCGTAAAGCCTGCTTGGTCTTCTCCAATTTTTCCTTTTATATTTTCCTCTATGATATTTTTAATAATTTTTCCATACAAAGGTCCCATACTCGATATTATGCTTAGGCCTCTATAGCTCGTGCATTTTCTGCGGTCTCCCTTTTTAAATATAGATACTACCATATATAGGCTTTTGACCATTCCTCTGGTATTTTTTCTCCATTTATCGCTCTGTGGACATGTTTTTCAGCATTCGATGTAATTTATTAGACCCGTACTTAATCATTTCATTTACCACACCCCCAGGCCCTGCAGATTTATTATTTTTGAGTGTTTTTATTGTCTTCTTTACTTCTTCATAGCTTAGTTCTATCTCCTTTTTTTTTTTCTTATTCTGTTCTTCTTCAGGGTTCTCTTCCTGGAATTTTTATCTGTCTTCTGTTAGCAGCTTCTTATAATATTCTTCCCACTCGCTTTCTGGGATATACTCTATATACATCTTCTATCTATTGTTGGTCCTTAATGCTTTAATTATTCTCCATGATTCTGTGCTTCTAGTTCCTCCTATATACTGTTCTACATGTTCGCACGATTTTTCCCATCTCTCGTTCTTTTCTTTGTTTATCATCCTCCTTGTTTCTGCATTTTTCCCTTTATATTTCTGTAGATCTTCTTCTGATTTTGTATTCAGCCATTTTTCGTATAGTATTTTTTTCTCCTTTATAGATTCTTTGGTTTTTCACAGATTCTAATTTTATGTTTCTTATTCTCGTTGTCTTCTTTACCTAATGCTTCTAGGGCCGCCTGTTTGATGCATTTTTTTATGTGGTCATACATCTTTTGGAGGTTGTCGTAGTTAAATTCATTTAATTTTTGATCTAATCGTCGTCCGTATAGGTCTCTTATCGTTTCGTCTTGCAGTAAGTGTATTTTGTATTTTATTTCTTTGTCTGCTTTTTCTGTTATCTCATTAGTATTTCTGTTTTCTTTATCTATTGTTCCTTTTTGCTTTATTGTCTTGTACCACGGTACTTTTATATTTACTATTAATAGTCTATGGTCTGTTCCACATTCTGCCCCTCTCTTTACTCTTACGTCTTTTACTTTGATAGTGGTATCGTTTTTAATTATAATGTAGTCTATTATTGATTTTAAGTTTCGTGTTTCTTGCGTCCAAGTATATTTGTGGATATCTTTGTGTTTGTAGAATCCGTTTATTATTTTGAGGCCGTTTAGTTCACACAGCTCTATTAGTCTCTTTCCGTTGTCGTTAGTAATGTCTTCTCCGAATGGTCCTACGGTATTTTCCTTTGTTTTCCTTCCTGTTCTCCCATTCAGATCTCCCATTATTATTAATTCTTGGTTTTTCTTTCCTTTTTGTATTTCTATTTCTAGTGTTTCCATGAAGTTACCTTTTTCTCTTATAGTACTGTCTTCTGTTGGGCCGTATACTCCTAATATTACCATGTATTTTCCTAGCATTGTTATATTTAGTTTTATGATTCTTTCATTGATGGGTTCCAAAGATGTTATTTTCTTTTTCCACTTCTTTTTTACTAATATTCCTACTCGGCCTTTGCTCTTTCTTCCTTCTTTACTCCACTCCAACAATGCATCACTTCATCTATTTCTTCTATTCCACTTCCCTTTTTCTTCATCTCGCTTATTACTAAAATGTCTATGTTCATCTTCTTAAACTCTTGTATGACTTCGATGTTCTTTGTCCTCCATCCCTGTATATTCCAGGTGCCGAGAGCAGCTATTCTGTTTCGGGATTTCTTCGTTTGGCTGAGTTTTAAGCTTGGATTAACTATTCGCTTTGAAGTAGAATTGCCCCCCCCCCCCCCCGTCTTCGATGGGGCTCCCTTCTTCGAAGGTGTGGATTGCCACCTGGGGATTTTTGCTTATCTTGTGATTTTTAATCCTACTTTTCAAAAACAACTAGCATTTCCCAATTTAGCTTTTACGTGTGTTAGGCTGCTAACTCCTAACGCCACAACCCTCCTCCTTTATCCGGGATTGGGACCGGCAACAGTGTTGATGAACTATTCAATCCATCCATCAACACTGCAGGCGGAGTTTGTATGATTAATAATAAGCAATAAATACGTTTATCATGAATACTTTTTAAAAGCAAAATTAAGACAAAAGAGAAAGTTTTTTAAAAGTTTTTAATGATTTTCTAATATCAAGTATACTTTTAACTGTAACTAAAAAAAAATTCAACTTTTTTTTACCACTTCGTACTGCTTTGAACGTAAAATTGCCGGTGACGCGCTACAGCAGGCAAATTTTCATGTTTTAAAACTCAATTTTTAATTAACACGGGCAATGTAGGTATTTTTAATAATTCTTATATTGAAATTTAAGATATAATAATGATATATGCACAAGGATTTTTTTGTAATACTACATTTTATTAAATATTTGTAATTTACTCTATGCCCGTTAAAATCATGCAAACAAAAATTTCCTTTTACATTTTACAAAGAGTAAAGCAACAAAAATAAAAACTGAATGAATATATGAATAAGCTGAAAGTCTCTTCTTCAAAAAGCTATTTTTTAATTTTCTTTTTTCACTCTGAAAACAAGTAATATCGATTAACCTTAGAGCGATGCGCGTAGACTTTCAAATTAACTTGTTTAGCGCGCTACACTTCTTGAATCACCTATCCGAATGTTTAATAAATTCTCACTCTAATAAAAAATAACCGGTCAAGTGCAAGTTGAACTTGCACAATTAATGTTCCGTACGTTGATTGCTTTTAAAATAAAAAATGTTGTTGCGGTGGTATAAAATGATCAGTGACTTCACAAAACACACCCCAAATGAATTTTCACAAAGTTTGTTTCCAATCTTTACTGAAAATTGATGACCTTGAAATTTTTGTTTTTTTTTTTATATACCAGATAAATTATTAAAGGTAATGCACTCGTGATAATTTTCGTTCAATCTACACCCCCTGGAAAATATTCCAGAATTTTTTTCAAATTTTTTTGATCAGTACTTTTCGAGATAAGGTGGGGGGACAGCTATTTTTCGCAATTTTTTAAAGATAATACAAAGAAAAGTGTGCGCAAGTATTACATTATGTATATATATTTTTTACTCGTATTTTCACAAGCTTTCATTTGACACCACACTCGATGATCTACTAAAAAAAATTTTTTTTCACTTCCAATTTCACCCCCCAAAACTAACCCTTGAAGTCAAAATTTGACTTTCAAAACTACACGGCTTTGATGAGGCCATCAATTCCTATATTATTGCCAAATTTCAACTTTTTATGACAAATAGTTTCGGAGAAAATCGAGTGTGACAGACAGACAGACAGACAGACACCGAAGTGATCTTCCGTACGGAACACTAAAAATTGAAAAAATCTATATATTATTTTTTTGTAAATTTTCCGGCTCTTTCACGAGGTGTTATTAGTTTTTCGATATCTTTTTTAGTGTTCCGTACGGAACACTTATAAAATCACTTCGATGTCTGTCTGTCCGTCTGTCACACCCCATTTTCTCCGAAACTATTGGACATAGAAAGTTGAAATTTGGTAGTAATATAGAAATTGATAGCCTCATCAGAGCCGTGTAGTTTTGAGAGTTAAATTTTGACTCAAGGGATTACTCTTGGGGGTGAAATCGGAAATGAAAAAAAAAAATGCCAGGTCATCGAGTGGGTTGTCAAATGAAAGCTTTTAAAAAGACGAGTCCAAAAATATATATAATATAATACTTGCGCACAATTCTCTTAGTATTATTTTTAAAAAAGTGCTAAAAATCGCTGTCTCCCGTCTTATCTCGAAAAGTAGTGATTAAAAAATTTTGAAAAATTCTGGAATATTCTCTACAGGGTGTAGATTGAAGAAAAATTATGATGAGAGCATTAACTTTAATAATTTGCCTGGTATATAAAAAAAAAACAAAAATTTCAAAGTCATCAATTTTCACTAAAGATCGGAAAAAAACTTTGTTGAAAACTCATTTGGGATGTTTTTGTGAAGTCACTGATCATTTTATACTGCCGTAACAAAAATTTTTATTTTAAAAGCAATCGTCGTACGGAACACCAATTGCGCAAGTCCAACTTGCACTTGACCGGTTATTATTTTTCTAGATATTACCAAAAAACCGAATTTTTTCATTTTATTTTGGATTTTGTGGGCTTAGCGTACATCAAACTTTAGCAAACTTTTTTTTATCGTATTCTACTTCCAAAAAAAACTACCTAGTTGCCAAAGTGCAGCCTGTTAACATTTAATGAGAGCTCAAAACCTCTGGCGATAGGGTTATTAGTCCTACGACGACTTTACCACTTGTATGCCCTAAGGATATAAATATTATATTTTTTAGAATACAGGAAAAGAATAATTCAAAGTTTGGCTTACATCACGTGGGGCTTATAGTCTTCTTCTGCTTCTTGAAGTGCCGTATCCGTTACAAACGTATGCGACCCTCTCGCCTTTGCCTGTGGTTGGTGCCTTTTTTTTAAATTATTTTCACAGACAAATGAGACCTACAGTTTAATGCCGGATCCGAACGGCCAAAGAGAGGACTTTATAGTCTACTAAGGTTAAAACTATAAATCATCTATAATATATATATATATATATATATATATATATATATATATATATATATATATATATATATATATATATATATATATATATATATAAAATGCAACGTCTATCTGTCTGTCTGTCTGTCTGTCTGTCTGTCCGTTAGTGCGCTTATCACTGGAGAACCACTTATCCGATTTATATACTTTTTTTTTTAAACATACATATGTTCTCTGGTGAGGTTATAGGCTATATTTTATTACGATAGGTAGCATAAGGAATGAGCAGTGACAATAATAGTGAATGAAGCCGGAAAAAAGTTTGCCGCTAGCGCGTTCCCTTGCAATGCGCAGCCTAAACCATTAAATATGGAACAATATTATGTAGCAGAGAATATCTATAATCTATAATATATATAAAATCCAATGTCTCTCTGTCTGTCTGTCTGTCCATTACTGCGTTTATTACGCGAGAATCCCTTATCCGATTTACGTGTCTTTTATAAATTAATACATATATTCTTTGGACAGGTTATATAATAATAATAATAATAATCTATATCTATAATATATATAAAAATGCAACGTCTCTCTGTCTGTCTGTCTGTCCGTTAGTGCACTTATCCCTCGAGAACCACTTATCCAATTTACGTGATTTTTTAAATTCATATATATGTTCTCTGACCAGGTTATAGATATATATGTTATTACATCTCACATTCTCTTGCAATACACAGCCTAAACCTTTAAATATGGAAGAATATTATGTAGCAGAGAATATCTATAATCTATAATATATATAAAATGCAATGTCTCTCTGTCTGTCCATTAGTGCGTTTATCACGCGAGAACCACTTATCCGATTTACGTGTCTTTTTTTAAATTCATACATATATTCTTTGGCCAGGTTACATAATAATAATAATATATATCTATAATATATATAAAATGCAACGTCTCTCTGTCTGTCTGTCTGTCCGTTAGTGCGCTTATCACTGGAGAACCACTTATCCGATTTACGTGCTTTTTTTTAAAACATACATATGTTCTCTGGCCAGGCTATAGGATATATTTTATTACGTTAGGTGACATAAGGAATAAACAGTGACGATAACACTGCCTAAACCACTAAATATGGAACAATATCATGTAGCAAAGGATATCTATAATATATATAAAATGCAACATCTCTCTGTCTGTCTGTCCGTTAGTGCGCTTATCACTCGAGAACTACTTATCCGATTTACTTGTTTTTTTTTTTAATGGCCAGGTTATCTATAATCTTCTATCTAGAATATATATAAAATGCAACGTCTCTCTGTCTGCCTGTCTCTCTGCCTGTCTGTCTGTCTGTCCGTTAGTGTGCTTATCACTTGAGAACCACTTGTCCGATTTACGTGTTTTTATAAATTTATGCAAATGTTCTCTATAATTCGATATAAGCTTAGATAATAGGAGATAAGGTGAGATAATGAGAGATAAGGAGAAATAATAGGAGATCAATCGAGATAAGCCTCGATAATGGAAAATAAGTATAAATAATGGGAGATAAGGAGAAATAATGGGAGATAAGGAGAAATATTGGGAGATAAGTCGAGATAAACCTAGATAATGGAAGATAATGAGAAATAATGGGAGATAAGGAGAAATAATGGGAGTTGAGCAGAGATAAGCCTAGATAATGGAAATTATGTAGAGATAATGGGAGATAAGGAGAAAAAAATGGGAGATAAGGAAAAATAATGGGAGATATTTTATTACGTTGGGTAACATAAGGAATAAGCAGTGACGATAGTAGTAAATCAAATCCACGCGAGCGGAGCCGCGGGCCCGGATAGTAATTTATATATTGAAAACTGACAGAAAGTTATGAGAATTTTTAAAATTTTCTTTAGACCCATTCACACAGTTTTTAGCAGAAAATATTATTTGTCCTTTTAATTTTAGGAGATTATAAGCCCAAATATTAATAGGAGTGAAGTTTAGAGTTTTTCTTATGCTTAGAAAATGTTTTGCAAGAATATACTTTGTATACCCTCAAAAACTCCTTTTTAAACTTTATGACTAGTGGGCGACGCAACTAAAACTATGAAGTCAAAAAAAACACATCCAGTTTTGTTTTTTTATTATTATCCGAGCGAGAAAATCTAAACTTAATAATAATATAATTTGTTGTCTTAAACTAATCACTTTAATCAAATCACTCAGGGCAGTTGCTCACCGAAGACACACCGTAAAACCAATACAAGAAATCTCTTGTTCTCAAATAAGTTCTAGATTTATACTAATTTTATTAGTAATATATATTAAAAGATAAGATCAAGTACAAAATTAAGTCAGGTCTTTATATCTAGGTGACAAGTGTTTACCTGTTTTCAAATCAGGCTCATCGTCATGCTTAATAGGTTTTATTAGTCTCTTAAAATTTATTCATTTAATGATCTAAAGCAAATTTAAAACACAGATAATATCAACTATTGTATTATTAATCTTGTAATGTACATTACAGATGTACTTTTATTGTTTACACCAGGGGTGCTCAAACGGTCGATCGCGATCGACAAGTCGATCGCGAGTGCTTTTTGAGTCGATCTCGAGAAAAAAATTTCGATATAGAACTATTCACAGATTTTGTTTCAGATAACTAAAACAAAATGTAATGAATAAACTACTAAAATGTATTCGATCCACAATTAGGCCAGAATAACTCCCTCATCACTTTCTTTTATAGTAATAACCCCCTGCTAGCGACAAAAGGCGGCTTTATCAAAGGAACGCGCGGTACTTGTCAAAGAAAAGCCGCGTTTTTGATTCCCGCCGATTTTTCTAGAAACTTCGACCGGCGTGTTTGACGGGAACATTCGAGACTTCTTTCGCGCCGATATAAATGTTGCGCCTGCAGGAATAGGAGTCAGTCTGAGTTCTAACTTGAAGGCAATATATCGATACAAAGTTTATTAATAAATAGTACAAAATGAGTGCGGCGAAGAAAAGTAAAACTTATCATTTTAATAACGATTGGGAGGAAGAATTTTTCTTTTGTATGGTAAAGGATAACTGCATTTCTCTCATTTGCCGTGCGTCAGTTGCAATACCTAAGCGTAGGCATCATAAAACGGTTCATAAAAACTATGAAAAGGATTTTCCGTCACAGAGTGAATTAAGAAAACGAAAAGTACGTGATTTCATAACTTGTTTGAAAAAAGAACAAACCATGTTCACAAGACCAGCCAAACAATCAAAAGCTGCAACGATCGCGTCATTTAAAATATCTCATATATTGGCGAAACACAAGAAACCATTTGATGATGGATTGGTTGTGAAGGAAGCATTTATTGAAGCGGGTGAGACTTTATTTGGAGATTTTAAAAATAAAACAGAGATTATGTCTGCTATTAGAGAAATTCAGTTATCTCGTCCGACTGTCACAAGGCATGTTGAAGTCATGAGTCAGGACATGGCAGATAAACTAAAACATGATATCATGAAATGTACATACTTTTCTTTACAGTTCGACGAATCCACCGATATGACAGACACTGCCCAGCTGTGTATTTTTATTCGAATGGTATTCAATGACATGTCGGCTAAGGAGGAGTTTTTGACAATGATTCCTCTGAAAGAAAAGACCCGTGGCGAAGATATATATGACGTTTTCTTCAATTTTGTAACAAACTACAAGCTACCAATATATAAATTAGTGTGCATTACAACCGATGGAGCACTAGCAATGACTGGAAACAAAAACGGTTTTGTGGCATTGTGTCGAGCTAATGATGATTTCCCTTCATTTTTCTCCTTCCATTGCATTATACATCAACAAGTTTTGTGTTCAAAAGTTCTAAACATGGAGGAGATTATGGGCATTGCAATAAAAATTGTGAATTCTATCCGTGCACGTAGCTTGCAACGACGGCTTTTTAAATTGCAGTTGGAAGATAGTGAGTCAGCTGAACACACTGATTTAGTTCTTCACACGGACGTCAGGTGGTTGAGTCGCGGAAAATTCCTAGAAAGGTTTCAAGAATTATTACCCGAAATAACAGCTTTTCTGGACGAAAGAGATGATGACACTCAGGTGCTGAAAAACGGAAAATGGCTGACTGATTTGGCATTTTTGACAGATATCACAATGCATTTAAAAACCATTAATTTGGAGCTTCAAGGTAAAGGAAAAACTATTATTGAGATGATTAGCGCAATAAACGCATTCAAAAGTAAATTGCAACTTATGATAGATCAACTGAAAAGAAAGGATCTGAAAAATTTTCCGTCTTTGAAAGCAAGGATATTTATGAGGCAGAATTATCAAATATTTTGGGCCAATTCGAAATACGTTTTTATGATTTCAGTAAATTGGCAAATATCGCATCATTTATGAGTTATCCTTTTTCGTGTAAAAACATTGAGGAATTAGCAAGCAATTATAGCAAGTCAGTTTAACATGGACTCATGTTCTATTGAAAATGAGTTAGTGCAGATTATATCAGATATACATGTCAAAGCCACAGCATCTGATACAAAATTCTGGTGTTTTATCCGAATCTACTTGTGCGAGTCTGCATTTTCTGAAATGAAGATAATTAAGTCAAAATATCGCAATCGACTAACTGACGAACATATGTCATCATGCTTGCGATTAGCACTCGGTAATTACGTACCATCTTATGAAAAGTATGCTGAAGACATGCAGTGCCACGCTTCAACATCCAAAGTCACTCTTTAGTTAAGTTTAGACACTAGAACTGGTTTGTTTTGTCAGAACCAATAAACTCGCAATTTTGACTAATTATGAGTTTTTTCATTGACATTTTAGAGCAGACCTACACTTACCTTGACTAAAAAAATGCTTATTGTGCGGAAAACTAATATCTATGCCACGATACACCCTACCTAGACGACAATCCTGCATCACTTACTTGCAGTCTCTCAGAGTCTATCGATCGTAGTCTAACAATATTGAGGTAGATCGCCAGCAGTTCAAGTTTGAGCACCCCTGGTTTACACTATTCAATTAGTGTTTAAGTGTGAGATACAATTGTGAGAAATTATCAGAAAATTGCGTTGCTTGCCTAATTTATAAACTAAGTTAATAAAGTTAAAACAATTTTAAAAAATATATATTTTTTTAAGCATTCTTGATCTATCCTTTTCTGCATTCATATCCCGTACTACCCCGATAGAACATAATATATGATTATTTCATATATTACATACATCTGGGCGCTGCAAAAAGTATGTATATTTAAAAAAAAAATTATTAAGTAAATAATATAAAAGAATGGCGATTATATATTTTACTTTAAATTATAAGAATTTTTTTTTAAAATATGTTTTAAATGTTAATATTACTTTCTATCGGCTTAAACCAACCACTGATGAAAACTATGGCAGGATAACTTCACAAAAACTAATCAAATCGGCAAAAATAAAAATTAATCTTGTAAAATAATGTAGTAGTTCAACGTTGTCGAAGGTTTTTTTTTTCAAAAATAAGAAATTTACGGTGTTTCAAACTATAATGTGCAATTTTCGACCAAAAAATTTATGTTTAATTACTTATAAAAAATTGTATATTAGAAAAAATAAAAAAAAATTCTCGACATTTTGTAGAAAAAGCAATTATTAAGATTTAAAGAAATATATTAAAAATTGACTGAGTAATATTGCAGACAGCGTCAGCTACCGGTCCCAATCCGACGCCAGGTCACATTTAATGCTATAACTTTGTAATGGAATAGAATTTTCTGGATTCTTTTTTTGGATAATTTTTAGAAGTATAGAGAATAAAAATCCGTAATAAAAAAAATCAAATTTTTGAAAGTTCGCGGTATATGTAACTCCTTAATTTATTTTCAATTTCAAAGTACAAAAAATACAAGCATTCCGCTATTCTGTCATTCTGCAAACTTTCATCTTCTTAAAGAATTTGAAGCAGATCACATTATCTGCATAATTTTCTACATAACTCTATTCTGACTTTTTAGTACTTCCTAAATCTCCTAAACTTTTGTCAAGTGGTGAGTTTAACTCGGTGCCTTTTCCCTTTAAACCCTATGTAAACAAATATGTCTATTGTTAGAATGTAAAAACATTATTATGAAAGCAAAAATGTTTCTACTGCAATAGAAAATAAAGTCTGAGCTATTTGCAATAAAATTTAAAATACTAATATTGTTTTCCTAAACTATTCACAGGATTTTCATTATTTCTGCTGCTGCTGTTCCCAGAAATTATCCAGGAATTTCCGGAAACAAGTAAAATAATGTATTTTAATGGGTAATTAGATTTTCCGCTATATAAAGCTTAATTTAAAATAAATTAAATTTACAGATCATATTATTTTCCTAGTATTCGGTGTTACAAACACCTCGAATTTTCAAAAATTCGTTTTTTTTTTTTACTGATTTATATTCTCTATACTTCTCAGTCAATTTTTAATATTTTTAAGTTTTTTTTTTTAAAAATCTTAATAATTACTTTTTCTGCAAAATGTCGAGAGGTTTTTTAAATTTTTCTAATGGATAATTTTTTATAAATAAACACATTAATTTTTTAAAAAAAAAAAACCTTCGACAATTTTTAACTGCTACCTTATTTTAAAAGATTAATTTTTATTTTTGTGCGTTGAATTAATTTTTGTGAAATTATCCTGCAGACAAGGAGGCGCCATAGTTTTCATTTATTTAACCCGATAAAAAATAATGTCGACGTTTAAAACATATTTAAAAAAAAAAAAATTATAAATTATAGTCCAATAAAAATATATAATCGCCATTCTTTTATATTATTCAGTTAATAACCTTTAAAATATTTTTTTTAAATATACATACTTTTTGCAGCGCCCAAGTGTATGTAGCCCTTTAAGGCTTATCAGCATTATAAAATATTTTCATATATTGTAGAATTGTAACCGTGTAAAAAAATCACTGTCATATATTCATGCATATTGGAAACACCTAACACAAAACAGTTAATATTATTTTCTGCAAAACACAAGGATATCTGAAAGCATTTTCGCTATCATAACGACGAACTGATTGCACAATGCTTTACCGTAATTTAATGAGCATAAGTTTTTCATAAAATTATCGTCTAGAAATAAAACATAATTAGTAAACTCATTGATTTAATTACAGAGTTAGCTGTAATTAAATCATGTAACGAGCAGTATAGAATAATACTCTGCACTTACTCAATACTATGTTATTAAAACTTATCTGCTAAAAGCAAGGCCGGCACGTTAAACCTGCATTAACAACCTTTACTGTGAAATATAACGCACACTGTATATGTCAAAAGCTTTTGAACTTTAGGTAATAATGACTTCAGCACGTTTCGCACACGTTTTCACATCGCATTTAAATGCATCATTATGCTTGACAACACAAAATAAAAGCTTGGTTTATGATGTTTTCATGTCGACTTGTATTAATAGTCATCGTGGAAAGAACAGCAGGAGAATAATAACATTTTTAATTTGGATATCATTTGGGTCAGAATGGTTCTAATTAACCTAACTTTTCTAGTAGTTTTCTTAACTACAGTAAATTTTATAACTAATTTTCTCAATATGGACATTTTCTCTTTTAATTTTTACATATTTAGAGTCAAAAATATTCCTTTGCGAGGAATAGTGTTACTTTTTTTAAAATATTTTAGCAAATAGTAAGTGTATAAATACAAATGAGTATTTGCGATTACATCATTTATAGGATAAACACATAGTAAGTCACTTTAAACATATTGCATATTTTTAAAGACCAGCATAAATACACTAGCAAAAAATAAATATTTTACGTATTTTTTGTTTTAGTTCTAATTTCTTGCCTACACTTTCGTACATGTTAATTTTATATTTAATACTGTAAACAGAGCTTAGAGTATGACCATAAACTAAAGAATTAGATATATAGACCATTCGCTAAAAGGCGGCCATTTAAACCGAAATAAAAACTGCCGAGAAGTTTTAAGAAGGTGCTCATTTTATGAGAACAACTTCTAAAAAATTCTACATACTACATATTACATCGTATCTGCACCGCCTGTGTTATTCCTCTTGTCTTAAGAATGCTTTTGTTGCACCAACTATTTTGGCTGTCTAAAATTTACATTGAATTACATAGCCTCATAGAAAATAATAACATAATTCATGGGTTTATAGCATGACGCACTAAAATGAGAGGAACTAATAGACAGGTCTTATGTTAAAGGTGTAAATGGATCAATAAAAAGAGAAGTTTTAGGATATAAGCTTTTTTGCTTAAACCTGTATTACGAAACCTGACATAATCTCCCATGATGTACGATGTAAAGAATATACTCTCTGCTAACTATATATCTTTGTAAATTTTCCTCATATTAATGCGTGTCGCGAGATAAATTTGATTGATGGATGCAAATGGATTTTGTTCCATTTTTCAAATAAATGTTCAGATTGGCGTATTATTGTCTGCTATTATAACACTACAAAATTTAGTGGCCGTTCTTCATATATAACTTTTAATTTCATTGATTTAATTTGTATGTTGGTTTTAGGCGGAGTAGGCGATTGTGCCTGTTTGTCTGTAGTCTCTTGGCTTATTGTGCTTCCCTCGCTTGCTTACGTGCGCGTTGTCCCTTTAAGAAGGTTTATTTAGTTTCCTTCCAAACTTTTCATGTGATAATTTATCTCCACGATGTAAATCTTCCAATAGTTTGTGTCATATAGGGTGTGCATGAAGGTTCCTTTCCTTCACCATATAGTCTGCATGTTGTAGGAACATTGTGGATTTCCATTTTTTATAAATGTTTTTCTCACTTCACTGTGGCGAGTGATCAGCCCCACCACTAGTTTGGTCTCAACCAATCACGTCCGCAAATCTTTGGCCAGATGTTACGAGCCAACGATCTAATGACCATGTGTTGATTGTCCTTTCTACCACTAAGGTGTGGTTTTGTAACCTAGAATTTTGCTAATTCGTCCGCCTTCTAAATACCTTTTACCTCAAATGTTTTGGATAATTCTAACAGGTCAAATTTACGATCCATCGTAATCTTGGAGTTGGTTTGATAGACATCTATCGCCTTTAGAGCAGTGAGTATCTGAAGGAATATATATTTCTTGGTTGCGGTAGTCCCGTCTAATATTCTCGTGAATACATGCTGGTATTGCATAAATTTCTTCATAGAATATTATTGCCCTTTTCCGTATATATGACAACTCCGACTCCGCTCGAAGTTTTTGATCCGTCTGTGTAATAAACCAGAACTGTTGCCTGTCGTAGTCTCCACCTTCACCCATAGATTAGGATTACACCAAATTCTACATAGTTTATTGAAATTATACGACGCTGTTGTATAGTAAGATTGCATATCCACGAAGTTGTCGTTGATTAGATTTATAACTCTTGTGCGCTCAAATTGTAAAGGTTGTTGTTTCCATTCTCCATTTGTCCTCATTCGGTAGGCGCTATTGATAACCTCACTTTTTATGTATATATCTAAGGGTGTTAGTGGGACCTTGACGAATCATGTTGGTAAAATATTAACAACCGAAGAAAAACTAGAAGAATGGAAAGTATATATAAAAAAATGGTATTTGTACGTGAATTTGTAGAAGAAACTAGAAGGACTGCCTTTTAATCTTCTGAATGTGATATTGAAGGCTGGCCCACTACATTTCCCTCTGTGTTTTTTTACCTCCAATAACGTCATGTGGACGGTTTCGGACTGTTTACTACCAGTGTCCCTACTTTCTAAATTATTTAATAACAGAACCATCTATTATTTTCTTTAATAACGTAAATACACATTTTTAAATTGTTACATACATATCCCATCTTATAAAGCGGTATTAGCCGTAAGCTAAGATTGTTTGCACTATAGGAGTAAATTGTGCAGAAGTGGGTGGAAGATTGTTAAAAATAATCTAGTTTTTGATTTTTTGATACTAATGAATCCGAAAAAAATTATATTGGTTTCTATTCTGGAATAACAGTACAAAAAAACTCTCTTATATTCGTAAAAAAGCCGAGATAACCGTAATAATAAATTAATTTAACTAACCTGAACAAACAACTGACTATAGTGGACTAAACAAATAAATCCAACAATCTTGCACCGAAGTTAAAAATCACTATTATTCCAGTATTTCTGGAGAAATAGAAATGTTGACGAACCAACTAAGGTATTTGTTTAAAAAAATAAAATTTCTTAGGAAAGAATTCAGAGCTAGAACTTGGGGATAGAGAATGAAAATCGCTACTTAATAACTAATTACAATGAGATTGCTGAAACTTGGCGTCGATACTGTGAAAAACTTTATACAAGCTAAGACTCCCAGAAATCCTAACATCAATATAGAATCCAATGAACCAGATATACTAAAAAGTGAAGTTGAAGCAGCTATAAGAAAAATGAAATCTCAAGGCCCTGACGAGAGAAGTAATACAAGCCACGAGAGAGCTGGGCATCGAAGTGATCCATAAATTATGTAACAAATCTGGCATACTCAACAATGGCTAACAGACTGGACAAAATATTCTATAAAAAACCCTCCATAAAAAAGGATCTATTACAAATTGTGACAACTATCATACAATAACTTTAATTTCTCATGCCAGTAAAGTCCTCTTGCAAATTATTAGTGCTCGTTTAGAAATGTACATTCAACCAAAAATCCAACTAGAGCAAGCCGGCCTTTCAAGAGATCGGGGAACCATAGATCAACTATTAAACATTCGCCAAATAATTGAGAGTGAATTTAACAACTGTCTCTATTTATGTATTTTAGATTATCGAAAAGCGTTTGATAAGATAAAATGGACAGAGCTCTGGTCAGTACTTAATAAATGGGGGCATCCTACAAGTCTAATTAAAAATATATACCAACACTAAGTGCCATGTTATTGTTAATGATACAGAATCTGAGGAATTTCAACTTCACTGTGGTGTAAGTCAAGGTTGCATCGTATCTTCCAAACTTTTCAATATATATGGCGAATATATCATGCGAAGTGCTTTGGATGACTGGCAAGGTAGAATATTAATTAACGGCAAAATGATTAGTAATTTGAGATTTGCAGATGACACGGTTCTTCTGGCTGGAAGCAAAGAGGAATTACTAAAAATACTTAACAGAAGTAGAACTCGAAACTGAATATAAATAAAACCAAAATTATGATTGTCTATAGGCAAAAAAACAACAGACCAGATGTTAAACAAACTGACCGCCTTGAAGTTGTTAGTGAGTATGTGTACTTGGGATCCCTAATTAGTAATGCCGGTACAACAGAGAGGGAGATCCGCCGAAGGTGTGCTCTTACAAAAGTTTCCATGCAAAAGCTGAATAAAATCTGGCAAGACAACCACATATCCAAACAAGTGAAAATCCGACTGGTAAATTGTCTTGTCTTTCCTATTCTCACATATGGCTGTGAGTCCTGGATATTGGAAAGTCGGAAATCAAAAAACTAGATGCCACAGAAATGTACTGCTGGTGAAGAATGCTTAGGATCTTGTGAACCCCACGATGGATCAACGACTGAATTCTATCAGAGCTCAATATCCAGCAACGTATTTTAAGTTATATCCAAACAAAAATCATTTACATTTTTTTCGGTCATATCATGAAAAAAGATCAGGATTGTTTAGAAAAGCTCATCATTCAAAGAACGTTATCCGTCCCGTTGGGTGGACCAAGTTATTTATCTTGCGAACACTTCACACACATATCCACGAAGCGCAGGATAGAGAAATGTGAAGAAGAACATCCCACAACCCCACTACATTCCCTGGAGGGAATTGAGACTGAAGAGAGAGAGAGAGAGAGAACCTTAATAATATAATATACCATGTAAAACTGTATCTATTTTAGAAAAAGCTATTATTTCAAAAGCGATTTAATAAATCATCGTGTCATTGAACTGAAAAAAATATTTTAATGTTATTTTCTTTGAAACGGGTTATATATGTCATTTTTATTTCTATAGAACTATGAATATGGTAGAACAAGATACATGCTTCGACTAATTGTTGAAATATCAGCCAGCTATTAGCGCTCCAACATTAATGGCTTTTTAACCTAAGTTAACCTTGAAATCGTACATGCAATAGGCTTCTTTAAACAAGTATGAATAACCTTACATTTAAATAATGATGGTTGTTTTGGAAGCAGTAAGTATACTCTTTTAATGCAAAGGTACCATCTCGTTTGTTAGGTAGAATCTACTTCTTCTTCTTACGACGCCGTCTCTTCACGAAGGTTGGCGATCCATATAACCAAACGAACTTTACAAACTGCTGCTCGAAAAATATCACTCGATGCACATCCAATCCATCCATTCTTATGTCCTTCAGCCAAGAGTTCTGTCGTCTTCGTACTTTGGGCTCCTCATTATATGTCCGAAGTATTGAGTTTTTCTTATTTCTAGGGCAGTTAGTAATTTCTTCATTTTGTTCATTCTCTCTTTTCGGAATCCGAATCTACACCCATACCCATATTTATGTACATCTAACCACGCGAGGAGTGGTGTAGTAATATTTCACTATTTCTAGTCATTTTTTGGTTCAACTAGCGATTTAGTGAGAATTGTTATAAAAGTCATTCTCTTATAATTTCACCATTGTTACGACTATGCCTGAAATTGGAATAATTTTTACATACATACAAGATTAATACGTTATCGAACTAGAATGTGCATTTTTGGTAACGATCTAAATAATATTGAAGAAAACTGCTCATATAGCTTTATCACGTTGTAGGACTGCCGCACTGGAAACAAGGCAGTTATCTAGAATCGCTAAAGGATTTCTATAGCATTTTCTATTATCTGAATATTTATAACGCCCTTTTGAAATATACTGTTTTATTTTCTTTTCCCATTTCAAAAAGATAATAAGTTTACAAATTTTTTGCTACCATAGTCCTTTTTGTACGATCAGTGGTTCAAACATATTTTCAAATGATAAAGAAGTTAAATACAACCACAGACGTATTTTAATTAGATCTTGCTGCAAAGCTTAAAAAATATAATTTAAGATTAGCTAAGATTTTATTAAAAAGGAAAACCACCTTATTTTTTCCGGCTGATGCCTAAAGAAACATTTATTTTCTACTTAAAAAGGGACTTTTGCCTCAATTTTATCAGGAAAAAACCTTTATTAGAGAGCAGGCACCAATATATACTGCCCTTACAATGGACTTAAACATTATGCTCAGTAAAGATAACATTTTAGAATGTAAATTTATGGATTTCAAATCTGAAAAGCTTATTAAAATTAATTAAACTAGATGGCGGAATATATTTACCCTCTATGTCCAAAAATAAACCGAACGTTTATTAGGAAATCACACAGGCTATTTAAAATTGTTTAAATTATTTATTTCAAATGATATATGTCTTTTCTTAACTTTGATACAGCATTTAAGGGGGCTCATCATTTCGCTAAATGAGTTTCATCATTTTGAGGTATAGTTGACGCTCGTGGTCACTGCCGCTTGACCATTTTTAATAGTGTGGTATCGCGCCTTTTCATAGACAAAATGAAGCCAAAGAAGGAAAAAGAAGTCGCGAGATACTAAATCTGGTTAATACTATGAGTGATTAAACTTGGTAGATCGTGGTTCGAAATATGTTAAGCATTTATCAATGTATGCTTTTTGAAGCTATCGAAACGTATTAAGTTTTGGTTACAACTTCAAAATTTTGGTAAATTTTGTGTAGTTACATTTTATAGTTTATGTATTTAGTAGTAATTACATATTGCTTACATGTCTTGCATTTCTCATTCAGAGTGATAATGGGAATATATATTTTTCCAGTAATATTGTGTTTTATAATTAGGTCTGCGACCATTTTTAAGATTAAGAGAAGATATTATTTTACAAAATAATGTACTTTTATTCACTTTTTTAAAGTGAGTTAAATTTTTTTTCAAATTTATTTTATTTTTATCTTTTTAATTAAGACAAGTGAGTGAGATACCTACATACATATTATCTTTATTAAATAAAATGGTAAGAAGTTCGCCGAAAATGGGTTGTGGCGTCCCGTGGCTCTGTAGCGTAGTATCTTGCTTACCGTACAGTAAGTCGAGGGTTCAATCCTGCAGGTCGGTATACTTATTTATAAATTTATTTAAGTATATTTGGCCTGGCCACGTACATAGGTAGTAGTTTCGTAGAAATGCAATAACGTCCGAGGCAGCATTAACTCGTTGTTTAAAAGGTGCTGTGAAATACAAAAATGTATGTTTCAGCACTTGGACAACGTTGACGGGTATGACGATATCCTTGCCGATATCCCTAGGATATGAAAAAGAGTAAAATCTCTACATTCAGGCGGGGAGGTGAACGATAAAAAAAAGGTCTTTGACAAGGCATGCTGCCAAAAAATAAAAAACCGGCTAAGTGCAAGTCGGACTTGCGAAATTGGTATTCCAAAAAATAATATCATTGCCTAGGCTAGGTTCGTCAGGTCTCTGATATGTATATATCTTAACATCTAATATGTATTTTCGCGTTTGTTCTTAACCAATAATGTATGATAGTTAGAGCTGCTTAGCTACCTAAGAGCCAATAATTGTATCTAGCTCATTCTAGAATTTAGTTTAAAACAAATATTTACTACCTAAATATTTAATAATAAATATATTTAATTATAAACAAATAAAACACAAATTTATTTTATCTGTGATTGACCAAATACAGTAATGAACTGAAACTTATATGAGTATATTACTGACTGATATCTTGTAGCTCTTAGTGTATAAAGTCCTTCACCATATTATCAAGAAAAATAGTACTTTTTATATCAGATAAATTTTCAAATGTAATGTTCTCGTGATAATTTTCTCTTAATCTACATATATGAAAATTAGTACAGAATTTTTTCAAAATTTTTTGATCATTACTTTTTGATATAGGGGGAACCACTTTTTAAAAATAATATGAAAAAAAGTGTGCGCGAGTAACACATCGTACATATTTTTGAACTCGTGTTTTCACAAGCTTACATTTGACACGCCACTCACTTCGCCGGAACTAACCTCTTATATCAAAATTTAACTTTTAACAATACACGGCTGTAAGTCCAATCTAACTTTGTCTCTCTTCCTCATTCTGGGCCTTCCTGAGGGCCTTTCGTTGGCAAGTGCTTCCTGCCATCGGTTGTCCGGTGCTCTTTGTATGTATCTTGTCCATCTTAGCCTTGGTCATTTTATAAACTTGACAATATCTCCCTGGTACAGTTGTCCCAAGTCGGCATTTGTTCTTATTTGATAGTGTCCCAGGTCTTAGATTGGATTGGATCGTGAATCTGTCCAAATCCGTTATTAGCCCCATACCTAACCCTCCTCCTATATATATATATGTATATATATATATATATATATATATATATATATATATATATATATATATATATACATACATATATGTACATATATATATATATATATATATATATATATATATATATATATATATATATATATATATATATTTATATATATATATATATATATATATATATATATATATATATATATATATATTTATATATATATATATATATATATATATATATATATATATATATATATATATATATATATAGTTTATATATATATATATACATATATATATATATATATATATATATATATATATATATATATGTATATATACATATATATATATATATATATATATATATATATATATATATATATATATATATATATATATATATATATGTATATATACATATATATATATATATATATATATATATATATATATATATATATATATAATATATATATATATATATATATATATATATATATATATATATATAATATATATATATATATATATATATATATATATATATATTTATATATATACATACATACATATATATACATACATATCTATATATATATATATATATATATATATATATATATATATATATATATATATATATATATGTCAGATATTTTTGAAATGAATTCTATAGAGGTAAAAATACAGAAAATATTACCAAGTTAGAATATCGGGGCGGACGATTAAGCCATTTTATGGAAAAAAAAGACCATTTTCCTCTATCTATCCAATTTATTTCGCGACATACGACATTGATCTGCTGCGTAAAATAAGTAAAGCCTAAAATAGGAAATTAGGTTAAGCTTCGCAATATCGGTTGGCAGTAGAGAATTGACAAATGAAGGGAAAACTCTACATGGCTGAAGATTTACATTTTCAGCTCAGTAATTACCCATACGTACCTTGAATATTACTACTTAAAATATATATTTTTTTCTTTAGTGTGTCGGGCTCGCTAAAATATTGTTAACATTCAAATTTTTAACCAAATAATTCTATTAGTGTTGACTAATTTTAAGATGCAGATGGTCCAAGAACTATTCTATTCATTTTCTAATCTTTTAAAGATTATTCCCACCTGTAGATGACAAGATATTTTCTATATGTTTCATCGACTGCCTTATTTGTTTTAACCATGGTTTCCAAACTTTTTCAATTCTCGGTGATCTTGCCGAATTAAAATTTTCCTAAGATGTTCTTTATCAAATCCTAACAAATACACTTTATAAATTAACGAATAATTTTACATAAAAAATAAAATTATGAAAATTTTGTAACATTCTCCGTGACTCCTGTCAGAATTTCGCTGCTCCCCTGACCACAACTTCGGGAATCACTTAAGAGATTATGAATTATTATCATCATCTTAAGAGATTATGAATATTATTTAACAATTTTGTTATGGATACAAAATAATGTGTCTGTAAAATATTCTTTAAATTGCGAGCTAAAATTCCGTTTTTCGTAATTCAGCATTAAAGCACTAAAATGGATTAGAACTCCTGGGAATTTACTAAACTAAATAAGAGGCAGCATAAGGTTTTTCGCAATCAAACTAAAATTTCTTTAGTTTAAATTAGTTGTAAAGTTTGTAATAACTTAAGTATTTGCACTTATCTCTCTTATATCTTATTGGTCCGTCTTCAAAGAGACGCTCTGAAGAAAATAAAGACACTTATAAGCAGGACGTTTTTAGGTTTATACTGAAATGGTTAAGCTCAAAAGACTTTAAAAAGGACACGTTTAAAAGTACCAAAGGTGTCAAATAGGAGGGTTTTAATAGTTAGTGGGTCCTTTATTATTTACGGGGTTCTGAGTTTCGTTGTCATGTTCGTAAATGCTTTGGAAGCCTTACTTGGAAAATCCAGTATTTTATAAAATCGTAGAATAATTGTTATACGGGTATGGGCTTATCCATCCAAATTATTTCAAAGAAGAGTATTTTTTTTATTTATATATATATATATATATATATATATATATATATATATATATATATATATATATATATATATATATATCGGTTAAAACGTTTGACGACATTGTTCGATCCATAAACTCCACTGCTTCCGATCCTGCCATTCTCCCTCATTGAAATTCTTATCACTCATCGCTCTCTTCGCTCCCTCTCCTCAGCTCTTCCTGGATCTTCCTCTCGACCTTCGTTGCTGCGGCACCCATTCCATTGCTTTCTTAGGCAATCTCTCATAATACCATTTAAACCATTATTTCTCTCGATACCTTTTATTATCGTTTCTTCTATCCCCATTTGTTGTCGCATCACTTCATTCGGCACTCTCTCTATACGCGATACTCTGGCTGATCTTCTCAAAGCATCCATTTCAGTTGCCTCTATGCGATTTTTATTTTGTGTTGTTAGTCTCCATGTCTCTGACCCATATAGTAGGTTACTCTAAATTAGTGTGTTATATATGTTAAGCTTTCGTGTTTTCGTTATTTCTTTACTCCATAAGATTCCGTTTAACGACCCTATTATTTTTCTTGCTTGTATAATCCGGGATCTTATTTGTTTGTCATCTGTTCCTGTGGAAGCAAAGATCGTATCCAGATATTTGTATTCGTTACATGATTCAATGGTGCCGTTCGTATCTAGATTCAAATTTGTGTTGTTTGCTCCTACGCATAAGTATTTTGTTTTCTTTACATTCATCTTAAGACCCCAGTCTTCATAAGTTTCTTTTAGTTTGCGCGCCATATATTGTAGATCTTCTTTATCACCAGCTAAGACAGCCTGATCGTCTGCAAACTAAAGTGTATACACTGTTGTGTTATCTAATGGGATCCCCATTCCTTGACATTTCCTCTTCCACACATGTAACGCTTTTTTATGTAACTTTTGAACAGGGTGGGCGAAATACAGTAGCCCTGGCGCCATCTTTTGGTGGAAAGGATTCCGATAATTTGTTACCTATTTTTACTTTAGATGTCGATTGAGAATATAAGTTTTGTACGGCCCTTATTAGAGTGTGGCTTATATTTGACTGTTGTAGTACTTTCCATAGTTTACTAGTTGGTATATTATCATATGCCTTACTTAGATCTATCAATAATATGTGGATTTCTTGATTCGTGGCTTTTCTTTTTTTAATCATTTGTTTCATACAAAATATGTTATCACTGCATGATTTGCGACCTCTAAACCTACTCTGTTCTTCTTCATCTTCATTCTCTTTCTCTATCAGATCTCTAAGTATTCTACCTTATAACCTACTGAGCACACTGGTCACCGAAACTCCTCTATAATTTGCGCAGTCCTTCTTATTCCCTTTCTTATGGATTGAAGAAATATACGCTATCTTCCATTGTTCCGGGACTTCTTCCCCTTTCAGGCATTGATTCAATAATTGTGTTATTATTTCAAATAATTTATCTGTTCCACTTTTCAACATTTCTGCCGATATTCCTTCTGAACCATATGATCTTCTATTTTTCAGTTTTATCACGGCCTGTCTCACCGTTTCTTTGTCTATTTCTATGGTTTCTCCTTGTACATTTATTATTGTATCGTTAACACCCACATATTTTGACCGTCAACAGGTCCTGGTAATGTTTTACCCATGCGTCTACTGGTATTATTGGTAATTGTACTCTTTCTCTTCCATTTGTTTTCACTGCGTTTATAAATTTCCACGATTCTGTGCATTTCCTTCCTCCTATATACGTATTTATTTCTTGGCATCTCTTATCCCACAACTTATTTTTTTGTGTTATTATTGTTTGTCTGGTTTTTTTTTATCTTTCAAAATACTTGACAGTAAGTATTATATTGTTTTTTTTTAATTGTTGTATACCTTACATTCTTTTTCTTTTATACAATTATGGTTAAATATTTTTTTAAATTTGTAAATATAAGGGTTTTTATTAGCTTATGTTGTTCCTTTATACTAATATGTGTTATCTACTTAAAAAATTTATTCGTATTTATCATCAAATATGTTGTTTCAGATGTTGCGTCGCAACATCCCGAACTTTAGAAAAGAACAGACAGCTATTCAAAGGCAAAAAAGGCAAATTTAGATTTTAGACCTGACATTAGCAAGGTACTAACTTGTAGTTAGCTTTTCAGCTATGGTGAAAAGGTTTTTAGGTGCCTTCCTTGATGGATAACATCAGAATTAACTGACCTGAATATTCAATCATAATTCTTTTTTTACATTTTAGGTCGCTTGACATTAACGTTTGATTAAAAAGGCAACTTTTTATGCGTGCAGCATACGTGCTACAGTAAAGTCCCTGAAACTCTATCGGAAAAGCGTGTGTGCGGAAAATGCAATTCGCGTTATTGTTGAATCGCTGAAAATTAAAATCAATGTAAAAACAGTCCTGGGAAATTCATTCCAAAGGGATGAAGTTCTCTATTTAAAAGAATGGACGTGTTGTATTGGCTCGATGTGTATTCCGAGTAAGCATTACTAGGAGGAATAAGCGGCGTACATCCATGAAAGCACTGATAAAATAGACTCAAGTCGCCAACCGTTCTTTGATGTTGTAAGGAGTCACGGGTGTTGATAAGTTCTGTCTTTAATCAGATAAATAGCTCTCTTCTGACTAGAATATAACCAAGTATTTGTTTAGGGGTAAAGCCCCAAATGTAATAGCAGTTGTAGAGTATATATAATATTTCCAGATTTCGAGGGGTTTTCCTTGCTATGCATGTAATATGCTCATACATGTTCATGCCAGAACATATTTGGTCCCAAGCTGAGTAACGATGTAGTGGAATGGAGTCCTCGATATAACTGCTGCTTGGATTTGTGCAGCAATAAATTTCACTTGTTTTAACATCGGGTAGTGAAAGTATTAGAAGAACCTGTCTACTGCCACTCGTAAAGAACGCTCTCTGAGGAATCATAAAAGCCATAAACAAATCCTTTTAGTCATACTAGAAGAGTGTAACTTGGCCAACAATCGGTAATGCCAAACACTATTGAATGCCTTCAATATATTACGAGTGTTGTATGATAAGTACCTGGCCTCGGCCCGAGATGGCGCTACTACTATTTAAAGAATTATATTTTTGTGAAGTCACTGATCATTTTTATACCTCCGTAACAAAAATTTTTATTTCAGAAGCAATAAACGTACGGAACACTAATTGCGCAAGTTCAACTTGCACTTGACCGATTATTTTTTAAAAAAGGAAAACGACTAATAAGATAAAAGCGGAACTCAACGAAGTTTATGGGGACTCTGCACCTTCGTTATCGACCATAAATATTGGACAGCTGAATTCAAACGTGGCCACGTGGTACAAGCATTTTTGACGAGGAGCATCCAGGTCATCCAAATGAGGTCACCACATCAGAAATTATTTAAAAAATTCACGATATAGTGATAAATGATCGGAGAGTGAAAGTGCGTGATATTGCTGAAACCATGGGCATTTCAATTGAACGAGTGCAGAACATTTTAACAGCTCATTTTAGATAAGAGAAAGCTCACAATTGACAATGAATACGCACGTGTGACCTTCAAAATAATGTTTGGCGATGTTAAAGTGCTATCGGAATGATTTTTGGCACATATTCATAACTGTTGACGAAACACGGATTCACCACAGCACACCACAGATTAAATTATAGTCCAAACAGTGAATGTTCTGTAGCGAACCGACGCCAAAGAAGACCAAGGCGACTTTATCGACCAACAAAGTCATGGCCGCAGTGTTTTCGGATGCACGCGGCATAATCCACGTTGATTACCTTGAAAAGATCAAAATAATTAATCGAGAGTATTATGTGAACTTATTGGATCGTTTCAACCATGCTATGAAAGAAAAACGTCCGCATTTGGCGAAGAAAAATTCTCTTTCAACAAGACAATACACGCGTCCACACTTGTGTCATCGCCATGGCAAAATTCCATGAGTTAGGATACGAATTGCCTCCGAATCCACCATATTCGCTAGATTTACCTCCAGCGATTATTTTCTATTTCCGAATATGGAAAAATGATTCGGCGGAAAAAGGTTTGGCTTAAACGATGAGGTGATTGCCTAGTTTGAAGGGTTGGAGAAATCATATTTTTTAGATGAGATACAAGAGATAGAAAAACGTTGGACTCGAGCTAAAAAAGTCTGTTTTGAAAAATAAAATATACAACCCTCGTAATTGCAACTTTAGATTCTCCAAAATGTTCATTTGCATTTTTCCAAATACATGTAATATAGGTTAAAAGATCTCGTATTAATCATTGCTGATGAAAGCCGTATAAATGGTCATCAATAATATTACGTTTCCCCAGATATTTTAAAGGATCCTGATTGATAGTCTATTTATACTTTTTCATATTACTAAAAGCAATGTGAGTGGTCGGTAGTTATTTGCAAGATATTTTTGCCTTTTTTAGGATATAGGCTAAACTTTAGCCCATTTTCATTAAGAGACAACTATTTGTTTTCTATAGGATAGGTTTACAAGTTTACCAAAAAAATAGTGTTAGTTCGAGCGCGAATTTTTTGAGTAAACTTAGCAAAAAAAAATGCATTTCTAAAAAAGGAGTTAAATTTCTGTTATGCCTATATTTCTCGTTATTTACATAAAAAGATATTTTCTTGCTCTCCTGTTTTGATATTATATCCAAATAACCGGTCAAGTCCAAGTTGAACTTGCGCAATTAGTGTTTCCGTACGTTAATTGCTTCTAAAATAAAGAATTTTGTTAAAGAGGTATAAAATGATCAGTGACTTCACAAAACACACCCCAAATGAGTTTTTCAACAAAGTTTGTTTCCAATCTTTACTGAAATCTGATGACCTTGAAATTTTTGTTTTTTTTATATACCAGATAAATTATTAAAGCTAATGCACTCGTGATAATTTTCGTTCAATCTAGACCCCGTGGAGCATATTCTAGAATTTTTTCAAAATTTTTTGATAAGTACTTTTCGAGATAAGGCGGGGGGGCAGCGATTTTTCGCGATTTTTTTATAAAATAATGCAAAGAAAAGTGCGCACACTCGATGACCTAGTAAAAAAAATTTTTTCACTTTCAATTTCACCCCCCAAAACTAACCCCTTAAGTCAAAATTTAACTCTCAAAAAACTACATGGCTCTGATGAGGCCATCAATTCCTATATTATTACCAAATTTCAACTTTCTATGTCAAATAGTTTCGGAGAAAATCGGGTGTGACAGACAGACAGACAGACAGTCAGGCAGGCAGGCAGACAGACAGACACCGAAGTGATCTTCCGTGATCCATACGGAACACTAAAAAAATGTAACCTTTTATCTGTCACGGTAATAATAAAATTAGCATACTTAATAGAGAAGCACAAACTAAGATAGGGATAAGTAAGCCATTTAGCTCCAAAACGCACTATTTAAATACAGAACACAACAGTAAAAAAAATTCAAAAATACCCATTATTGTCTCAACTTTTACTTAAACAATCTAACTTTTAAATAACGTGGACAGATCTTAGGTCAGGTTAGATTGAACATTCCTAATTTAATGTACATGTATTTCACAATGGACCAAACTTCTTTCGTGACCAATTTTAATGGTTAGTCAACAGAGGTAAGTAAATAACTTAATATTACCTGAACTAACAGATGCTAACCTTTATCTACGGCCAGCCAAAATTCAACTATTTTGAGGGATTTTTCGATAAAAATGTGGTTACAAATTGATTATTCAAAGTATTGCTCATCGCTAGCCACTACTTTCTCCCATCTTTGTGGTATTATATGAACATCACGTTGGAAGAACGACTCATCTTTTGAGGCTATCAACGAATCGACCCGTTTTTTGGTATTCTCATAAGAATGGAAGCGCTGTTCAGACGGGCCATGCGTCGTCGATCGGAATAAGTAATAATCAAAAGGAGCAATGTCTGATTAGTACGGCGGGTGAAGTAGGATATCCCATTCAAGCGCTTCTAGCTTTTCCTTGACGGGTTTTGCAACATGTGGTCGAGCATTATCATGTTGAAAAATCACATTGTCGTGTTTTTTGGCATATTGCGGTCATTTTTCCTTCATCGCTCCCCAGTAATAGTTTCGTTGGGTTAGAGCTGCTCATAATACACTACACCCAGCTAATCCCACCAAATAAACAGCATAAACTTGGAGCCATGATTATTCGACTTTGGCGAGGTTATTGATGATTCACCGGGTTCACCCGATTTTTTGCGCTTTAGTTTATCGTAGCGTGTCCATTTTCCATCACCAGTTACTATACAATGCAAACCAATCGTACCGTTGAAGCAGTTGTTCACAACTGGAAAAACACCTTTCAATATCTCTCGGTTTAAATTCCTACGGCACCTAATTTCGTTGCTTTTGAATCATTCTCAGTGCGTGTACGCGCTTCGAAATGGTTGTGCTATCAACTCCTAATGATTTTGCAAGTTCTTTTTCTATTTGGCATAGGTCTTCATCGAGTCACGCCTCCAATGCTTAATTTTTAAACTTTTTTGGCTGGCCTAGACATTCTTTGGCTTCCGTGTCGAAACCACCACTTTTAAAGCGTCGAAACCAGTACTCACATGTTTTTATTGATGTAATCTAATTGCCATAAGTGTCCGACACCAATCGATGACATTCACCAGCGCTTTTCATCGAATTAAACAAGAAAAGTAACGCTTTCCGCAAATGGTGTTTTGTTGGCACGTAATTCCACATAATTCAGTGCTCAAAAAAAAAAGATGTTTGCATTTCGACAAAATAACGTATACTAAAAATTAAAGTCTAATGATGGTATTTTACCATGAATAAAGCAACTGTATGTGATGTGATATAATACAAGTTACACCCTCTTTTAGAAATCCCTCAACATTAATTCACACTCCTTATTAGTGTTCCGTACGGAACACTTATAAGATCACTTCGGTGTCTGTCTGTCTGTCTGTCTGTCTGTCACACCCCGATTTTCTCCGAAACTATTTGACATAGAAAGGTGCAATTTGGTAATAATATAGGAATTGATGGCCTCATCAGAGCCATGCAGTTTTGAGAATTAAATTTTGACTTAAGGGGTTAGTTTTGGGGGGTGAAGTCGGAAGTGAAAAAAAAATTTTTTTACTAGGTCATCGAGTGTGGTGTCAAATGAAAGCTTGTGAAAACACGAGTAAAAAATATGTATATATATATATATATATATATATAATATTATACTTGCGCGCACTTTTCTTTGTATTATTTTTAAAAATTCGCGAAAAATCCACGGGATGTAGATTGAACGAAAATTATCACGAGTGCATTACCTTTAATAATTTCAAGGTCATCAGATTTCAGTAAAGATTGGAAACAAACTTTGTTGAAAACTCATTTGGGGTGTGTTTTGTGAAGTCACTGATCATTTTATACCACCGTAACATAAATTTTGACTTAAGGGGTTCGTTTTGAGGGGTGAAATCGGAAGTTAAAAAATGAAAGCTTGTGAAAACACGAGTAAAAAATATATATTTAATGTAATACTTGCGCGTACTTTTCTTCGTATTACTTTTAAAAAATAGCGAAAAAACGCTGTCCCCTACCTTATCTCGAAAAGTACTGATCAAAAAATTTTGAAAGAATTCTGGAATATTCTCCACGGGGTATAGATTGAACGAAAATTATCACGAGTGCATTACCTTTAATAATTTATTTGGTATATAAAAAAAAAAACAAAATTTCAAGGTCACCAGTTTTTCAGTAAAGATTGGAAACAAACTTTGTTAAAAACTCATTTGGGGTGTGTTTTGTGAAGTCACTGATCATTTTATACCATCCTAACAAAAATTTTTATTTTAAAAACAATCAACGTACCGAACACTAATTGTGCAAGTTCAACTTGCACTTGACCGGTTTTTATATTAATAAATCGGCTCAAGCGATAAGTTACTTCAGTAAATCTAAATTAAACTGTAATGGTTCCACTTTAGTTTAGATTTACTTAAATTAACCTAACAACAATTAACAAATTGTTAAAATACAATTAATTTAGCTAAGTTGAAATAATGGTTAAACTAATAAAATTATAAATTCAATTATAATTTAATTTAAATCTATTTAATTCATATTAAACTCATCTTTCTGTTAGTGTCTAGTCTTTTGGTTAGTTGCTTTCAACGGCTAGTTCCTTTAATTCTAAATTAAACTTCAATGAAATTAATGTATTGTTATCTGAAATAACCTGCCCAAGATCCACCATCCCCTTATTTAAAATCATCACAAAATTTCATATTTCAATTTTTTTATTTTATTTATTTCAAAATTTGACTTTAATTTCAAAACATTTTTTATTAGAAAGGTTTATTTTCAAAAAAAAAAAATTGTTTTTTTTTTTTTTTTTTTTTAAAAACCAAAAATTGATCTATTCCAAATATTACTCAGGGGCGCAAATCATATAATTCAAAAAAAAAAATCAGACCACAGAATTTTTGGGAAGTCCTATATACATCTACCAAAAATATAATAACGTATAATTTAATTCGATTTCGTATTTAATCTGTTCTTCTACATACCTATATTCGTAGTATTGATTAAAGGACGTCGTAAATCTTATTTCAAACACCCAATAGATTTGTACAACGATATAATGGGTAATATGAACGGTATCCATATCTTATATTAGATCTGAATTTATTTCTCATATGAAGAGATTTTAAAAGTTCATACGATTAATATTATTTAGATCAATAACAAAACATGTACTTAGGAAGGGAGAACATACAGACATAGCTTAAACTATTAATTTGATAAATGCCCTAATTTGTCATTGATCTAAAACCAGAAGGATACCTATTATAAACTTAGTTACACTAAATTCCAGGGTGTACCAAGCGTAATATATGAAAAAGGTTTATGTAAATTATTTTTAAAACCATTTTAGAATCGGTTTCCATAAAGTAAGAAATAAGTAAAAACATTAATTTAGTCAGGAAACACTTGAAGTTAAAGACACCACTACAGAAAAATTAAAATCTCGATTATTCATACTTTCGGTATCCTAAACGAAATGTCATTTTTGTTTCATTAAACACTTATTCGCGTAGTTTACATTAATTCAAATTAACGAAATTAATTTCCTAACGTCAAGCCACGAGTCCTAATTTTATTAAATTTAAAACTTTGTACCAAAAACTAAATCATTATCATTATCAGTTTCTATTCAGAAAATTCTTAAAATTATTTACCTCTAACCTTTTTTTACAAATATAAATTAAAAAAATTAGTTATTATTTTAAATTTTAGTGGCATTCCCATGGTATCTAATTATTCTTAAATCAAGGCATCTTCATCATAACTAGAGGCATAACTCAGAATCCAGGGGAAGGGAAATCTCAAACGGATCCAAGAGGCATTTTTTTCGAAAAAAAGAGAATATCGAAGCGGGAACTTATAGGGGGAAGGAGGTTTTTATCTGGAGTTATAGGTACGAGGGAGGTATATTGTTAGATTATAGGTCATTTTCTTATAGCAAAAAATAAATTAATGCACAAAAAATTACAAAAAGTCTTCAACATATACCTCTATTTGTATTTATAAAGATTTTCCCTTGGTGGATAATTACAAATTTGTATCAAAAGTTTCTTCCGCATATTCTATTTTTATATCAATTAAACAGTAGTAACATTACTTAGCATAATTTTAAAATATTTTGCTACTCGTCTTCTTTATCCTCTGGTCAATTTCGACAAAGAAACTCATACTCGACGAATAAAATTCTTAAATTTGAATAATGACATTATTATTAAAATAAAAACCAGTAAAACAACCATAACGGTAACTGGTCACAAGAATTTTCCCTTGACTCAGGTTGCTTAAAAAAAAAACAAGAAAAATGTATTAACTTCCGTCGGAACTTCAAATTAATAACACTGAGACGAAATATTGATTCAAACATAAAAATATTACATTTAATGTAATGTCCTTCTCTCATAAATAATTTTTGCGTTGACATATCGGAGACTACAAGATGTACAGTGATATCGACTGAATTCAAAGTGATAATCCAGGGAGTATAAAGAAACAAAGCCATAAGGACATATGATATTACATGCATCTAGCTTGATGCTGAAAATGTTTATTTACTCGTAGAGAAGTATTCTTTTTTTCGACCCTAAACCAGTTTTGGTGCCTTTAATACGTCTGTAATTGGATTTTTATAGTATTCAAGTTCTAAAAAATATAGAACAAAAAAATACCATGGTTCAGTGCAGAAATCAAAAGAAAAGCCGTAAAAAGAAAGAAAGCTATCTAAAGTACAGGTCAATCAGGACAGATGAAGCCTACCATAGATATAAAAGAATACGAACAGAAACCACGAATTAGTAAGAGGAACGAAAATGGAATACTGCGAGAGATACACAAAAATATTAAAATCAAACTTCAACAAAAATAAATTTGACGATTCATAAGACAGCAGAGAACTGAGATGAAAGAATAGAGTATACACACGTAAAGAAAGGAACGTGGGTAACATATCTTGCTACTCAGTATACATCACCACTACACCAAACACTTTATTTTTGCAATCGACGCGCGTTTCGCTAACCATGTTAGCTTCATCAGGAGCGATGATTGACCAAAGCTAAACTACAAATCTACCCTATTTATATTTAGCCTAACCCTTGAATTACTCAGAGCGGAACTAATGCCATAGGCAAGACCATC